>JADMLL010000011.1:6462339-6834603 GCA_016920875.1 Columbicola columbae | reverse complement strand
CAAATTAATAAATAAATAAATAAAATCATAATACCTTGTTTAGACAAATAATTAACGAGTGTATCTAGATCACAAGTCCGATATAAATCGGCCATTTGTGAGCAAGTTTTCAATGACAAATTGAGTATTCTTAACCTACGTTGACCGCCACAGGAAGTATATAAAAGAGCTACTTGAATATAAACCATCATCTTCTTCTGTTAATTTGTCGTATTTCTACTCCCACCGCCTGAAAAATTTTTACAAACATTACAGTGACTTCACAAAATCTGATGAAAGCTTTCGAATTTTTTTCTACACAAATTGAGCCAACATGACCCGCTTAGAATTTTAGTTCCACTGTTCAAAAGTTTTTAAAAACATAGTGGCGTGAGTTGTACATTAAACTGTGCAATATTTATGAAATAGGTTGTATATCAGATGTAGATTATTCATGTGTGCGAATGTTTATGTATAAATAAGAGAAAACAGGGTAGATGAGAAGTGTTAAGAGCTTTTTGGTGTCCTTTATACAGTTTACAGTCTTGATTTGGATATTGTGACCTAACGGCTAGTCTGTTGTGCCTGAGAGGAGACATCCGCATGTACTCTCTTTTATGCAAATTAAAAATTCCAATTATGAGTCAAATCGCTCACTTATAATACAGCCAACAAAAGTCGATTCTCGAACACGTCCCCTTATCGCTATCGATAGATGCTAATTCCATGTCCTTTGTATTTGACATAAAGAAATGACCGTAGAACTCGGTTGGCCTTACTCCTGTCGATGTTCTTTCATGATTGCATCAAAAGCGATCTGACGTGAAACAGCTCGTTTTAGGTCCAATATGAACCTGTCACCATCTACATCAGCCTGAACAACAGAAAAAATATATGAAATACAATATCTGATGTAACTGAATTCGAAATAAATTCTAAAAACTGTTTCTCAAACCAAGAATTTGACTCGAAGACATCAAATTCGAACCGTCGAAAGATTTAGGCGAAGATCCCTAAAATATGTATACTTGAATATTTCTCCGCCTGTCAGCCTGCTAACCTCTCCGATTGTTGCAATATCGACGTAAAATTATTGAAGATAAACAAATCTACGCTGCATCCCGCTTGAACGCATTTTGACCGAGGTTATTGTAGGAATTGTTTTGTAGGAGTAATCAAAGTAATCAGATTAATAATCTCAAACACCATCAAAACTGATCAGCAAGTATAAATCAATCACCAATCAAAAACATTTTGGTTTATTATCCCCATCACATTGTTACTAAATGGGACAGTTTCTTCATACTAACTCTCCAGACGTTTCGCTTACAATTGTAACCCCAATCATCTACACTGTGTATAATTAATTTAAAAAATTCCAAAGTTAATTGATTTATTTCAAAAATATTGCACACTTGAATGAAGGCTTCATTTCAAAAATACTGCACACTTGTCTGACAATTTCATTTCAAAAATATTGCACATTTGAGAGACAATTAAATCACAAAAATATTGCACACCTGAATAAAGTCTTCATTTCAAAGAGACTGCACCATTGTGTGAACTCTTCATTTCAAAAGTAGTCCACACTTAATGAAGACTTTATTTCAAAAATATTGCACACCTGAACAAAGACTTTATTTCAAAAGTAGTGCACACTTGAATGAAGACTTCATTTCAAAATATTTGAGTGACAGACTTCATTTCAAAAATATTGCATATTTTTATCAAGACTATTATTTCAAAAAGGACACGATTACAATTTGACTGAAGACTTTATTTCAAAAATATTGCACACCTGAATAAAGACTTTATTTCAAAAGTAGTGCACACTTGAATGAAGACTTCATTTCAAAAATATTGCACACCGTGACAATTCATTTCAAAAATATTGCACACCTGAATGAAGACTTTATTTCAAAAATATTGCACTTGATTGAAGATTTCATTTTCAAAATATTGGTGTAAAGACTTCATTTCAAAAACTCACCTTTCCTTTCAAAAATCTGCATGACTGAAGCCTTTAAAGTATCACACATGTTTCATCAAATTCAAACCAAACGTCCACTGGGGAGGCTTATACTTAAGAAAGTAAGCCAAATGTCTGACAGAGTGTGAAGAAATTTTTCTCAAACTCAACACCACGCGGTTGAATAGTCAATCATGGTAACGTCACTAAAAAGACGAATTTAAATACTAACGACCACTTTGCCCAAAACTAAATTAAACTAAAATTACCTAAAACAGTTTTCTCTTTCTCCGTGTTGAGAACTTTTCGGTCATCTCGATTTTTCAATTTCCCCGAGCCTCAGCAATCGGTAGCGAACTGTGGAAAACGAGTAACTTTCAGAGCACCCAGATGCCTAAAGAAAACAAACAAACACAATACAATAACTCACGTTAACCAAAACTTCTGGTAGTGAAGGACATTCTAACACGTACCTTAAGAGCTTCTAATCCGGCCTGTATGGCAGGATATAGAATAGTTTCAGTTTCTCGAGTTTCAGCAAACTGCTTGGGGATTTCTTGCATGAGGTCTATAACAGCTTCTGATTCATTTGGATCGCAAAGAAAGCCATCCAACAAAGGCATAAACATTTCCTGAACGTCACCAACGAGCATCATCTGTGGTGCAGCTAAGCAACTCTATAAGAATAGCAAGAAAATCTTGTTGCTATCTTGTACGAATAAACTTTAAATCAAAATCTACATCCATCGAATGTTTAAATATCATATTTAATATTATTATAATATACCTTAATATTATAAAAATGTACACTCGTGCTATAAGTGATAAATCCGACTCTCATGTTTGAAACTTCTAGATGTTCGTCTTTGGGCAAATTTTTAATTATCTCCTTCATTTTCGAACATAACAAATGAACCAACCCACTTTTAACGTTATTGTATGAAACATCTATTACGAAAATCATGGCAGGAGGTTCTTCTGATTGATTATTCTAAACAAAAATTTTATCATCAAAACAATTCTGCTTAAACGTTTGACTGATTGATCGAAGCAAGCGAACACCAACCTTGCAGTAATCTTTCGTAGCTATGAATTCGTACGCGCCTAATATTAATTCAGGCCTTTCAAAACGATCTACTTTTGACCGGTGTGATCCAAATGTTGGAAATATTCAGCTGGCACTATAACAAAAAAAAATTTTTTTTGATCAACTTTGAACAGAGGAAAGGAAACTTGAGTACGTCATGAACAACTTACCTTCGGTTGTGGCTTTGCAGAACACGCAGTGAAATTCTACCGCCATCGATGAATTGCATGAAAGGTGACATATAAGCTTTGCATCTGATGCATCGAACAGGACCTAATTCTCCCATGTTTACGATCGGGGTGGTTGCTCACCCTCTGCGACTCTCGCCAGAGGTTAATTAACAGAGCAAATGGTACTGCAGTCTGAAAGAATTTTTATGTACTCACTACACCTTCACTGTCTCATTTACTCTTTCCTGAAATTCTATTTATTACCTGTTTCAGCAGATCAGCCGTTACTGGAACGTTATATAGATGATCTCACATATCTCGGAGAGCAATTGCCTCGATCTTGAGTAATGAAATTGGTCGTAACTAAGGGCGGCATTAGTCCCTTTTGGTCGGTGCTAAATATCCCGCAACGATTTTTTTCGTCATCCTCCATAACTTGAATCTGAAATTCACAAATCGTTAAATCACGTCTTTCTAACCTAACACATGAATAATGGAAGGAAAATTGGGATTGATAACCAACCGGACTCGGTAATATATCCGGATCGAGCTTTCTCTGAGTTTTTGGTTGGGTGTGAGGTTGTGGATAGCTTGGGCTTGGCATCCCAGAATAATTTTGATTAAGGCCAGAATATTGTTGATAATGTCCTTGATTCATAGGTGGTAAACCCGGACGCATTTCGCCTTGCTGTGGGGGTGGACCACCACTGTAGTTATCTTTACTATAACCACCCTGCAAAAATTGATGTCATTAATCATTTCGTAAGCATTTATTACAGAACATTAAAATCGACAACCTCAACACAATCACTAAATTTTATTAAATCCTTAGTATCATACTTACTGAGGCTGGAGAATAGGGTGATCTGATTTGTTGAGCATGTGGATGCGGCGGTTGTGAACCAAATTGTTGTGCTAATGGTGGTCCACTCATACTAGGATTTTGATGAGCCATCGTTCCATCGAGGATAACTTGGTCTGATTGGACCACTTGAAGATAAAGGCATTTGACCAGTTGAACCAAAGTTAAATGGAGGTCTTGTTGGTGGTGGTGGCCCACCTGGTAGTTGACCTTGTGGTGTGCCATTTATGTACTGAAAAATAATTTTTTTTTGTTCAAATTCATCTCAATACTAAAAATTAAAAGCTGTAAATATTTGGTATTCAAAATTTTAACACTTACTTGTCTACTTAAGCTGTCTGCAGGCTGTCCTGTTGATTGAAGCATAGTATTTTGGGGAGGAATCGTTGAAGGAGACCCATTTATATGAGAAGAGCCAAACGATTGACCACCAGAAAGTCCACTTGGGTAGGGTGACTGATTTCCTAACATTTGTGACCCTGGAGGGCCATTAACTGCCATTCCTTGTGAAGAGGGTGGTCCTAGATTTGGTGAAGGTCCACTAATGGGTCCTGAAGTTCCATGAACAGATGCACCATGAGGCGGTCCATTTAATGATCCTGAAGCACTTGGAAGTTGAGGTGCTGGAGAATGATCAGAGAGACCAGAACTTTGCACAGGATGTTGAACTTGAGTACCAGGAGGGCCAAGAGGGCCAGAAGGACCAGGAGGACCTGGAGGACCTGGAGGTCCATTTAAAGGTCCAGAGCTTGGTGTAGGATATTGGCCTTGAAAAGCAGGAGGACCATTGATAGAAACAGGAGGCTGCATACCAGGAGGACCTGGAGGTCCTAAAGGCCCCATGTAAGATGTAGAACTTCCTGACACAGGAGGACCTTGTGGTAAGGTTTTTGCTTGAGTCCCTGGTTGAGGACCCCCTTGTGGAAGAAATGGTCTAGTGGGTGGAGGGAAGTTGGCTACCTGTGGGTTATTATTGGGAGGTGGAGGACCACCACCAGGAGGGGAATAACTTCCAGTGTAATTTCCAGGTTGTGCATAACCTCCAGGCTGACTACCATATTGCATCATTTGTGGGTTCATTTTTCAGAGCATTGAAACCTAAAAGCAAAAGAAATTTTACCCATTATTAAGATTTGAAAAAAATTATTAATCATTATAAAACATAACAATAAAACTATAAACTGCTTCAGCTAAAAAGTTAAGCTTAACAACAAAAACTAATTATTAGACAATTGGAATCAACTTGAAAGATATTCCAGCTCAGACTTTATTTACAGGATATCAATTTAAACAACAGAACTTTGTAAACAACATTTAATTTTTACATATTTAGAATTTAAAAATTTAACCTTTTCCAGTTTTGATAAGGAGGTTATGAAATAGTGTATTGCTCTTTTAGGTTAAGGGTCAAACTTATTTTGTAAAATTTAAAATACTACTTAGCAGCGACCAAAAAAAAAGAAATAGATTCAGGGGGTTTCGTCAAATACAGAGTTGATTTATAATAAAAATTACTGTATAACCTTCGTCAATAATTTATTTATTTTGCTCTGTAATAATCCAAAGGGCAGTAATGTTCCAACACATTGGCAATCAACAACTGTCATTTACTCATATTTAACGCACCCAAAAAATTTTTTTTAGCCATGCAAAACGCACACAAATAATCTGACAAAACCAACTTACTTTCCAGATTGTAACATGTAAATTCTAATGATTTTAAAAAGAAAAAACAAATTATTTTCCCTATAAACCAACTATTTAAAATTCTCACTGCCACGTAATACCGCAAAGCGCATGCGCAAATAAGTACACGTCATTCGTGAAGAAAATGTCATCTTTTTCAAGAAGGCCAATTTTAAAAAACTTTCTTTATAATTATTTTTAAAACGACTTATGGTTGCTACTAGGAGAAATTTATTTGCAAGGAAAGAATTTTACGTAATACCAAATGGCCCTCGACTTTCTTTTGTCATAGAGAATTTTATTTCTAGCCGACCCGCATTGAATTTTCTAGCCATTTAGCATTGAATTTAATTAGATATTTTTGCAGTTAGCAAAATATTACTAATCGTAATTAGCGATGTGTTAGGTTACCGTTTAAAATAACTGATTTTTTATAAAAATTAAGGATTTTAACTCATTAGTAGCTCATAAATCATTTTATCTAAGAATAAAAATTTTATATTGAGGAAGTAGGAAAAACCGCGCAAGATGCCGAAAAGCATACTTACCGTAAAAAGAGGAGATTTACGGGCTTTTTCATTATTAAAGTGATTGTTGGAAGCTGCATGAGAAAGCTCTAATTATTAGAAAATAAATTTTCATTACGTAAGTGACAAATTAATTAAAGTAAAGCGTTATACATCCCGAATAAAAGCGCGCCAAAATAATCAGGTTCGCCAACCAAGATTTTTGTTAAAAGTTTCCGCCACTTTTATTATTGTGTATGGTAAACAAGCCAGTTGGAGTTAAATCCGTTTCTTAAATGTCTAATACAAATATGGAACGAGAAGGGAACTGCTATTGCGGAAAAGAAAGGAATTTAAATATATGCGAGCTTCTTTGTAGCACATGTATGAGATGGTATCATGAAAGCTGTATCAGTTATCAATTGGGAAAATTGGTTCCCTTCATGGTCAATTATCATTTTGTATGCAAAAACTGTTCACCTACCGGTTTGGAAAGCTTTAAAAAAAATCAGGCTACATTTCCTCAGGTTAGTCACCTATGAATTAGAGTAACACTGATCTTACTAATAAGTAACTTCAAGTTAGTATCAAAACACTCAGTCTTGTGTTGTTTATAATATTCAGTATAAATAAAATCATCATCAAATTTTTGTTACTTTTTATTTATATTTTATATAAAGTATATTTATATATATGTTTTAATTTTTTTAAAGTCTACATTTGATAATTGAATTTTTTTCTGCATTACTTTCGAATGCTGTTTAAGAGTTAAGAAATTTTCACAGACAACAATGTTCTCAGTTGAATTTAATTCAAGTACTCATGTTTGAAATCATTTCAGATATGCATTACAGCTCTTGGAAACTTAGTTCAAACAAGTATCAAAGAAGGGAAACCAAGAACAATGTTTCACAAAGACAAAGAAATTATTCCTTTTATCGACACTTACTGGGAAGGAATGACGACAATGCCAAGAAGAGTAACTCAATCCTGGCATGCAACAGTAAGTTATTGAGTAATTGGTAGAAATGAAGAATTTTAGTTTATTTCATTTTAAACATTTCTGATGATTGGAAATAGTGTGTCAATATGGTTTTGTTAAAAAATTTATTTATCTCTGTTAAGATGTTGGAATTGATTCGTAAAATGTTTCATAAATAGAAAAAATAACTTGATTGTATTTTGTGTATTATAGTTTGGTTTTTAAATTTCTTGGTTTCAAAGACCAGAATGAATATTTTATGTATTCAGTAGTGTCAAAAATTGATACAAAGTGTTAAATAATTTGTAATTGTTATGAATGATTTCGGAGACTAATTTGATGTACAACAGCCAATTATTCTCTGCTGAAGATTGCAGTTAGATGTGTCTGGTTAACTTCATCAACAAATAATTTACCTAAACATCTCACTTTAGTCTAGTTCTTCAGATTAATCTCATTTTAAGATTTATACCCAAATTATTCAATGTCACTGTATGTGGTAGGAGTCCTGCAGTTGAATAGTGACAGCATCTGACTAGGAAAGAAATCGTTGGGAGTTACACCTCATATACTGAAGGGTAAAAAGGAGGGCTAAATCGAAACTCAAACTTCAGTATATAAACATATGTTAGCTGCAGTCTGAGCTATTAAATACAAGCAGTCAAGTATCGTTTTAAATTTTACAATCGAAACAAACCACATCAGATCAGATTCATGGTGGTCATGGTCCATTGTTTTTGGAGATCCCTTGTGTACAAAACATATAAATTATATTGAGATGTTCAGTTAAAGAAACCGCATTTAACCCCAAAAAATCATTAAAAACTTTTGAACGACCTCAAAAGCTGTAGACTTACAAACTAACCATGAAGTTGTCTTCAATTGTAGTTTCTCAAATTGTAATTATTTATTAAAAGAACTAGAACCATTAATTATTTATTTTTGATTCTAAAAGAAACTGATGTTAATGTTTATAAAAATTTCATTCAGATCTGGTTTATATTAAATTTTGGATTTGCTGAGTTTTTGTTATTACAACAAACTTATCGTTTTAGTTATAATTAATTTTTGTTTTTTGGGGATTGTCTCGAAAAAATACTCAAAGTAGAAGAGTGAGGAGTCTGGAAATTATTAATAAGTCATTAATGTATTATGTAATGTGATAAATGATGTTGAATTGTGTCAGGGAAAAATGTTTGAAAGTTGGTTTTGCCCATTAATAAATGTTACAATGTATACATAACACGACAGGAAAATTTGGGTTGTGTTGTTAACTTTTCTAATGAAAGCACTCAATAAAAAATAAATAAATAAATAAGAATTAAGCAGCGCTGTTTACAGTTCACAACCGCATCTCGTATTAATTTTTTGGTTAGTTTCAGCTATGAATAGACAGCAGTGACACACTAATGAAACGGATAATTGGTTCGGTTTCTAATAAAATTGGTTCAGTGGAAATGTCCTTGAGTGCATTATGTAAATGTTTGATTATCAGAATGTCATGTTTAACTTAGGAATATTTAGAATAACTCCGTTTCGGGGATTCTTGCGTTTCGCGAGCTTATTTAAAAGAGTCTCACTGTTTTTTTATTTTGTTCTAATTTTATTTATTTATTGTCGGGTGAGGGAGGGGATCACGAGTACGGTTACGTGCATCCAAGGGACACGTGGTCGTCTTATCAGAAGTCGATTGTTAATCTTGAATGACCTTCCCCGATTTTGAATGAAGTGGTTTTCTTTTAATCCATCTCCTTCAAGACTAACACATAACTTTAAGCAGTCGCTATTCATGTTAATAACTGAAAAGGTTTGTTGTGTGGTAGTTTAGTCGTTTTTTGATTGGAGGGGGCGGTGGGCCAAGGTCTTGATGTTACAAACTACCAGTTAATTAAATTACATATTTAAGTAGATAATCGAAATGATTCTGTCATCGACGTTTAATTTATTTAAGCGAAAGAACAAAACAGAAATTTGTTCATGTTTATGAGATTGTTGTTATGGACGACCAGGAAACCGAAAACAAAGTTATACGAATATTTTCGTCGATAAATATTTACTCAAGAATCGAACTGAGTGCCTTATTACTCAAAACACTCGATTAATTAATTATGATCGGAGTCAGAACATAAGTGATTTGGATTTTGTTTGTTTGTTTGTTTGTTTTAAATTTTTCATTAGGAGTTTAAATATGGCGTTATCGTTCACGGGGGTGGTTGGGTTGAGATGTCTTTTCTTATTCATCGGGTTAAAGTGAAAATCATCGTTAGGGCTTGTCAAATCCGTGGGACATCTCCCTAGCAACCGTCATTACTTACTTTATCAGAGAAATTTTTTTTTCTTCCCTCGTGTCACGTGACTCGGGTCGATGGATTTCCACGTTTTTGTGATTTTATACTAATATCGCTTATTTTTCGCCGTGCTTTGTTTTTTAGATTTTGAGGGCGTTGACAAAGGAAACGGGGACTTTGTTTAAACATGAGGACACACCCGAAGGCAACTGTTTCGGTTTGTTAAATTTGGAATTGACTCAAATCCGACCTTCTTACGAAACCATGGGAAAGACTGGAAATTCGAAACAGAGTGACGGTAATGACTTTGGACTCGGTTGGAAATTTTGGCTTTCTTCATTCCTTTGGTGATTATTTTATTTTTTGTTTTGTTTTTTCAGTTGTTCCGACAAAGGGACGTTCGAAGCGTAAATTGCCAACTGATTCCGGCGGTCCCGTCAAGAAAGGAAGAGGAGCTGGAGGGGGGATGCGGTACCGAAATTACCGGCTCACGGGTATCCGTTAGAACACCCGCACAATAAAGATGGTTATAGGTATATTTTAGCAGAACCTGATCCGCATGCACCTTTCAGACAAGTTAGTATGGCTTTAGTATCGCTTAACTGGGAGGAATTGTCTTAAAGAATCTAGAGTAGAGATAGAATCGCTTTGTGAAGACCTCAGCTTACAAATTAAAAGCTTGGACACAAGACATGAGACAAATCAAATTGGATCTCTGATTAAATGAATTCTTACCAAACACATACACCATCTATCCAATGAACTTTGTGCATTACTTTTGAAATGACTTATTCATGAAATTCCTTCATTTCCAGGAATTCGACGAAAGCCCTGATTGGGCAGGGAAACCCATACCACCTTGGCTATATCGCGCTGTTGTTTCCAATACAGTATTATTAGCTCTTCACGACAGAGCTCCTCAAATAAAAGTATCAGAGGATAGACTTAGTTGTACGGGAGATAAAGGTTATTGCATGCTACGAGCAACACACTCCGTTATGCGCGGAACCTGGTATTGGGAGGCAACCATAACGGATATACCTGATGGAGGCGCTGTCAGATTGGGTTGGGCGCAAGAATATGCCAATTTGCAGGTAGTAATCATTACCCCTTGGAAGTAGTTTGTTAATTTGCTTTTGGTTTTCATATAATTTTTGGTTTTTAGGCTCCAGTAGGCTATGATAAGTTCGGATACTCATGGAGATCGTTAAAAGGAACCAGATTTCACGAAAGCCATGGGAAACATTACTCCGAAGGCTATACAGTCGGAGATACTTTAGGGTTTTTAATTGTACTTCCAGAGAAGTCGGGGATTAGGTATTTACCTCAAACTTATAAGAAAGACAGAGTGAGTTGATGAGATTTACTGTTGTAGTAATCAATTTTTCTTTGTTGTTGTGACCCTTAATTTATTTGGTTTTTTGGTTTCAGCCTCTTGTAAAATTTAAATCTCATCTTTACTACGAAGAAAAGGATCAAATAGTGGAAGCTTTAAAAGCTTTAAAACCGTTAAGCGGTTCTAAAATATATTTTTATAAAAATGGAGTGTGTCAGGGTTTAGCTTTTGAAGATATTTATCAAGGAGCATACTTTCCAGCGATTTCCATTTATAAGTCTACATCCGTTACTGTAAACTTTGGTCCCAACTTCAAACATACTCCTGACATTCCTTTTAGAGGGGTGAGTGATTTTTGGTTGTGTCTCAAACAAAGAGCTTGGACACATTAATGAGTTTGCAAAATTGAAATGAATGACGTTGGTTAGAGTATCATTTGAACTTGATAAGAAACTCTATTGCTGACTACTGAAATTGAGCTTTAGTGTAAGCGGTATCACGTTTAGACTTTGTAAAATCGTTGAATGAATCCTGCTTATTTCATAAGTACTGCACACTTATTTTGAGGCGTCATCAGCCGGTGAATATAGTCTTCATATTGAATTTTCAGATGCACGAAAAATCTGACGAAGGAATCGTCGAACAGACGTTAGCGGACATGCTCTTCTTCACAGAGAACCACGGGAAATTGAAACTGGATCTATAGCAGTATGAGGATTTGTTACAAAGTGCTCTCGGTGCTTGTTGAGTGGGATATCACCCCGTCAAAGAAGCACAAGATTGGAGCCAGTCGCCTCAAAACCTGATATAACTTCAGCGTTTTAGGTTGAATTCAGTATCAGTATCATTGAATGATCAGTGAAATATTTTGAAGCAGGAACAATTAGAGGAAATATAATTTCCTCATTTTTTTTGGACTCATTTAGAATTTGACTTTATATATTATTCGTGTAAATAATATAATTTAGTATTAGCCAGAACGGAATCTCGATAATCGTTGGATGAACTCTACTGAAATTGGTATTTCAAATGAGATATAAATTACACATGTGATTATTATTTGAATAAGTTATATATTTGTAATTTATAAATAAAATGTAATTTTAACGGAAATTATATCTTCTACATTGAGTACATTTATTTGATATGTTTTTGATATTAATAAAGCAATTAATTATTAAATTTTCACATCTATGCTCATTGGCCATTATACATTTTCCTTTCTTGATATGCTTGCGATACAATTAAGTTTCACAGAGAAATCTAAAACATATAGAAAACACAACGCGCCTAAAAATTACTTATTATAACTTAAGCGGATACTGAAAAAAGTATTTTTTTAGTGGATCTAAGTATAAATATATTTTAAATGGGTTTTGATGTTTTCATTTGATTGAATTTTGTTACTGAAGGTCGGCCATTTTGTAAGAAATTGAAACTATAATTGTTTTTTTATTTGGTTCTCTTTTCAAGAATGAATTATGATAAGTAGGTTGTAGAATTAAGAGACTTTGATGAACAGGGTGGTGTCTCAGCCTCAGGATAAAGGAATTGAGATTTTGGAACAAAACAGTTAAGTAGGAGAGTGAGGAAAGGAGACAAGAAAAAAATGAACAAATCAGGTAAGACATTAAAAAGAAGGCAAAGGATGAAGTGTTGGGGACCAGGAGGAGGGATTTACCAACAAAATTGTGGTCCTTAATCAACCAGGAGGTTGGGAACAAGTTCATTAAAGAGCTATGTCTTTGGAAAGCCAAACAATCCAACTGAACTTCTGGATCTGTGAATCAACTTAACCAAAATTTATAAAAACAATTGAGAACTCATTCTGACAATCATTCCTGCAGTACATCATGCATTTACAGTAACCAGCATAAAATTAAGACATTATACCTTGATAAGAGGGAGTCAATACAGTGAAGAGCATCTCCTTTTGTACATTTCAAATGTTCCTTGACTTGAAAATATAAATATAACTTTGTCTCTTTTGAATATTCTTTAGACTCATCATATAATTTATAAAAACAATAAATTCAATTCAAATAAAAAAATCTAAAATTGATCCTAATGGAAGGCATTGATTTGTAATTTTGTTGTTTTCTTTCTCTTGACAAGAAAAAAGTTGAATAAATAATTTTTTGGATGTTTTACCCTGTGCTGATGGTTTTAAAACCATTTTCATGTCATGTTGGATCGTTATACCATAATTTATCATTAATTGTAATAATTGGTAATTACAACAAATTAAAACCAACATTTATAGAAAATTCAACCCCCAACTCTAACAAACAACATAACTTTGGTAACTGAAGTTTAAAAAATAATTATTTTACAACCCCCTACCCCCCAAAAAAACTTTAAAAAGTCAAGGACATTAACACCAATCAATATTTATGTTAATCATATATTGAATAATATAAAGCTTTTGTATTAAAATTGATTTGAATAGTTTTCCTCTGATTTGAGAGATACTCTTTGACCAATTCATTAAAAATGTTTTTACCAGACATTAAACAATCACAAATTAAAAAAAAAGGTTTTTACTGATTTTGATGTTCTGCAAATTTGTATCAAAGCTAAAAGTCTACAACTTGGCATGACCTTCAACACCAGAAATGAAAATTAAAACTAATTAGAGCTTTTGTCTACCAGAACAGAGAAAAATTAATTGTTTTGTGTGAAATTACCTCAACAACAATTCCACATCTGTCCTTAACCCTTGAACTTGTTAGGAATCTGATTATAAAAAGGTTTTTAAGTGATTAGTGACAACCGCCATTTTGAAAATTAGGCAGAACATTAAATAATTTACAACAGACAAAACTAGAACGAAATTGTATATGCGTGACTGTATAACTAAGTACTCATTCCCTCCTTTTGAAAGAATAATGTTTATTGATTGCTAAACAAAGAATTGTTGTAAGAGAGACGCAGTTTTAAAGAATATTTAATTCATTGACACGACCTTTCAAAATGACTAAATTTGAATTTAGTTTTTAGGCGCGTTTAACTTATATTCAAACATTATCTACATATTAGAACAAGAAGCTCAAACTTGATATGTAGACTGAATAAAAAGGCTTAAATAATTATTTATATTGCTGCTAAACTGCTCACTTATCATCTAAATACAAACAACATTTGAGCTTTCTATCACAATCTATCTCTAATACTATATATTAAAATCAAAATCCAAATTCTGAAGCTTACATTTCTCACATTAATATGCTTCTAATTGCTGTTCTCTTCCTACCTGAAATTAATACTTGAAACACTTTCTAATCTCCTCTAAGCTTCTTCTCATTTATCTAAATTTTGATACTGACTAGATATTTAAATATTATAATCCAAGAGCAATTTTCACTACTAGTGGAGACAGATAATGGGGACAGATTTAAAAATTATGAAGTTGACCAATCATCCCCATTTTTTTGTTGTTGTTCTGGGCGTCCAATTGACTAATGAATAATATAATATACTTAATGTATTTGCCACAATAATATAACACATAAACATTCATCTTCATTCACAAAACATGATAAACTTATGTATTACTTGAACATGCATAAATAACAATAATTTGTTTAATTAAATAGCTCTTTATCTAAAGCTCTGGACTAATTAGAAGATAAAATAATTTGTCTAATTTTTGATAAAGAGAAGATGCGTTTGGATAAAATATAAATCAGAAAGTAATTAATAAACAGAAACTCAGAACAATAAATTGTTTTATAGTATCTGCCATCTTAATCAAATGCAAGAAAGTAGTTTGGATGGGTGGAAAGAACTTGAGAGTTAAAATTTTGTATAAATAAATTCTTTTGTCTTTTAGATAAAATAATCAGAAGTTAGAAATGAAAGGTAACATAGATTCTTAGTATTGATACTAAGATCTATTAATAAAATCAATAAAACTCAATGACTTTCTCAATCAATAAAGAGATGAATGTGTGTAAATAAAAAGTCAGAAAACACACAAAAATAGTTGAGTAGATGGTCAATTAAAACATAACAAGATAATTGGCTTTATGTATTAATAATATCTTCAATTTAATTTAAAGAAAATAATTAATATCAAGTTGAAGATTTACAAAACTGAACTCCATTACCTCTACACACAGATGAACCAAAGATTTTTACAAAAATTTATTCCTGATAGACTTCTCTCTAAAATTTCTAATTATTAGAAAATTAAATGAGAAACAATATCAATAATTCAAATTCCATATTTTTTAAACTCATGGAATTATTCGTAAAATTTTTTTTTTACACAAACAATTGACGAATGGGGTCTAATTTAATAACGATATAAATTAACACATCAACTCAAATCAAATAATCACCTACAACTATTTAAACAAAAACAAATTTTCTTCTTTATAATAAATTTATATAATAATATACACATACAAACACATACATACACAAGATATAAACAAGATACAATCTTGTATATCTTCCTAACCCTAATGATATGTTTTGTATTCACCCAGGTATGTCTTAAAGATATGTATAAATTAAACTTAATCTTAATCCATAAACCTAACCCTGATATCAGGATGTTTTGAGTTGTTGAAGGCCTTTAAATTATTCTAATCAAATTAATGGTTAAAAGGAAACCAACAGTTTCAATATTCCTTTCTTTGATGTCACCAGAAATGATACCAGTTTGGAAACTATGAAGGGAGAGAGGTGATGTGTATAAACAATAAATAAATTAAAGTTTGGTTGATATAAAAGAAGAAAATTGGCTTTGTATGTCACTTTCTGTTAGCTAACAGAATACTTCCTCCAAGTACCAAAAATGGTAGGTTTCATTTGTTATAGTTGTAAGTGACTTGGCAACACTGTAGTAGTTGAAAAGTCTATGCTGTCTTTATATATGAAATTGACATACTGTATACCTCATACAAATTTAATTAATGGAAGCTAGTCAAAGTGATAACAATGATAGTTAAGTTGACCAAGAACTGTTTTTAAAGATAATTAAACCTTAAGTGAGTACTTGTTATGTATTTAAAGGTACTTTTGGGAATTATTTTTATAGACAAAAAGTCTTAACCAAAATCATGATACTCAGACTATACTTAACATCAACATAATTATAATTAGGTAGTGGTCTCCAAAATGTAGGTCTCTAATTTTTATAAGTTCTATCAGATATCTTTATATAGTAATTAATCAAAGAGAGCAGTATGGGAAGTACACAATGAAGTTTTATATTTTAATTTTAGTTAATTGATAGTTAATTTTAAGAGTAATCAAACATTGTAATTGGATATTGACACTTGTTTACTCCCCCTCTGTAAAAATTTGACCCTTGACCTTTAAGCCTAGGTTCCTGACTGTTAGTAGTTTTGCTTTAATACTGAAAACTTTGGAGACTAATACTAACAAAAGACATTTAAACCAATTTAATGTAATAACTTAAAACTTGTTTAAATAAATATATAATGATATCAAGCATTAATCTCATATGATTCAACCTTCACAACCCTCAACATCCTGATACAAAACATTTATAATATAATATACATAAAACATTTGATTACAATATCCTTCTCCAAACTTTTTTAGAACCATGGCATCTTAAGATACTCAAGCTGCCCAAGTCCTAAAAATACAGACCAACAATCCAAAACAAAAATCAAATCAATTGAAGTTATAACTTGGTTCAAATCCTCAACAAATAATTATAGTATAAAAGAAAATTAAGTACAAACAATACCAAGAAATATTAATTTTTAATAATATTCAAGTCATAAATAAAATTCTTTTTTTTTTTTTGTTATCGATAACGTCAATAAATAATTTATGATATGTATTTTGATTTTGGTAGAAAATATTTTCAATTATATAAATTATAATAACTTAAAATAATAAAAAAAAAATTGGTAACGAAAAACAAAAATTGACAATATTAATAAATGAACGGTAACCGCTTATTACATTTTATCACACCCAATAAAATACTATAAAGAGAATAATAAATATTTTGTTACATGTATAATATATATGATATGTGATATTTTTAATCGGACGCACTCCACTGATATGTTTCCAAATATAATAATTCAATACATATAGCCTTACATCTACCTGAAATTGATTATGTACAGATACTGTTTAATTATTTTTCTTTTGTCTACAATTGCTCTCGTTTTTTCTTTTCAGTATCAACGACTCAAGCTGTTTATTTAAGATCCACTTCTCTCTTGTTTAATAATTTCTGCATCGAATTCAAAGCTTCGCCAATGCTTTGGGCAAATCTCCAAGCGCTTGTCTTCGCACATGAATGCCATGCTGATATGCAAAAGACGATTTGATCACTTCTTGGGTTGTATGAAGCACCGTAGCCATCGGGCACCACCGGACCATATCCCATGAATAAGTCTGATTTTGTTGCGAGCTAAGAATAAAATTCAGTTTTGTTGATTTATTGTATATAATTATCAACATGTTGATGTTAAGTATGAACAAGTCTTACTTGGCTAGTAGATAAAGTGAAATGATTGGCAGTTAGATAAGTTTCATCTTTGAATAGTTCTGGGACTTCCTTTGACATCTCCAATGCCATCTCTCTGAGTCCTAGTAGGTGGATGTCGATTCCTTGACCTAAGATGTTATCGACCATGATTTCGGTTTGCCGTTTCATGGCCTCGTCGAATAATTCGAGTCTCTTCTTGTCCTATTTAAAACGGAAAACTGTAGGGTATGGCTCTTCTGCGTTTTGAATTTAACAATCTGTATAGAGAAAAGCTGAATGCTTACATCAACAAGCGAGAAAGTAACTTTTTTGGGGATTTCTCCTTCTTCTCCTCCCTCTGTCATGCTTTGAACCCAGTTAAGAGCTTCCATCGTAGCTGAACGAATACAATCCACTCTACCAAGTAAAAACCGTCTGGTTCCAGCACTTTCATAAGTTGCTACCAAATGACCATATAGTCTGTAGTAGGCCAGTTGCAGAGCCATTTGTAGGTAAGCATCCGGACTGCAGTTGCAAGACTTTATGAACTCTTTCCCGTAATTGGTGTAACGATACACGTAGAAATCCAAATCTTCAACCAATCTAGAATCAAAGAAATCATTTTTCGAATTCTAAACATTAGAACTAATTTAAGTATAGTTTGCATAACTCTTGGACAACTCACGAGTCGATAGACTTTGCTGCTTCAAGAATGTTCTTCTGGATTTCGCTGTCACCGTCCATTCTAATTTATTGGCTGTCATATCTTCCGGCAGTGGAGTAGATTCAACTTCCGACTCAGGGGCTTATAGTCAGCGCAAAGCTTTAATAAGTCCTCCACTAATTGTATAACTGGGATTCCCTCAGCTGGTGAATGTTCATAGCACAAACCACAGACTCCATCTTTGCTAATTATAAACTGAAACGCAGTGTATCAAATTATTGGTGAATTAGCCAACCAGGGCGGAAATGTCGAAGTCAGCCAATTAATAACCCTCCACAGAACTTTCTAAAAAAAAAAATTTAATATGCAGAATGTATCACCTGAACTGTTTTATCGAACCATCTGTTTGCGGAATTATAGAGGCTTCCACCGCCATCAATCATCTGATGCATCATATTCGTCTCATCTCTGTTGCCACATTTAAAGCCTGTCGATATTTCTTTTTTCTCTCCTCTTGGTGTCGGCATATTAAAACTCTCAGGCAATGGCTCGTCTAAGCAGATGATCGCCAAACACTTTTCTATGGTCTCTAAGTGATCCACATTTTGGTATTCTGTTAAAATCGATAAGCTAAGTCAGCATAAATCTTTTTTAAAAACGAAATTTCTTGAACCTATTTTCATACCTTGCTTTAAGTTCTCTCGATTGATAGCCCAGATATCCCTCTTCTGTGTTGTTAGAAGACCTATCGGTACTGCCCTTATAGTTCTCGGTGCTTCTAGAATCTTCACTACTTCAGAAGCGATTTGTTCTACCGAGAGCTTCACTATTGTATTATCGGGTCTTCCAGTTTTCACTATTAAGGAGTATAACTAAAACCCAAAATTAATTATTTTAGTATAAATTAGTCCAAAAGTTGGTTCGTCAGGTATGAAAGCAGCGGGTACCTGATTCTTATGAATGATGATTACGTGCTCGGTAGAACCATCGTCTTGATACAACGTCGAGAATAGCTGATCCTTCGTAATACCAGGAATTCGGTAGGATGTCAGGAGTCGGTAGTACTGTGCCATGCAAAGCGGTTGTCCCTTTTCACGAGAGGTAGCCCTTTCCACGGGTAAAGCTTTCCTACAAGTTGATAAAAATCCGTGAAGAGCGAATTCACACGAAAACCGATCAAAACAACCGTTAGAGTTCTTACTTATCGAGTTTTTCCTTGTGATCAACTATTCCACGAATCAAAATGGCGGCGAACTTTGCCATGTCTTTGTTGTCTTTGAATTCTCTAGGTGGAAACACCATTCCTGGATTTGAATTGACGGGCAAAGGTAATCTCACATTCATGTACATATCATTCAGCCACCATTCGTAAGCCTGGGGGAGAAGGAATAATTTTTCTAATTAGTTGACAGAACTGTGAATCAACAGGGGTTGCTAAATAAATAAAGGGATGAGAATTCGTGAAAGGGAAAAGGTCTTCGTTAAAAAGAAACGAAGCGTGAGTTCCTTCGTTCGTTTCAACTTGAAAAGATGGTACAAAAGTAAATAGAATTTTCAAAAGTTGTGCAGTTTCAGTGACTTCTGCAAAAGCTATTCACAAAATATGCTTTTCGAGTTTTGAAAGAGGCGAAACTTTTCAGAGAAACTTTTGATTTTTATTTTTTATTTATTTCCTTCAACCCCCCAGAAACACAGTCAACAAAAGTGAGAATAACATCCAAGGAAAGTCTCCTTCGATGATATATTTCCGTTGACACCAAAACGAAAAATGGGCTTAACACTAGAAAACCCAATGTGTCGTATAAATGGGTTTCTAGAATAATTCACCCTTGTTTCCTACCCCTTCCTCCCATCATTCCGCAGCGGTTGACAAGGGTTGTAAATATCATTAGTTTCCACCTCGCCGATTAAACTATGTCCGACATTCTGATAAACCATTTCAAACGACAAATTGGTCCTTGATGTCTTCTTAGAAACAACCCCCCCGCAAATAAGGGTTTGACAGAGCCAAACAAAAATTTTCTTTATCCACCTCAAAGCTCTTTATAAAAAATCAATTTTCCTTTATTTTCATCAAAAACTTACCCAGTTATCCTTTTCTTCTCGACGTTGTAAAAGCTGCTTTTGAATTTGAGGTCCTAATCCATCAGGAGCTTTGAAAGCTTCTACCAAACTCTTTGTGTGCTCGAATTGTGATTCGCTGACTATGGGCTCCACCGCTCGAAGGTATTTCATCATGGTGTCTTCTAGGCTTGGGACGGGGAGTTTAGGTAAGATGATGTTCTGGAAGAGAGTAAACAGTCAATAAATCTAACAAATCCATAATTTCTGTTATTAATAAAACAATTCAGATTTATAACCAAACCTGGTTAAAACTGGGCGTGAAAACATGGGGTTGGAATGTATAAAGAAAAAAATTTAGAAAAAGAGGAAACGACTTTGGGGAAAAGGGAAAAAATGCTTTTTTTGAGTTGGAAGTTTTGTAAAAACGAAAGCTCTCTTAAGTTCTAAATGGTGGGAAGTTCGTATCGATCCATCGTGGCCCAGGTGAGTTACTCCAGGCAAGTGAGGCTTAGCACAGTGATACAGAGTTTTCACCATTTTTCTCCCCTTTAATCTTTTTTTTTCTCCTCCACTTTTTGCTATTATAGAATTTAGCTAAATCTTTACAAATTGAAAAGTTTTATATCATAAAAATTTAAATTTTACAACAAAAAAATCACATAAATCATGTTTGAATTATTATAAAGACAAGTCTAACAAGGGAAAATTGGTGATTAGGGAAGGATGGGGGAAGAAGGAAGCAACTCATCGACATCAATTTAAACTTTTATCTTTTTTCTGTTATCCAAGGATTTTTATAAATCTTTCATGTTACAACATCGTATTATGATAATGAAAATATTTTGTCCTGATTTTTAATTTTTACATAATGAAATACTTACATAAGGCCGTGTTTTTAAATTTATTCTGATGGAAAATGTTCAAAAATTTTTTTGGGGGTTGTCAGTACACTCTATAGGGCCACTCTTTATACGGCATTTCGCTATAACGGCCTTCTTCAATTATGGCACGTTTTCGTTATACGGCCTAAAATGTTTCGATATAACGGCCAAAATGTGTCAAAGTACTGGTACAGAAGTTAGGCAATCCCGAAATTAGGCAAAAATTTTGGATCCGGAACATAACCTCGGCTTTGAAGGTTTAAACGAACATGATGTACTTAATCTATAACATTATACTTGAAGCTGATAGGGAACCTTTTTCATATGAGGAACTCAATCAATTGCAAGCAGAACCAGCATTTGATGAAGAGAGAGAGCCTGTTGTATCCAAACAGCTCACATCAAAAAATTTCAAACAAGGAAACATCTTCCTTGAAAACAATCCTGATGTTGAACGTAGCTAAGACCAACAATGTTTGACAATTTTTAAAGCCAGGCCCATCCTCACCAGCGAAAAATGATGACGACAGTGATCTGCAGGTTTTTATTCCTTCATCGTCTCTGATCAAAGCCATTTTTAAAAATTATGTACACATGGAGTTGTTTCATTTTTGTTTGTAGATTATTATTGGTTTTTGGAATCTGTTATTATTTTATGTACAAATCTATGTACTTGTTATGTATGTATTTCTTATTTAAACGAGATAAAATGCATTTTGAATGACACGCCATGTTGCATTTTTAACAAATTTGGAACCAATCTCACTGAATTTGTATTAGGATACTTGATTCGTTATACGACTTTTCGCTTTACGGCCAAGTTTCGTGGAACGTATCTAGGCCGTAAAGCGAGGTATGGGTGTACTGTAAGCACCTAAAAGAGCTTACTGGTCAGCTTTAGAAGAATTATGACCAATTTCACTAGTTAGAAACGGAAATAACAAGCACTACCTGATCCTGACTGCTAATTGAGGTTGTATGTACTACCAAAGCTGAGAGAAAAATTTGTGACTTCCCTAAACTGGTTCTGATTTTTAGTAAAACTAAGACTAAAAAGTCTGAGATATAAGTAAGCTTAGTTCTGCCTCATAAAAGGGTTGCAAATAATTATGGCAGGTACCTGCATAATATTACCTGACTGGTGGGGGGTTTCAGGCTTAGGTTACTCTACAAAAATGTTTTGGATATCTCATAATAGTTTTGTGGTTCATTAGCTCCCATTATTACCAAAAATTTGAACTATAGGTTGTGAATACTACCTGAATGGTTGTAAAACTTTTCAAAATGGCGTTCAGTTATTAAAAGGATTTCAGGTAGAAGGTAACAGTATAAGAAAGTGGTAGCAGCTCACTACTATTCATAAGATTTTTAGTGAAACTTTTGGGGTTCTGATTTTTTTATTTTTGCTGTGTTAGTCTTGCTTTTCATTTTGATATTTCTTTCATGTAGTTCCCCCCTCACTCCAGGAAATCCCTTTTGTCACAGTGTCACTGCTTTTTCAAAAGATTTCATTTTCCCTTTCTCATTTTTTTTCATAACTTTTATTTCTTTTTTGGTCAAAGAAGGAAAAACTGAAATATTTGTGAGTTTTGTTGTAAAGGATATAAACACTCCTACCCTGAATCAACTTTTCTTTCTTTTCCTGGAGACTTGGTGGGCACATTGTTGTGTAACAAATTTTAATTAGTATGGGAAACGTTTTCTTGAGGAACCAATTAAAAAAATGAAAACGCTTTGTTTTCCTTATTTTGAATTTGTTTTTGATTAATTTGTATGAGCTCGAATGATCACAGTAACAAGGATTTTGTTCAGTTTTCTTTGAAAGCCCTCAACTGGAAAGAACACATTGTCTGAACTCCTTTGGGTTTGTTATTCTTTTCTCTTTCTTTCTGGCCTGGGGTGAATTCGATTCCTTACTTTGTTTTTGTTCCTCTTGTTTTAGTTTTCCTTGGAAGCTCTGGTTTGATATTTTATATCTTAAATATATAATGCTGTTGTGGAGTCTTTTCCTGTTTTTCATTCACCCAGTTTGAGTTTCCCTCTTTTTGAGTACAACAATACAATGGGGTTGGTTACAGCTTTGATATTTCAGTGAGTTATGCGTTTCAAAACTGTTGCACACTTATAGAGCGCTCATTTCATACATAAAAATGTTTTTAGCAGGGTATACAAACCAAATTTGTTTATAACGAATAGATATCCTATGTAAACACACTCTATTGAAGGATTTCGTCCTGGATGTATAACATGATTAGCGTTAGTAATGAGTTGTGAGAAAATGAGTTGTACGTTTCCAATAATTATCGAAAGAGAAAATGATCGAAACAGGGGTGGAAAGGGGTGAGAGAGGATGAGGGATGAAAGGAAACTTCTAATTAAAACTGAGCGAAACCTTTTTTTGTTTTTAATTTAACGTAGTAGATAAGCGACTTGTCTAATCATTTTCAAAAGCAAATTATAATGATCTCTCGTGGATAAACTTTAACTAACTTCTCTGACTTTTGACTGGTAACTAGTTACTTCTATTTGTAACATTTGACGTTTGAATTATGAGAAACTCAGTTTCCTCTCTAATTTTCTGACTTTTGTTTACCTTGAATAAGTATTGATTGGTTTCTCTAATTAGGAGAACGTTGGTTTCATGAGGAAGTAGAAGATTTTGTAGGTTAGGTCTTCTTAGGCGTTCGGGTTTCTTGTTGGGTTGGAACTTGGGTTTCTTACCACGTCCGTTTGTTTATCAATTTTTTATAGAGTTTTAGAGATGGAGGGATGCGATGTTTCCTTCAATCTCCTTCTGTATTTATTTATTTAAATAAGTAATAACGGTGGAGGGGGAATGGTTGGGTTGCTCCTTTTTGAAAATGGCGAAAAACGAAGAAAAATAACAAAGTGGCAAAATCTCATGGGACGGCATTTGTTAGATTTGTAATAGAACAACAAAAGGGAAATACGGTAATCGAATCAGTCAGATCGATTAGAAAGCCGAACCCGACTTCGCTTTTCCCATTTTTTTGTTCCGTTCCTTCCTCCTCTCTATCTTTCTGGCCTTCTGGGACTTCTCCAAACTGTCGGAGGGAGAAAGTATAATGGTTTTAGTGCTGCACAGCCTAAAAAACATCCTTTCCATGATGGAAGTATAAAAATTTAATGCACACATTACGCTTTCTACCTCTTCGAGTTGGTTTAATGAATGTTTTAACGTCCTCTCACCCACCTTCTCCTAGCCAAGAGTGGGTGGCTGGATTTTGTTTGAAACGTCACAAAGGGCATTACACTGTACAAAGAACGAAAAATATCTGCGTCACAAAAACAAAGGTAATTTCATGGGCTTTATGGAAGCGGAACAAACATGCACCTACACATATACCCACCAACCTCGCCTTCCCTTCCCCAGCTCAGTTTTTTTGGGCGGGTTTATGTTTAATTAAAATTTTGCCTCTATTTTATGAATTCTGCACACTCCTCATTCCCTTGTGAATTATCTTTTGAATCTGGTTGTTGTTGTTGCATAATATACTCAATTTTCCTCCTTCGTCCATCTTTCTCTCTCAGATTGGTTTTTCCTCAATATTTTTACATTCACTGAGTTCTCTCCTGAGACTATGTCTTGTTTATTTTTAGCTTCCATTTTCGGTTTTTTGTGTTTTCTTCCTCAGAATCTCGAACCACGAAATAAAGTATTCTTGGATGCAGTTGAATTGAATTGCTTCATAAATAGAATTTTGGAAAAATTTCATTTCATAAGTAATGCACACTCTTTTAAGGAATTCCCTTCTAACATAACAAAAATTCTTGTTGGGAGAACTACATTATCTCTGAGTTAGGTTAAATTTATGTATTGTATGCGTAATTTAATTTATTATTTAGTTATATTTAGTATTATTTATATTTAGTATTTATATTTATACTTATATTTAGTATTTATTATTTATTTATATTTAGTATTATTTATAATTATATTTAATTTATTATTTTTATATTTAGTATTGTTTAATGAGAATTAATAAATCCTCTTTTCAATTATAAATTATTATAATTTTTATTTGTATTATTATTATTATTATTAACTTTCTTGATTTTTTGGATCAATTTTTACTTTTTCTTGAAATTTTTTGTAAAAGAAATTATTTTTATAGTTGTAAATGTTTACCCCTAATGCCCTTGGGCGATATGGGGTTTAAATATATTATTATTATTATTATTATTATTATTAGTAACCAAAGTAAAGGCTTCATTAAAAATTTTGTAAAAAATAAACTTCTAAGTGAGGTTTTAGATTAATACAAAAAAAGAAAGATTATTATTATTATTATTATTATTAATATTAGTACAGTATGTAGTACCAATAGAGACTTACAGTCTATTTGTGTACAAAAAAAACTATGTAAATAAATTTTTTGTGAATAAACGCTCCTATATCGATGGAGTAGTCGGGAGGGAAAAAAAGTATTATTATATTATATTTAATATTATTATTTATTTATTATTTAGATTTATATTTAGTAGTATTTAATTTATTATTATATTTTATATTTATATTTATTTATATTTAATTTGTTTATAAATTATAAATTTTGACCTCTGTATGTAAATGTTAGTAGTAAAAACGGATGGGATGAATAAATTCGAGCATAGCAGCCCGAGTGTGGGTTATATTATTTATTTTTCTTTTGTTAATAGGTAGGTAATGTAATAATTTATTTATTTTTTGTTCCACTGGGTGTAATATTTATACTAAAATATGATTTATATATGATGAAAACCTGTTTGTGAAAGTTGATTAAATTTTTGTAAAAAATAAGTCAAATATACG
Organism: Columbicola columbae; assembly: GCA_016920875.1. Classification (NCBI taxonomy): domain Eukaryota; kingdom Metazoa; phylum Arthropoda; class Insecta; order Psocodea; family Philopteridae; genus Columbicola; species Columbicola columbae. Next base: position 6,808,850 of record JADMLL010000011.1, on the reverse strand, counting down.
CATTATTATTATTATGTATTGTATTGCTGTTAATTTATTACTTATACTGAAAATTAATTTTTTAATTAAAACAAAGGCAGAAGAGATGAAAGGAAAAATGAAAAATGAAGAAGAAGAGATCAGGTTGAAAAAAACAGTCCAAAAGTTATAAGAAAGATGGCGGAAACCAAAATGGTGAGAACTATACAAAGATTTTGAAAAATTTTAGATTCAGAGCAGATAGTTGAGAAAGCCCGAAAACAAAACAGAGAAGGTTAAGAGGCTGGATGAGGGACTGTCAAAGAGCGAAGGATCTGATAGAAAAATGGAGGACAATCCTGTGTAAAGAAGAAGGAATTAAGAATCCTAGCAAAAGAAGTAACTCAAAGAAAAGAAGAAATGTTTATAAGTAAAAATTATTGTATCTTGATTAAGTATGTCCTTAATTAAATAATATATAGTAGGAACAGTATATAATAACGAGTCCGAGTTATTAGTTTGGACGCTCTGGAACCTCCTCAACGATTTACAAACTGGAGGTTGACCGGACTTAGATGAGGATGCGGTTTCTAATTAAATAACGAAGGCTAGGGTAACATCATCCCCGCTCGTGGACATAATTAAAAAGAAAACCGGGAAATCTCGTTCTGTTGGCACGAAGCAACATAAAACCTGCTCAAATTTTCCCACTAATTAAAAACCATAAAAAAAAAGGAAAATGAAAATATTTATGGTTGCGTGGGAGAAGAAGAGGAAGAAGATAGTTATTTTTCATTATCGATGAAAGATTCATTTATTTTTAATGACAGTAATATTGGGACGGATGCTATGATGAGGACAATGGTGGCTGGGTAACCATGAATAATTCAGATGAAATCTACTTCCGTCGTGAGGGGTGACAAACCAGGGTCGTACTGTAATTAACTATAATCCGATCTACCCTTATCTATGGAACTCTTTGCATGATTCATGTCCTCTTCCATCAATCTTTTTTTCTGTTATTACTTCCCTTTTTGCTCCGATGAATTAATTTTTTACCATCGCTGACTATTCCCAACGTAGGTGTTCGTCGGGGTGAAGGATTATGAGTCATATTCCTCCTTGAGGTGTGCAACAAAGACCTTTGTCTCTCCTCACTTCTATTTATAGACGCGTGAAATCAAATATATTGGAGGATGTAAAAACCGTAGAAACATAAAATTCGATAGTGGGTTCATCCCTTCTTTGTTGTTGACGGTGCAATAAAAACAAGATAACAAGATAAAAAAAGAGGAGGAGAAGGAGGGAAGCTGGGAAGGAGAACAGAAAGAGAAAGGATTAAAGACGAATTCCTGTTGGGTTCGAGGGTTGCTGGAATCATAATCAAAAGAGGGATTTTTATTTTTGTTTTCAAACAATGCTGCGTTCTTTTATTTGTCGTGTCCCGGTGTGGATTTGTAAGAATCCGGCATCGTCTTCAGTGTCGGAGTTATTCCTCATGAAGGTCGGTGACTTTATTTCGTTGAATAGGAATAAGCTCCCGTCTTGGGATTTTCCTGAAGAGGTATTAAAAGGTTAAACGGGTTTAGAGTTGGAGACTGCGATTTTAGGAGAGAATTTCAAGGAAATCGATGACGAAATGTTTCACATATTGGGTCGAGTTCGGTTGAGCGACTGATTGATTGATTGGAAAATCGCAGAAGGGGGGTTTCAGACTCGACGTCCTACAACACTTTTTGGAAAAATATCAGCAGAAGACGCGATAATCCCGGATAAATAAATCTCAAGAGTCTTTCCGGTTTCCTTCTGAAATTCATTTTCAGAATCTCGAGTGAACGTGTAAACACTCGGGCCAGTTTGGGTTACTTCCTACCGAAAACAAACCCTCAGACACTTTTTGGAGATGCCTCAGCACTAAATTTATCTATGTTACACACTCTACATCAGTGGTGAGCAAAACTACTCCGACTCCTACCCCTTCAACAGAGGCAAAATTTTGGTGACCCCCTGAGATACACGTTCACAAATACGATGCATAGTTCGCGAATTCCTTTCATCATTGAATAAAAACAGCAAATCTGACGTATGAATTGTATTTATAACTTTATGAAAATACTTTTATACAATTTTATACAACATAAAGCATGTAGGCATAATTTAAAAAATTTGGCAACCCCCAACCACCCAGGTCGCAACCAGTAGTTTGCACACCTCTGCTTTACATGACTTTCAAATATGCGAATTAGAAAGGCAAAACCGCGTTATTAACATTTGATTTCAGGTCTTATTTTGTGCGTTTATAAAATTAATAATTATTTCATAATATAAAAAGCATTTTCAGTAAATAATACAACGTTTAAAAGGATTCATTTCAAAAGTATTGCACACAATTCATGACAGACATCTACACTCGTTTGCTTAAGTCAATTTACAGTATATATTCATGTCTTTTGGCGCCATTCATGTTTGTCATACTTTTTGTGAGCGTTTTATTGAGTCTTAGATTATTAAGACAATGTTATTAAATGATCTATAAAATGAGTATGAATTTCTTCTTGAACCACTATAAATACTCAGAGGACTGGATTAAGTTACATTTAGAAGAGAGCCAATTGTTAATTCCTCCTCCTCTTCGCCCAAACTTGTTTCCCTTACAAAAAAGCGCAAAACAACAAGAACAATAAAGCTTCGATTGCAATTAATCTTATTAAACTGGTTGAACAAAATGAACGCGTACATCCATCTTTTTTTCCTGTACGTTCGAACGTATGAACAGTTAATTTACTCTGCTCATTCAGTGCCACCCCTACGATCTCTCCGCCACCCGCCCTTATATTGTTCTGTTCCGGCAATACTTTTCCTAAACCATTTCTCGTTTTTATTGTTTCTCGTTTCCGCTTAGTAAGTGTCTTTGCGGCTGTAGCTATGTTCCTTCTCCCTTTATTCCCCATCAACAAAGAAGAGAGACGCAGAGGGAGGAGATAATAAACGTCTAATGAGATAGGCCCTTTTTGTAATGTACATCTGGTTTATACTGAAGACTTTGTAGGAAAACAATAGTTGCTGAATTTCAGGGCAAAAGCTCAGCTCAAAGGATCGAAGTGTTTAAAAATAACTTTGTTTCTGTTTTTGACAGTTTAAAGCCCGGGCTTCGAGCTCGTGAAAACATAAGAACAAAGCCGAAAATGGAGGTTTATGGAGGTGTTATTAAGCTCCTGTTCAAAGCTCTTGTCGGTGTTTACCGTTACTCACATGTTTAACTTAATTGATAACAAAACTCGATTTATTTGTCAAAATATATTTTTAATAATATAGGTAGATGGGAAGGTTATTTATCTTGAAAAGCTCCAAATCAGCTAAATATTTTAACGACAAAAGCCCAGAAACGAGGTTTCCAAATCCGAAAGCTTTAATTACAGCCAAGTTTGGAATGAAATTTTCCAACGTTTTCTTTATTTTTCTTTCGCTCTCTCTCTCTCTTCACGAAATTCTCGAGATACTAAAAACACTTTTCGCAAATGGGTTCGGTAAAAAGCTCCAAAACTCCAAAAGTCCAATGGCTTAAAGGAGAAGGAGATTAAGGGAAGCGATATTTCCTTTGTTGTCAACGGGATTATTTGGATTTAGTGTTTTCTCTGGGGCTGAATGCATGCTGCACGACATGCTCTCTCTCTCTCATTTTTCAACTATTGCATGTGATGTAAATGCCCTGCTTCTATAAAAGACCCTTTCGAGGGGCTGTTCTCTTCAAATTTTGAATTATCGAGATGCTTGTCTCACATAAATTACACTTTTAACAAACCTATTAGGTGTTTTATACTATGTCTGATATGTTGACCTTTCGTATTTAGCGGATCAACTAACAACGTTTTTAAATGTTGAGGATTGATGAGGCCTGAGATATTATATTCACACAAATTTTATATTTATATATATATATTTGTTCAGGGGGTTGTTTTATACACTTTTGAGAAAGTGAGGATGTCTTGGAAATAATCGCTATTTAATTTATAAATATTGCATGCCTTTGACACACTTTCAGGGATTTATTTCTTTAATATCAAACTTTTATTTAGCCGTTTATTTTGAAAGTGGCCTAACTCCATTTTTCAATTTTTCGGTTACCATGATTACGTGTACAACATTTCAGGTTGCTTATATTGCTATCAAATACGATAATCTCGACACAAAGGTTTTCATACTTAGTTCAATAATTAAACTGTCTAGTTTGAAAATGGCCTAACTCCATTTTTCAATTTTTCAGTTACGGTTACGGTTACAGTTACATTACAGGTTGCTTATATTGCGATCAAATAAGATAATCTTGACACATAAGTCTTTATACTTAGTTCAATAATTAAACTATTTAGTTTGAAAGTGATCTAACTCCATTTTTCATTTTTTCCGGTTACCAAGTTTGCCTGTAATGCATTTCAGGTTGCTTATATTCCGAAAAGATACATTAATCTTGATACATAAACTTTCACAGGTAGTTGAAGATTTAAACTGTTTAGTTTGAAAGTGGCCTAACTCCATTTTTCAATTTTTCCGACACATGTTACGTGTACAACATTTCAGGTTGCTTATATTGCGATCAAATACGATAATCTTGACACAAAGGTTTTCATACTTAGTTCAATAATTAAACTGTCTACTTTGAAAATGGCTTAACTCCATTTTTCATTTTTTTCCGGTTACCAAGTTTGCGTGTAAAGCATTTCAGGTTGCTTATATTCCCAAGAGATACGTTAATCTTGATACATAAGCCTTCACAGGTAGTTCAAGAATTAAACTGTCTAGTTTGAAAGTGGCCTAAATCCATTTATTGTAGTCAATCTGCTTTTATAGCATTGAAAGATGTGTCCACTGACGAATTCGTTAGGATGAAGTGGGAATGACTCATCCTAGCCAGACTGAAAGGCTGAAGTCAGTGTGTTAAGGCTTACCCGTTTGAGGAAAATCGAAAATTTTACACAGACCATGTTTAAAAATATCAGGCAAATTACAACATCAAAATTTAAGGACGTAATTGACCTATTACGACATACACCACCGGAACATCATGATTTCTTCAAATCCTTTTCACACGCACAAAATGTAAATGAGTAATAAATTGTTTTGTAATGAAATTATGTTTGTAATTTTGTATTAGAAGATAAATGGACTTAGACCACTTTCAAAATAAACGGCTCATTTATATTCATCGAAAAATTTTCTGACCGTTCTTTCTCATTAATTCCATTTTACCAATGTCAATTTTTTTGTGGATGTCAAAACTGGAGCTTTAAAGAGTCAGGAACGCATTATTCTTCAAAGGTAAAACTTTCAACGCCATTTTGAATTTTGTACTTATATATCACCCACTTGTACATATATTATTATACAAAATGGGATAAAGGGGTTTAAATAAAATTTATTTGGGGGTCCTTAATGTTACACCAAGTAGGAAGATTACTCAAGACAATTGGAGCACAAAATTTAAATGTTTCAAAGTCGACTATTTCCCAGTAGTGTTACTTTTAGTTTAAATCGATAAACTTAAGACTAAAACGAACCTAAAAATCCAGGGTAGTAAAGAAGTGATCATTATAAAAGTTTTCCCAACTCGAATTTTCTCTCAAAGTTTTCCTAGTCACTCTATCTCTCTAAAAGTATAAAACTTTAAGAGCTCAGTTCTGTTCTAACTTTTGAAATAAAATCCAGTGACAATTCAATTGGAGTGTGAAAGAAAAGAAAATTTGAAATATCAGATATCTGAGAGAGTTTGTAGAGAGGCTGACTACAAAGGAAGGGAAAAAAAATTACATGGGATGTCAAACATTTGAGCAAATGAAGGAGATGGGGGCAAAAGGGGATGAAAGGAGGACAGAATAACACAGAGGATCTCAAGAGCACTTGACTAGTACGGGGGAAAAGGATGAAACAACTTCCTGACTATAAAGAAGATTTGAAGTCAGATCGGTGGAAAATGTTGACGTAAGACATCAAAGGCTCTTGTTTACGACAGATACATGGAAATTTTTGCTACCTTTTGTTTTATTTATTTTTTGTTATTTTTGCTTTACCTGTTCGGAGTCTTCTGCTTCGGCGCTGAAGGAAACCCCGGAGAGAAGTTTTTTGGGGAGTGAGGTTAGCGTCACCCGCCATCCTGTGAACAAAAGAAAATTAAAAATTTTTCAAATTCCAAATTTGTATACCTCTCCCAACATTCAATTTATTTGCTTACTTTTTTATCTACCCCATTTCAACCGGAAGTTAGGTGTTTTAAGAAAGTTCAGACCATCCACTAAGATGAGGGCTATTTTTGGGTTAACACAAAACTTATCTACTTCTTAGGTGTATATGTAGCTTATACTTAGACATTTTTATACTAAAAGATAGGAAAGTAGGAAACACAAGCAACATGCTCAGTCTTTGTCTAAATCAGGCTTTAACCAAGTACAACATAAAAGCTTAAATAATTATCTATTGTATGTTGTTGTCAAACTTCTTACTCATCATCTATTCATGAATACCATTCCATTATAATTTATAGTCTACCTCTAACTACAATATTCAAATTCAGAAGCTTTCATTTGTCATATTAGACAAAAGTTGATTGCTCTTGTGACTATCTTTCATTTCCAGTTTTTTGATTCTTCTTTGATAACTCTTCTGACTATAAATAATCATAAACGGAAATTCTATCTAGTCTTTATATTTTTCTGATAAGTTTATGGTTATAAGTTTCCAAATCCAAGAAGAAGCTTTTTGTGTAAGTTGTTTGGCCCAGTCACAACTCAAATTTGGTCGGGGGAAAAAGACTTGAGTACCAAGGCAGTATAGAATTGATATAGTTTTTTAGTTGTGGTGGCTGAGAGCAGACCTACAACCACAAAGGGTTTATATATACCTAATTTATACTTTTACAACAAGAAGTTGGTCTATAAATTTTCATTTTCTTTCATTAAACACCATAAACACATTTATTACTTTAAGAATTGAGCATAAATTTATAACTGTTTATTAGTTTATGAGCATAAAAATAAATAATAGCATTGTTCTATAGAGAGGAAGATTTTATTTGTACAGTTTAGTTAAAGAAGAAGATGTGTTTTGTACTTTTTAATGAAGAGAAAATAAGTCTAGGTAAACAATTAATTTGGAACTCAGTTAAAGTGGAACAAGGAATTGTCTTTAATGTAATAAGTGCCTTCTTAATTAAATGCAAATAGTTTGAAGGTAGAATGAACTGGAATTTGAAATTTTGTTCTAATAAATCATTTTGTTTTCAGATAAATAGAGCAAAGTTTCCATAATATTGGTGAAAATAAATTGTATACACAAAGGTTAACATTTATGTAATGTTTAACAAGGAGATGAGGAGGTTAGACAAACAATAAACTCATTGAAACTCAGAATGGAACAAGAAATTGTCTCCAGGCTAACATCTGTCATATTATTTAAATGCAAAGACAAAAAAATTAAATGAACAGGAAAGAAGAGTGAATGTTTCTTTTCTATTTAAAATGTTCAATAAAATTGGTAAAAATAAAAATTTATCATGACTACAAGTGAATTAAAACTTGGATTGATTTTCAAACCATCAAAATGACAAATCATTCTCATTTATATAATTTCCCGGGCCATTTATTTGAGTAAAAGCTACTCCAATTTAAATTTAGGTAATGAATTAAACAATACTCAATTAGCTAAAAGTTGTAATTGAAAATAATTTCAATCTTTAACCAGCTCCGTTCTCATTAAATTCGACACCCTTTTTGACCAGGTTTGGTTAGGTCTGTTGGATTTGATTCCAAGTTATTAATTAAGCTAAAATAAGACATGTTGGGTTTAAATTAATTTAAATTGTTTCCAAAGAGTAGAAAAAGTTTTAAACGAGGGATTTGATCCGCGTATAAAAAGTCTCAACCCCAACAATCCTTCCTTTTGTTAAAATTCGCTGAGGTTATGGTTAACTCAAATTGGCTGGAAGTAAAATGTCTCAATTAAATGTCTTTTGGTTTGGCGGGACGAAAAAAGAATCGAAATCCAATAAGATGAATGACTGATTTAATGGATACAATACATAAAAAGAGAGAAGAAAAAGGAAAAAGTCGACGAGGGATGAACGGAACGTTGAGGAAACCGAACAAAAAGAAAGTCCAGAGTAATTCACCGTCTGGATTTGGTGTCAACTTAGGATTTTAACAGAAAAGAAGTAGTTTGTACGAAAAATTAGTCTTCTTGTAGTTGAGTTGATTAAATTCTCGGATGTATTTTGAGGAAGAAAGATTTAACCTGAGTTCCAACAACGCCTCTTTTTTTCCCTCTTACGCCTGGAAAGTTTTTATTTTTCTTTCCTTTTCTCTTTTAATGAACGCAAGAAAATTGCCGAGTGAATGCGTCAGTTTATTTTCAAAGGAAATGGCGAGTTAAAAAAACTTTTAACTAGGGATGAGCTTTTAGATATATTTAACGCACAAAGAATAAATGAAGGGAGAGATTACCTGAGGTGAATTTCTGGGAGTGATTTAAATGAAGAGAAATGAAACAAAGGAATTTTTATATCATCTCAAAAAAAGCCCAAATGATGTGGCTAGGTGCTTAAAAAGATAAAAGTGAAACTAAAATATTTGACATGTTACTCTTCCAAACCCATTTAGCAGATTCAAATGGCAAAGAATAGGTCAAAACAACAGCCTTTTAATATAAATTGATAGTCTAAATCAAAATCATTTATTTGATATCTTGCTCTTTCAAATTTCCTGGATACATTCAAATACCAAACTACAAACTAATCTGTTTAGGAAATTACTCTCTCAAGATAGTGTTTCCTAGCCTTAAGAGATAAAGCTAAACCAAAATTCCATTTGATGTCTACCATCAACCTAATTAAGAACCTATTTCCTAAGCTCCAACAACAAAATCAAAACACTTTGAGAAGTAATATCCTTGTTAAATGATTTTAATGATTAAGAAGACTCTTTATCTTTGCTCTCTCAGATATTTATCCAGCATCAGGTGCTGGATAATCCAAAAATTAAACTTATTAGTGAGAACATAATTCATTTTCAAACCAACAACAAAAGATAAAACTAAACAATGGAATCTTCTCCAGGAATATGATATATGAGAAAGTGGAAAGGAAATGAGGAGAGGAAGAGAAATTTTTATCCAGCTGAGTTTTTCGTTTTTCAAAATTATTGCTCTTGAAAAACGGTTTTCGCTTGTTTTACTTCTCAAAATCCAATCGTGGGCAGCAATAAAGCTTGACCTCTATCATCGAATATAATTTATTGAAGCTCAACACGAAATAAAGTAAATGGGAAATGTTTTCTCATATTCTCATGGTTTTTATGCCTTTGCCATTTTATTCGTTTCCCGCGTTTAAAAATGGCGTCCCTTTCTTACTCTATGATACAACAAAGTAAACCTGGCAACACTGTAATGAGCGCCAAAAATGGCTTTTTTTCAGTGTGGTGTGCATGAAATATTAATTTACAATAATTTATAAATAATTGAATATTAATTTGTAAGTGTAATATATATGTGGGTGTTTTTAAACACTTATATAAGTGCAAGTATTTGTGAAGTGTGACGATTGTTTAATCTATAAATCATAATTGCCTAAAAACCCAAATGGCGTTTTGGCGTTACCAGGTATTTAATTCACTTTAATATAGAAATTTGTTTATTCACCCTGTACTTGTAGTGAGTTTCTCCTCGCCTGTGTTTTTAAAATGTTAATTTTATGATTGCCATTAATAATCAGGTTGTGCTAATAATAGCAGTGTGCTTTGCCCTGGTTTGCCTTATACTTGTGGTTGGTTTCCAGCATTGTCCTGTTCATTTCACAACTAATACACAGTTTTGTGGTCAATTTTTGTTTAAATGGTACAGAATTAAGTGAATATTTCATAGGTCAATAGTTTGGTTTAAGAATAGTTCATTTCAAAAGTAATAAGCAGGTAATGCTTATGAGGTGTTCATTGCTCCAAGAGTTTAAGGTGTTCATAATGAACCATTCTACTACAAGTTTATTTTGAAATTATTGTGCAATACCAGCCATAACTTGACTCAACTGTGATTCACATTTTTAACAAGACTTCAGAAATAAGAACACATTTAACTGCAGGAACAGGAAATTATTTCACATACACACTTAACTGAACAGGTTAGGAAATTGTAAGCAATTCATGTCAGAAATTAGTCATGTGAGGAATTCATTTCATAACCATTTCATACTTTCATCAGATATACATTTTATAATAAGTACAGAGTTTCAAGAAGAGTTATAACTGGTTGTATTAATAGTATATATATTTGTATTCCAGTTAATGTGCAATTTCAGCTGTACTTTATATCAGAAGTAAGGACAATTTTATTAAAAGTTTATTTCATAGATGTTGCAGGATTCCATACAATGAGTAAGCACATTGTAAGGAAGAGTTCATTTCAAAAATGGTCCCTAATTCTAGGAACATTTCACTTTTCTAACCCATACACACTTTCTTCCATTTCTAGCAGATGGATTAGTAAATCAAAATTTAAATATTTATAGATGTTAGTTTAATGGATTTCTCCTCCTTCTCTACCTTTCAGACTAGTTGGCGTTTCAGAGAAGCATAAAACACATAAAAGTAGAGATAATTTGAAACTACCATTGCAGTAGATGAATTATCATATCCCATGAGACGAAGGAACGAAGATATGCACTTTGCTCTCATCCCCGACTTCGAAAAATCTTTTAGTTTTCCACCCTTCTCAATGCTTAGTCATTTCACTTTAATGAATCCCAGTCCCGCACGGGCACAACCTGAACGGATGCTGATGACGTAACATTTCTGTTGTGTATCATTAATGAAGTTTGTTTCCTTAATTAAATTTTGCTTTTCGTAAAGAAACCTTCTGAACAGAGAATATTTGTTAGAATATCTTGGTAACCACTTGAAGAAGGATGTTATCCCTCTTTGTAATATGTTACCAAAGATGTTAGAAACTGGGAAACATGGCATATTGTATTACAATGGAATGGTTTCGAGTGAGTGAGCTTAGGTTATGAGAAGGATCTCTAATGAAAAGGTTCATTCATTAAAAAAAGGAATTTAAGTCAGTTATGTCAGCAAATATTTGTGTCTTGGTACTCAAGCTTTTTCCTTCCCGGGCCAAATTTGCATTGTGACCTTGGACCACACGACTTATCAAAAAAAAGATTTTACAAGTCCGGCTTTCGACGCATACAGCCCACCCTCAGGGCATGTATGTACATCTGTCAGTCTATTTCTGTATATTGCCTCATAAAGATGAGGCAAACAATTTTAACAGTTTCCGAGCACAGGGCCAAACATTTTCGTACTGGTCAGGCACTATAGTTCAGACTTAACAATGACCAATCGACCTTTCACTCAATCGGTTTCCACTGCTCCACTCAGTAGAGCTTAGTGCACAAGCACACAGTTTGAGTACCAAGGTATTAATGAATGTGACACTCAAACCTTCAATAACATACAATATCTTGCTACTAAGTGACAAAAATTTGTTATCCGAATAGTATATTGCTTACTAGAAACTCTTAAAATTGAAAATAAAATCTTTTGCTGGAGCAACAGCACGCTTCTGTAGTCTTAAATTAACATAACGTTATTTATTTATTTTTCGATTTATTTTCTCTGGGTTCTTTGAACAGTCTAAGAGGTCTTGAACTCTATTCGATAAACAACCCTCGTTCTTTAGTTTGAAGATTTTCTTTTTGATTTGGATTTTTCGTCTCTCAAGAGTTAACATTCGCTGAAATTCAAAAAAAGGAAAAAGAATCAAACCCCCCTTTTTTAAATTTAGTTTTCACCTCTCGAACACGATTCCTTTCGAAATGCGTAGTTCAAGCTTCAGCAAATTTCAATATAACATTCGAATATGGTAGAGAGTGGAAGGAAAAAGAAAAATTGGATTCGGTTTTGGAAATTAGGCTTGGTCGGTAATTATGATTAGGAGAGTTTGGAGAAAGGTCCGGAAAGTTTAATTTTCACTTTTTGAAAATGAAAATCTGATTTTTGCTTTTTGAGATAAAAAAATAAAAACAGAATTTTTTTTAAAAATTGAGGCAAATAACCCAATTATCGTATTTTGTACTCGGGCAAAGTTAAATTACACGTCAAATTTAAGGGAAATAAAAAAAAGGGGAGAAAAAATTTAAGAAGCAAAAATTGCTGGTAATAAGCCCCGAGGGAAAAATAAGGGGTGGACAAAATGAGAGGTGGAAATGCTGATGTTGGAGAAAATTTTCTTTTTTTCTTTTAGCTTTCGTAAAATTAAATGAAAAAGTTTTTCATTTTCTTCAAAGCCTACGCTTTACGGCTCTTATTTTTGGATAAATATCCGAAAACAGCCGAGGAAGAGGTGATAGACTTTAATAAAATTTTTATAGACTTGTGGCTCTAAATATTATTTTTGGGGCGTGCTCATTCCTACACTAAGTCCTAAGAGTCACTATTATGGGTTAACCTTTGAAGCATTAAAAGTTGGTAAATTATTTCATAAATAATGCACACTGTTTGTGAATTAATTGCACGATTTGCTGAGGGATTCATTCTATAACTGATTCATTAAGAATTTATTTCATGAATAGGGGATAATTTTATTCTGGATTAATTTCAAAAATAATGCACAGTGTTTCAGAGACTTTATTTCAAAAGTGCACACTGTTTCAAAGATTTCATTTCAGAATTAATGCACACTATTTCAAAGATTTCATTTCAAAAGTACACTATTTCAAAGATTTCATTTCAAAAGTAATGCACACTATTTCAAAGATTTCATTTCAGAAGTAATGCACACTGTTTCAAAGATTTCATTTCAAAAGTAATGCACACTATTTCAAAGATTTCATTTCAAAAGTAGTGCACACTATTTCAAAGATTTCATTTCAGAAGTAGTGCACACTATTTCAAAGATTTCATTTCAAAAGTAGTGCACACTATTTCAAAGATTTCATTTCAAAAGTAGTGCACACTATTTCAAAGATTTCATTTCAGAAGTAGTGCACTATTTCAAAGATTTCATTTCAAAAGTAATGCACACTATTTCAAAGATTTCATTTTCAAAAGTAATGCACACTTTTTGTCCAATTTTTTTATTTTCAGAAGTTAATCCATTGTTACCACGCGTTTTTTTGCTGTTGGGATTTTGTAACGTAAGATGGAAAGCAGATCTGGAGCAGAAATGTGGGCAGAGGTAAGTTAATATTTTTTTCTTTTGCTTCTTGGAATATACGTAAGTGGGTATATGGAATTGAATTTCAGTGTTACGACTCTTTGGTAGTGCTACAAAATAATATTTTCTTGTATTGTGTCGAAGTCACACGACTAAATGCTGCAAGCTGATGATAAAACACCAGCAGCAACAGCCAAGTGACTTCGTTCTTTGATCAAAACTGGGTTGGGAGATTTTGGAAATACTGGTCAGATCTATGGAAGACATCAGTTCTGGAAAATTTACATCTCATTAAGGTGAGCTCTCATATCCTTAATCTTCATCAGAATCTCTTCGAAATCACAAATCCAAATAGTTTGAACCCGTTTAGTGTCAGACTTTTCATCCGGGAGGTAATTCGATGAGATTTTACCTAATGCGACGTTGCCATATCATACATTAGAAACGTCCGGTCACCGTTCGACATATTGACGCTCGTTCAGGAAGATTAGTCAAGACAGAGCAAACAGAGGTCGATGGTTCCCTAACACAAATTTAATTTCCGACACGGTTATGTTGTTTCTGCACGGAGGTTAGAAAATTATTTCCTCGTTTCAAAAGATGAGGATTTGAGGGAAACGTTTACATCATTTTGGCGGTGACCTCCAAATCGTTTTCTGAATTATCCCAGCCTTATTTTCTTTTCTGTTGGTTCACTCACCTCCTCTTCGAAAGCTTTTTCAAAAATTTTTATCTATTTCCTGAGTTTGGTGAGGAAATAGAAAAACCGACTTCCTTATTTTCGATAGATTTCTTTAAATAGTTTATGTTTCTGAAGGATTTAATATTTTTGGTTTGGGAATTGGGGAAGAAATTTCAGAAAATGAATTTGGGGAAAAAAATTTTATAATACAGAAACTGCGTAGGTTTTCCCAGGAAATAGAATTTCAAATGTAATGAATGGAGAATGATTTAGAAACCTCTTTCTCCATTTTTCCAGCATCATATAACCACCGCCTTTTCTGAGAAATTTCCATGACATTTTACTAATACAAAAATCATTTTTTGGTTTTTATCGAAAGGGAAGTGACACAAATTAAATATTTTAACAAGAAAAATTTGAGAAGCTGGTTGCCTTCTCGGGTTTCTATGGAAACTTCTTTTAAATAAAATCCCTCTGTCTGTAACCTGTACAGGATGTTCTTTTTTTGTCCTATGAAGATATCTTTTAATTAGTAATTAGTAAGAGAACTCTGTTTTAATTAGATTACATAAATTTTTAAAACACTTAACATACTCAGGAGGGATGGGAATAAATTTTTTTAAAACGTGAATCGTCTTTTGTTGATTTAATTGAATTAGTCTTGGATGTGGTCGCTGACTAATTAAAGTTTTTTTGGAGCGGGAGGCTGGTGGGGGTGTACATCACGTCGTCTTGAGGGAAATAAAAGAAATCCAATTTCCTTCAACCCCCCTGTGAGTAGCCGAGCCAATTAACATTTTTTGGAAACCCTCTCACCACCCTTATTTCCTAACGAGCCAAAGAATTTGAAGTTTGTCTTTACAGCCCTGCACGCGGCAACCATGGCGAAGGGTGAGGTTTTAGGGGTTGCGACTTGATTATTTTCCTTAGTGATCTCACCCTCTTGTTACAGTTCTTGTCGCCGAAATAAGGCGTGGAACGAAGTAAAGGTTACCTTCTTCTTTTAAAGTCTCTTTGTGTAAATATTTTTATCGATTTTTTAAGGGAGGAAATTTAAATTAAGAATTTGTGTGTGGTATGAGTATGTAAAGATATATTTCTTCTCCCTTTAGTAAAGGACTTTCTGGTCTTACTAAAAGTCTACTAGAGATGAAAAATTAGCCTTTCTCATTTCATACATCATGTCACAGAAGCTCATTATTAATTGTATTAGTCCTTCGTCTACGTCTACTTCTGACACGCCATCACTCATTATTTATGTTATGATTTATGTCTCTATTTAGCTTCTGTACTTATTATTCTGTCCTGTGAGATATCTTATCCCATTCCTGCTATGGTAGGTTATAGTTGTTCTTATTCCACCATAAATGCTATGGGAGGAAGCAAAAATCAATTTGGAGTTTGATCGGATTCGGGTCAAAAATAAATAAATAAATTTGTTAAAGTTAATTATTAAAAATTAAAGTTAGTTAAATAGGTTTAGATGTGGAAATTAAACAGACTGCAGCATCAAACAAGATGTTATTATCAATTGTTTAATCAGTTTTGGTTGTTTGTATTTGTAGTTTGGGTTTGAGTTTCTCTAAAACAAAGTTTCACACATCCTCCTTAACATTCAAAATCTTTAAAATGAATCTTGGAAAGACAGAAGAAAAATGTTTAAAGTGTTGGTGGTTAGGTTTCTCAAACTGTTTTGGAGCTGTAGTTCAAACTTTTTGTTTTGAAAAATTCATCAAACCACAGAGCCAAGAATCCAATTTGCAGAAAATAATGGAAAGTGAAGCTTTGCAAACTTTCAAAGAAGAAAAGTGGAAACTTTCAAAAAAAACAGCGAAGGAAATTGACGGAACTGTTGTGCCTGTCAATCAGGATTGTCACTTTAATTTTTCTCTCTCTTGAGAAAGGTGATTTTCCGAAGAGAAAACGCTCTACCAAGGCGAGCTTTTCTTTTTAGTTCTTAGAACCCAATATTTCACATTGGAATACATGTCTCCAGGCAGTGTTCACAAAATCGGCAGGGGTGGGTGTGGGAGTGACGTCGATGAGAATATTCATCGAAGCGGATAGTAAGGGAACAGCGTGACAATTTAAATAAAGCATGCAAAGAGCAAGGTAGAAATGTTTTCTTATTGTCAAGTCCTCGTTAAATAAAATCATAAAACCGAAAAAATAACGAGAAAAACCGGTCGGATTGAATATATCGACCCGAAAGCAAATCATTACGTCACTCTATCAGCAATTAGCCTAATTTAGGAGGGATGCAAGTGGTGAATGGAAGGGTCTAAGGGTGAGCCACCCTTGCTTGCATACTATCATCAGATCACTGCTCCGTGTTTTGGATTAGAAAAAGAGAAACCAGGGAGAAAGCTTTCTAACGAAAATTTTTCCTCAAAAAGTTAAACAAAAACTGAAACGAGTTTGGAATATCATCTAAATTTATTTAAACTTTCAAATATTTAAAATTCAAGCCGCAAGTAAAATTTATAATATTTCCATCAAACGTTCTTATCGAAAGCCGTATTGAAGGTGGAAAGAAAAATCAGCAGTGGCGTGCAGTTCTTGGAAGCTGTAGAACCTTCTTTTTATGCTCCTTCTTAACATCTTCGCGGATGGGCCTGGGGTATAGTGGTTGAAACACCTGACTATAGAAGTTATAGTGAGGAGGTCAGATACCCACCCGTATCCTCTTATACCAAACGGAATCAAAACTCAGATTCTACTACTACAGAGAAATAGATTCCCCTTTTGAAAGAAGTCATCGAACGCGTGTTTAGTTTCCTCGTTAAAAATTCTGGAAGGGATTGAAGTTAAAATTTTATAGATCAAGGAAAGCGCTTTGATTTTCCAACCGGGTTCCGGCAGGATTTTCTTTCCGTCAGGGAAAGGACTCAATTTTCTCTTTGTTCGTTTCCAATTACATACAGCAATACACTTCCTGTTATAAGGATCGAGAGTGACCCTTCCAGTTATTTGATCCTTTTCATTTCAACTTTGAATCAAAGAAATTTTCTTTCCACTGCTCTGTTTTCCTTTTATAGTTTCCTCTTTGTGATGGGAAATTCGAAAAGAGAGAGGAAACTGGGAAAGGGGAAAATTTTTCACGCCCTTTCGTTATCTACCAAAAAAAAAAGATTTTAAGCGCTTCGTAGCTTTCATTTGGTTAGCATAATTTTTCATTTAACTTTCATATATGTACAATTTCCGCCGACAGGAAATTACTTTTTCGTATGCTTTAAAGAGCGTTTTCCTCCCGACCTTTCTGCCGCATTTATTCGAGGTCTATAATTTAAATCTTCATGATGAAAAGGATGTGAAACAATTTTTTAGGAGTTGGGGGTGGGGTGGAAATCTCTAAATCACAATTTAAGCTAAAGCCGAAAGAGAAATGAAAAATTTTTACGTTTTATTTTTATTAACTTTTGTAATGAATATCTGTCGTGAAATGTTTGATGGGGGATGATAGCAAACAGGAAACTATACAATCCCACATCCGTTCGGATGGTAATATTGATTTATATGTTTACTTATCCATCGTTAAAATTTTAATCTGTCGAATTATTTACAGCGTCATTAAAACGTTAATTCCGCTGTAGCCAGAGGAAAGTGCGGGAATTTGGTACTTGTCAGAGGAAACGAATGAATTCGTTTCGTTTTGACAAATCAGTTCGTTAAATTTTAGCCGATTCGAGACAAGTTTCCCAAGGCTTTAGGCAGAAAGAGAGAGAGAGAGATAATTATATTTTAGATAAAGTTATGCTTCAAAGTTACTTCTAACCGGAGGGAACTTCTTGAAATATGTCTTTTTTTGTATTATTCACGGACGCCATCTTGGGTTTTATTTGTAGGGCGAATGGTGATTGAAATTGAATTGTGTGACTAAAACTTGTTTCTCTATTTGTGAGAAAACTTTAGAACATGTTGTATGTGTGTTAGTATTACATCAGAAAAGGTTTTCTAGAAGGTTGAAGGGTCGGACTTTAAATTCGCATCTAAATTCTAATGACGTGATTACCGGTTTCTTCGTAACCCCAACATTCTCAATCAATTTGCTGTCGGTCTGATGTACAAGTTGGGTCGGTGATTCCGTAGTCCATTTTAGGATTCTCTCTTCCTCCAACTTGAATGAGTTTTTAATGGGAGTGGTATAAAACACGACAACTTAAAAGAAAAAATATTTTCTTAAGCAAACAAGGGGTTTGGTTTCAACCCCCCGCTTATGGAGAAACTTCTGTTGGTTGATGGTTATGTTCAAAGTAAGGACTTTTTTTATGAGGTAGTTAAAAATACAAATTTCCCTTTTTTTTGGTTTTTAAATTTAAACTTTTATTAAACACCAAGACTAAAGTTTTTGTTTTAAAACACAATAATTTCACATTTACTTAATTTAAGCTCTCTTCTATATTAATGTGCTGATATTTATAGGTTCTCTGGAATACATGGTAACATATCTTCGTGTAAACAAAAACAACACCAATAAGGAATAATATTATAAATAAATAAGTGAGTTTTCTTAAAAGCAACCTCTCATCTACTTTTTATTTTATACAATTGATATTCAGCCAAAACTTAGTGGTAAATGCTGTCGTTGCAATTTTGAACTAGGATATGTACCGATTAAATAATTAAACACTGCAGTTTGGTTGACTAAGAACCTAACTATGGCTACATCACACACTGACATTTTAATTGATAAATCAAGACAGAAAATTAGTGACGTCTGGAAGAACTCAATCAATCTAAATTAATTTTTTGTGATGATAGTTTGAAAAGTTATGTGCGGAGTTGAACTACTTGTCTACAGTATAAACACAGCATTTACTTAAAACGACTACGCTCTTATTTTCGTTAACTAACAAATTGTAGTGCATTTATTGCTGTAATTACATTTTGTTTTAATTAAATTGAAACTATAGGGACCCTTTTAGTATAATCTATA
Organism: Columbicola columbae; assembly: GCA_016920875.1. NCBI lineage: Eukaryota > Metazoa > Arthropoda > Insecta > Psocodea > Philopteridae > Columbicola > Columbicola columbae. The sequence continues at coordinate 6,790,083 of JADMLL010000011.1, read as the reverse complement.
CATTACACTTAAGTTAAAACACTCTTGTAACCTAATTATACTATCCATAACCTATTTTTTATGTATTTACAGCTTGAAATTTTACGATTTCAATGTCTTCGTTATCTATTTACTTATCCAGATCTAGAGTTTTTATAATTTTGTTATTTTTTTTATCTACTAGAATATGTAATTAGGTTTTGGATAAGAATTTTGTTTGAAATTTATAAAGAGACATTGCTTTGAAGACTCTAAGGTCAGTGTTTTGAGATTTGCTGTAATAAATCTTGGTGGGAGGGAGGATAGATAAAATGTCTGAATGGAGTTGTGAATAGCTGGAAAATTATGACTTGGACAATCCCCAAAAGAATAATCGAGGGAATTGTAAGAAGGAATATAAATTTTTTTATGTCCTAAATGAAAGTCAAATAAGTAGATAGATAACAGTAAACAGTTTATGTTCAGGCTGGCATTTAGTATAAGCTGTTGTTGTAACTCTGAATCTTGAATAGTTTTATCTACCGACTGTTTGTGATTATGTTTCATCATTAAAACCTCGCGGAATGTCTCAATATGTCAAATTTTTCGTTATGAATGACTAACGAACAGCAATACGTAGATAAAATTTATATCTACTCTCGATATGATATTTTTTAAAACAAAGTTAATAATCTTAACAGAGAGAGAAAATATTTAAGTTTTATACGAGAATAATATAAGTAATACATCAACAAAGATTATGCTCATAGAATATTAATTTTACATGAAAGCAAATCAAAGTATATATATACAATATGTATTTTCCGTTTGTTATTATACATTTAAACAAAGCGGCTATGAAACATAAACGAAATGATAAATGGCAAACTATTATGTACATATTATGAGCAATATATTTGCCATGTGATTTAGAGGAGAACCGAAAAATTGACAAAGCGATATGTCAACGAATGTTTTCTATACCATAAACCGTAGATAAATTTTTTTAAAAGTAGATAATCGAAACCAGATAAGGAGAAGAGAGTTTTCTTTAATTAGTTTGGCTTTATTTTCAAATCTAGAACTTTTTGTAAGTGGTTTAGAATTATAAAACGAGATTCCTTAAAAGCTTTTTGAAGCTTTTGGAATAATTAGTTTTGTTTTAATTAGAGTATCTCTCTCTCTCTGGTAAATTTGTTTAGGTTGCAATAACTATGCTGTTGTTTTGGTAAGTTTTAAGTTTATGCTGTGGCTTTGTTTATAGTTAAATATAGCTGACTGAAGAGATTTATTTATTATATTATAACAACTTGCAGATATTTTGAAAAGTTCAACAGTTTGTCTTGCTGCAGTATTGACCTGCTTGGAAGCTTAAATATACTAGCCACAAGTTTTGTTCTTTTTCATCTGCTTTTGCATCAGGAATGTTTGTGACTAAAAAGATTCAGCAAAATCTTTTGTCTTATAAATTGATGAGTTGTGGGCCTAAAAACATTTTTCGTTTGTTGTTTTGGGTGTTTCTTTTCAGTTGACTTCCTCTTACTTATACTATTTTACTGATGTTTGTGACTAGGTTTTAAAATTTTGCTTTTAAGATTAGTAGATATGCCGTTTTGGCATTTAGACAGATGGTCACTGTCGAGAGGTGACAATGAGTCATCCTGGCCGGTAAAGCCTTTGACTGAAGGTTCAGTTGGAATATTGGCCTTGAGGTTGCGTTATTCGGTCTTTATGTCTTTTAAGTCTTATTTTTAGTCATCCTGGCCTACCACAAAGATTTGTTTATGCTAAAACTGTTGGAGTAATCTCTGACCTAATTCAAATTGGGATTTTGGACTTAAATTTCTGGGTTTCAAATTTCTTTCTTTCCATACAAATCAAATATTTTCCTAGCGCAAATAGTTATTCAGTTTTAAGATTTTTAGTGTTTGTAGTTCTTATACAGAACCTATTTTAAATGTTATTTGAGATTTTAAAATTTATCTTATAAGTGCTAGATAATCGTTAAAATTGTTTTGCAACCATAAATCAAAATTTTAATTTTCATCTCTGTGGTGTTTTAATTAATTTCATTTGACTCTCTTCTCCCCAAAAAATACAGAACGAAAAATCAAATCAAACAAATCTTATATGTTCGAATTTCAAAAATTATCTGGTCTGCAAACAAAGTAGATAATATGAATACATATATATTTATCTGTTTTTTCTATTACCTATTAAAAAGAGACTTTCTTATTCGAATTACACCTTATAAGTTAAAGAAAAGAGAAAGCAGTTAGTAATTTAATGTTCGACTAAACACTAAATATAATTTTACTTATAAATATACAGGCTGGGTTTGTTGATATGTATGCGAGTATGGTTAGAAACCATCTCAGTCAGAAAGAAAATTATTTAGAGAATTAAAACCTCATTTCCGGTGGTTGAATTTGATGAAAGTTACTTTTCCCAAATTTTGTTTTGTTATATTATCAACAACCACAGTATTAGTATAAGCCAAAAAAACGGAAATAAATAAGAAGCACTAAAGAAATTCCCCTTTTGCTCCGAATTCATTTTTTCAAAATCCATTTATACACGTTAATAGTAATTTTCGACTAAAAGAACTGTATATCCATAAATTTCTATGTTAATAAATAAGTAATATGCGAATTAATAATACGAATAGATCTATAATAAAAGAGCATCGCTCTACTAAAATATCACATTTTTTTTTATTATACTATGATTATGTATAATTGATATGTTTATGTTCCTTGGTTGGCCAAGATTCTCTTTGACATTTTCTTAAATCTAAACAAAAAAACGGAAAAGGTCAGAGTAAGAGTCCGATGCCTTTTCCAACAAAAAGTATAACGAAACGAAAAAAACTTAAAATATTTCTTTTATAAACGATATTTATACTTATATACTATTAAAATTTTTAAAATTACGAAACTCTCATCTTAATTATTTATCAATAAATAATTTCTATCATTATCAACAAAAATTTTATTTATTTAAAAGAAGAGAGGGATAAAGAGAGTTGTAGGAGGAGCTATGTACATGTAATTACAGTTACGCGGTTTGGTTTTACGCGTGTTGTTTTCATTCTGGCGGTTGAATCGTATTTGTTTTTATAGTTTGGTAAAAATTTTTCTTTTTCAGAATGTGTCTGTAACTGAACTAAAATGAAGGTGAAGAGGAGGAAAGTTAATAACTCGTACTTATGTAGTGACAGTCACGTAAGCAGAGAAGAAAGGCGTGTGACACGCACAAGGCTATAAAAAGGCCAGGACTGTATTTATAGAAAATCCAAGATGTAACTTTGAGATTAAGTTTCCTTTAGCTGGGTAAGTCTCAGATGGTTTATTTAGATATAGATTTTTAGTCTGGGATGTTAGTCAAGTCATTTTCGTTTGATGGTTGAAGTTATTTAAGGAAATAACTCTGATTTAATTGCTTGAAGAAGAATTAATTGATCAAAATGGCCGCCAGAATGAATTTTTCTTTCACCTCGACATCTTGAAAAATAATTAAATTTTTTTCTTTCACATCTAATAGAATTCAAACTAAATCTAATCAACATTTTAAAAAGAACGACTAATTTAACCATTAACACTACCGTAGGATGAAAGATGTTTAGTATCCTACTCCTCCTCGAAACGGATTCTTGTTTTCACCTCCACTACCACTGGCAACCCCTTCAGACTGCCTAAATGGATTCGCACCCCTTCGGGTAGCTTGAGAGTCTTGCTGGTTATATTGCTGGTATGTCGGGTATTGATTTTGTGTCTCTTGTCCTTGCATAGGTTCTTGAGCTTGATAACCAGCCGATTGGTATCCCGGTTGCTGTTGGTAAGTCTGGGGATATTGGTTTCCGTAACTTTGATAGCCGTTTGCAGTACTATCGGTAAACTTGCTGTCGATGGTTGTCTCTGCATAGTTTCCTTCCGTGTCTTGGTATCGTCCGTAGTCTAAATGATTTTTAAAGTTTCCATCAACCGGTCTCTGATCTTGCATCGAGTAGGTTTGATATTCTTTAGCTGGAGGATCTGACATGAGTATATTCGCCTCGTCTTTGAACGGTTTGAAGTCGTAGATGTTCTTCAAGTACATCAAAACCGGAGCGTAAAGGAGATTGGAAAAGGCGATCAGGAAGTTCAAAGCCGTGAATCCAATGGCCTCGACAACTCCTCCAGCAATAATAGGTCCGACTGCATAAGCTATGGAATATGAAATATCGGCGATGGCGTAAATGCTTCCGTAGACCGAAACGTACCTCACGTCGACCAGGTATCCAAGAGTGGGAAGGAGTGCGGTGTCTATCAATGCAATTCCAAAACATATACCGCATATTGGTAACATAAGGGTTTTGTATGAACCCGAAAACGGTATTATGAAGCAGCATAGGCCTTCTAGGGCTAAACCGCCAGCAGCCATCGCCCACTGCCATCTGGGATATTTCTTGGCCATTTTAACGGTGATTATAACTCCGAATACGTGAGGAAAGAAGGCCGGGAGCCAAATCATCCCGATTTTCCAGTTGTCTGTTGTTAAATTGTCCTCCATCCAGAGGGAAATAGTCGGTTCAAGGAAAGCCAAAGCGACGTTCGACATCATCAAAGCTCCGGCGCAAACGGCGATGTATGGATCCATCAACAGCTTCCATATGGGAATCGTATCCGGCGATTCGACTTTTGCTTCTTTTATGATGGTTTTTAGTGGTTTCATAACAAGCAGTAGCATGATTCCATCAGCAAGAGATATAAATGCTAATATTAAAAATGGAACTTCTTTCCCAGCGAACTGATATAGAGCTCCTCCAAAGGGTGGTGCTACCAAACAACCAAATGATATGAACGCCAAAGCTATTCCCAACGCTTTAGACCTTTCATTTTCTTCCGTGAATCGATCCGCTATCATAGCAAGTCCACTTGTGTCTGCAAACGCGCTACCAACTCCCTGCAAGCTTCTGGCGAAGAATAGCAAGCCGTAACTTCGTCCGCAGGCAAACACAGCCGTGCTCAAGAACATAATCGTTAGTCCAATCATCATAGGTATGTCATATCCTATTCTGTCAATCAGAGCTCCGCTGAACGGATTCACCATGAGTTGGACAATCGCTTTAGATGCAAACAGAACTCCTGTCGAGGTGTCTTGACCGTGATGGTCATGCTTGACAGGACCTTGGGTTCCATTAGGAGAGTCAATGTTTTCGATAGGGGCGTACGCTCCAATGTATCTTAGATAATCTGGAATTATGGGCACGATGACCATGTACAACATGTTATCGAGAAGCAGAGCCACTGACACGATTACCAGGACGAGTTTCCTTTGGTAATGGGGCTCTTTCAGCTTAGCCCAAATGATGTCTTTAAGCTCTCCCACTTCAAGATTAATAACCGGAATTTGGAAAGTCATTTTCGTATTGTTTTACGTATCCGTTTCCTCTTTTAAGTTACTCTTTCATCTGGTTTGATATGTTGATGTGTTCGAATTATCGAAGGCAAACGCATGATAAGTTCTCTTCATAATTTTAAATTAGATCATTTTCATCGTGTTCAAGGTCACTTTGTGCACGTTCTTGTCGAGTGGTTTCCAACTTCTTAGAATCCCAAAGTAGCCGTGCGGATCGGAGAGGTGAGGCAACCTTGAACAACAGAGAGAAGAAACCATTAGTAAAATGATCACATCTTGAATAAAATGAAGGAATGAGTGGAGGATATAGGAAATTAGGCTACTTTGAGACCATAAGTTTCCACTCGACCTATAAAAAACAAGACACACAACAACACAAAACAAAAATTAATTTTAGAGGTGGTTACTTATGTCTAAGCGAAGGAATTCAAGGTTATAAGGAGAAAGTAGGGATAGTATGGATGATAGATACTTGGGAACTGGGATTACTTTCTTTTAACAAGTAAAAATTTCTTTTGACATTAAAAAAATGAAGGGAAGACATAATTTCATTGTCAGAGATAGAAGGGCAAGCATAATCGAAACCTTAGAAGTTCCTCTTTTAGAAATTACTTTCATCTTTTCATTACATTTCGGAAGTAATAAATTGGTTTTTTCTTCTTCTTCTTCATCTTCTCTCTCTTTATATTGATGTACTGAGGGTAGAAATCGGGTTTTCCATTTTGAGTTCTTTGTGACACGTCACTTATCGTTTATTTACTTTCTTTGAGGCGAGGAAAATCGAAGTTGTCGTCTTTTTTTTTTGAGAAATTTATTTTAAAGAAACGAGCAAGTTTCATTTTGTATATATCTGGTGAACATCTTGCGGGAACCATATTGCTGTTTCTACAAATTTGTAGGAGATAACATGAACATTTACCAGATCATCAGTTTTGATATAAGTTTTTGACTAGTGGGCATGTTTGTGAAATTAGCTCCCCCTGAAAGTGTAGTATTCTTGAAATGAATTGTTTTTTACATTTGTGCATTATTTATGAAATGAAATATTCATAAAAGTGTGCATTACTTATGAAAGAAAGCCTTCCTAAGAGTTTACAGGTTGTTTCATCAAAGTATTATATGACCGAGAAGTAGCATCGTATATATGTTACAGTGATAAATCGAACGAATATATATAACTCCCGGGGATTATTCATAATCACCACTGGATTTGATAAATGTGTCAAATTTGTGAATATTTATCACATTTGCCTGGCTGGTTTATAAAATATCTAACTCAAGATGGGGAAATTAATAAAAGTTTGCTTACATGCTTGCCTTCTGTCACTTTTCTGACAAAGAATCAAGAAAGTCAAGCTGTTGTGCTGGTTAGTCTATGGGTTTCCGAATACATGAGTAGTGACAGAAGTCAAGGATATGAGCAAGATTTTATTAAATTCCCCATTACGAGCTAGATATTTTATAAACTAGCCATTTTGGATCATTTTTCGAATTCTCAAAATATTTATCAAACTTGTATAACTTAATTTTTTTTAAGAAGTGGTCTATGTACATAATCTGAAGGGTTTAACGAACGTCTCCATGTATTGATTCTCTAAAGGGTTACCATTGTTTCCGTAGACAAATTTCTCTTAACTGGTCATCTACTGGTACCTTTACCGTACCATGTTATGGTAAAAGTGATGAAACGGGCGAGCATATATATAATTCCCGGCTATTATTCATAACCACCATCTAAACTTGGTGAATGTGACCAATTACTGAGTATTTCTCACATTCACCGGCTGCTTTATAAAATTTCCAACTTGTAATGGGAGATATTTTATAAACTAGTCGGTAAATGTGATAAATACTCTATAATTTGTCCCGTTTACCAAGCTTAGCTCCGTGATTGTGGATAATCGCCGGGAATTATATTTATTCGCCTGATTTATCACTTTTACCGTTACATAGATATCAGGGGTGATGTACAAAACCGAAATTATTTCCTGGGTCGTCTAATATTTTCGCTTTAAAAAATTCCTAGTAGATAAAGTATAGATTATTCTGATTATGAATTTTGTAACGAATTACAGAAGTGTGCAATATTTATGAAATACACTGTCTTCACAAGTTCACATTACTTTAGGTTATCTAAGTACTTGACGAAATGAAACAATGCTCGGGACCGTTAGCGGATCATCTTATTCATGTACACATTACCTAGACAGACCTCAGGGTAACTAATTTCTGTAGTTTATAGATAACATGTCAGCAGCATTATAGAACGAACGTGAATGTATTTGGAGGAGATAGGATCGCCGATTGTTTTTGAAACAAAAAAATTTTTTTTGAAGCAGAGACAGCGAGGCAAGATTGTTTTCTTTGTTTCTTTCAAAAAGAAAAGATTTTCCTCCCTTTTTCCTTTTTTTTAAATAATAATTTTCCTTCTTGGAATGAATAAGAAAATAATTATGAAAATTCCATCTTTTAAAAGGGGGTGTACTGGAGAAATTTCATTTTGAAAACAGCAGGAGTGCTTTAGAAGCCGTTAAAACTCCAATTAAGCCGCAACTTCTTCGCGGTTAGTTACTTGTACAGATTCAAGTTTGGAAAACAAAACAAAAAGGAAAGAAAATAAAATTCGAAGTTTAAATATTTAACACTGGAGTCGTAGATGTTGACTGTTTGTCTGTCTGTGTGGCGGTGCGGAACAATTTGACTCTGTTTCCTGATTTGGGAAAAGTGACTCAAACAACGAAATGCTTATTTGCACCAGAAATTCGGTTGAATCTAATTATTTATACACTTCAAACATCCTGTTAAACTTGCTTTTGGATTTATTTAAAACTAATAATTAAGCTCATTGAGTCGTCAGGTCTTTTTTTATGCGGATATGAAGTGAAGACCGTGTAAAAATGAATTTGTATTTCTCTCAAAAGTTATGTTACGATTTTTGGGATAATTCGTTTTATAAATAGTGCTGGATTTGTGGATTATTTATTTCAAAAGTATTGCACACTTAGAAGGAGTTTAATTCACAGATAATTTGTTCTTTAGTGGTGTGATCGTTTCATAAATAACGCACAGTTTTAAGTAGAAAACATTTTTCTTTTAAATAGTTGCGTTCACATTGACTCTTTAAATAATCTGGGAATGCCAGACGACACACCCTGAAAGATGGAAAACAGCACACAAACTAGAAAATCTTGGATCGTTAAAATCCTTGGCTGTGTTGTGTTCTTGGTGGTTATCGCGTGACCCCTTTGGAAACGGGAACAATTGATTTTAGCCTCTAGCTTGAGGGAATTGATTTTTCACCGGTTCTAAGTATCCTTAGAGACATCCAAACCCAAAGCAGACTCATCGATTTTTCCTTCTTTTCCAGCTTAATGAGGCAGGCAAGCTGTAACTCGAACCTCGGAACAGTTCTCAAGTTCCAATCAAAAAGCTTTTTTCGTTTTAAATCGAAAGGAAAATCCATTTAGAAATTGATACTGTATGTCTGTTGTTTAGTTTCACACATGTTTCGTGAATTGGGTTCTATAAGACAGAGGCTTTGTCTGAGCTGTAGGAACGAATGGGGATGAGGGTTAGGAGGTGACGCATTTTTCAATTATTTCATCCCCTTGATTATTCAGAACTAACCATGGGGAAAGAAAATAGATTCAAGTGGCGTGTAAAGGTTATAAAAAGATGAGGTGGATAAGAAGAGCAAAGAATAGATCAAGCGCCGGCAATCTCCTCTCGTCTGGGATTGGAGGAGGGGGGGGCGTTGAAATTAATCAAAATGGAAGTATTTAGAACACGTTTCCGTTTGCTAGCATTTTCATGTTCCATCTTTTCAGGGCTTATAATAAGATGAATTCATTGGGTGTGTTATCTAAGTGTGGTTTTGAACATAAAACAAAAGTTTTTCATACTACCAACCAAACAGGATTGATCCTCCTCCTGTCATACCCAAGAATCAAGGGTAAGAAACGGGATTAAAACCACCACCAAATTAAAGTGTGCAGTATTTATGAAATGAATTGCTACCAAAATGTGCGTTACACGTGTTGGGTGTTATTCATTACTGTGCAATATTTATAAAATCTGATTTTTGACAACAGCATTTTTGTTAAGCAACTATCATTTCAAAAAATGAGCCATAAATCTTAATAAAACCGAATATTGTTATACTATTTATTTATATTTATGGGAATTATGTGTGTTGATGGTATAAAGCTAAATTTTGAGCAAAAATTTTTGCAATAAAAAATATGAGGTCGTTTGATAGCCGTTCGAGTTACTTTGCCGATTGTACTGACTGACGATTTGTCGCTGTTGGTTGTGTTTGTATGTTTTGTGTCTTGTTTGTTACAAGTCTGAGTCACCATAATATTGAAATACAGTGATTCTATATTCCTACAATTTTTAAGGAGTGGCATTAGTTGGTGTGTATAGGTTTTAAAATTATTTTATAATTTTGTATATGTATATGTGGGAAGTTGAAGTTTGGAGGGCTTTCTGTCAAGTTATATTGTTATCAAACGTAAAACTGTTATTCTGAGGATTTTTTTTTATACTAAACGAAGTAATGGACGATTCGTGATTAAAATTTTACAAATTTACTGCAGCGGTTTATCCCGGTTATCCAGGTTATCGATTGTTATAGAAAGCTCAAAAGCTGCAATGGATGGAGATCGTATTTCTCAAAGGAGAAGGGAAACGATCAAGTTTATAATCTAAATTATTGTTTGGCGGAGCCGGGTGGGAGATATACTCCCTTTCTACCTAAAAGGATAAAGCTAATCTCTTTACCCTTTACCAACCGAGGCTAAGGCTTCGGTTAAAAGGGTTAAAAGCCCGGAAAAAAAAGAAATTTCCTCCTGGAACAAAACCGTGAGGTTTTCCCCGGTAATTTAATCACCGGGAAATTGGCAAAATTCGAAATGAAAAATTTGATAACAGGATTACGGGATCCCTTAATATCCGCATCGGCGTCGGGTGTGTTTTAGCGTCGAAAATTTTCTGGTTCATGTGACCTCCTGTGACTTTCTAGTCATCCTTTGTCTCATTTTATGATTTTAACTAACTCAATTGGTTATTGATTATTATAAATATTAGTTTAGTTTAGTTTGATTGTTTTTCACCCTTTGTATAACAGGATATGGAAGGAGGATTTGAACTCACGACCATAACTCCCAAGTCGAGCACTTTAACCACTACACCAGGCCTCCCGCTTGATTGTTATAAAACAAAAACGTGATGTCAAACTTTATTAATACATAAATAATATAAATAAATAGGAATAAACACATAATTTTGGTTAATAGCCCGTAAATGAATAATAATATAAGATACTGAATTAAAATGGGTTCGACAAGTTGAATATGAGGACGAAGACAACTTTTACAAATCAATAAATTTGAAGGAATTTACTTATTTCATAAATCCTGCACATTTAACAAAATACTTCATTTCAAAAGTAATGCACACTTTTATAGAAATAACGTATATTTCATAAATAACGCACACTCGCGATTGATTCATGATTTATACGATGAAATACGAGATAACGTGTATTGTCATTTAGGTTGCATGAATAAACCTGTCATCTTATAAAAATCTCTTGAAGACATGATACTTCAATGTACTAACATTAGTTTATGTTAATTAAACAATTAACTAATAATAAAAGACTTTGGGAAGTTGTAACATAATTTCTTCTCTGATTATGATTGATGTGTTTCCTAAGTTCGGTCGGATTTGTTTCATGTACACGCAAACATAAATTTTTATGTATTAATAGGTTATGTCTTGTTGATTTTTAATAGAATTTAATTATTTGTCATTAACGTTCTCGTCTTCCACTTGACTTATGACAAAATCGATATTTTCTTTCCGACAGCATTTAAATCGGTCTTTAATCATTTAATTGAGAAACAGGAAATCGTTTTCGGGGGAAAATTAAGCATAATAATATGTAACTCCACACCATGAGACACGCGAAAGCGCATGAGGTAAACCTAATTAATTTTTGTGATAAAAAAAGGTTTTTGAAAAGTCAAAAAAGGTTTTGGAATTTTAAGTGGGAAAATTATCATATAAATATATATGATATAGCTAAAGTGGGACATTCGTGAATGTGCTCAGTTCGTAACTAATGTGGAGATTTGTTTGCCGTTAAGAGTTTTTGGAAATTTGTTCAAAGAGTTGTTTTATACTTATATATACTTTTATAACTTATTTGAGGACCATTTTTGTATGGTTTGCTTGTAATAATAATATATTGATTTTTGAATTTTGCCTTTCGGCTTACAATTCTTACTGAAACACTCTTGATTTTTGCACCATATGTACATTTACCTATTTCAATAATAAAGGTTACATTGAAGGTCGGTACCAACTAACATTCTAAGTTGGCATCCAATAACGTGTGCCGTTGCATCTAGCTTGCGCTGCCCTTTTCATTTTCTTCCCACAGGACACCTCTTGCAAGTAGGCAGGGATTCCCAATTCCACCCGGTCCTTGTACTCTGGACTGTACCTGGAGTATTACAGAAAGACTATTTGCGGGAAACTTCAAGATAAAGTGCTTCCTATGCTCTAGTTAGAAGTGTCATGACTTACGGAGCAGAAGTATGGGGTTGGGAAGAATTTAGAAGGCTAGAGTCAATACAAGAAATACTTGAAATGGTCCCTAGGAGTAGATCCGGCAGTTCCAGGTTATATCATCTTAGAGGAATGTAAGAAGGACAGAATTAGTATAGAAAGAGGGAAGAAAGTTGTTAGATTCGAAGAAAGAATAAGAAAAAGCGAAAATCAGATCCTGAAGGAATGATTAGGGGAGATAGAGAGAGAGAACAAGAAAGAGTCGAAATGGGAAGGAAAGAAGGAGATTTTTTGAAAGAAGTCCTTAGTGAAAAGGTTAGCAGAAGGCAAGGAGGTGTTAGAAAATCTGGTAACTGAAAGAGGAAGTACAAAGACAAAGCCAGTTTAATAGAATTATGGAGTATGGTTTGCTTGTAGATACATTTTTAACGGAATAATCAAGGGTAAAGGTATAGTCTTGAGCTTGCTTTTGCTAAATACTGTATGTCTTGGTTTATGGATAACAGTTTATTAAGTATAATATTTATATAGAGATAATATATAGTTGATAAATAATAGTCTGGGCGCGTGGAAGAGCCATATGCGGCTTTGCAGACCTCTGCTCTAGTTTACTCCAAATTTGCTATACAGCATCCACGCTTTTCTACAATTTTGTGGTACTACATAATGAAATGAAATTATACAAAAAGAGCATAGACCCGGTGGAAGGATTTGAACTTTCATTTAAAATGCTGGAACCGTCAGGAAGGGAGGAAAAGCGTGGCTTCCGGCCTTTTTCCTCTCTGAGCCGTTTTGAAGAGGAAGGAAAAAGAAAAGCAACGCTCGGCTCAAAGAGATTTCAAATTTGCCCGAATGTGAAAGGGAAGTACGTGGGGGGTAAGGGAGAACGGGGAGAAGGAATAAGCTTTAACAAAACCAGAACGCCTCAGGCATCCTTTCGTACCATAAACAGAGGAAAAGAGGGAAAAAATCTGTTAGTGTAATAAGGTAAAAGCGTTCATCCAAAGGGTGAGACGTCATTTTAACGCGGGATCTGTTCGTGTCAGTTTAATAAAGATGAATCCCTGAAATTTTTGAAAGCTCCGTGCTCTGTAATTTTCTTTAATACCCTTCACGGGGTCTCTGTACTCGCTTGTTAAAGCTCATGTAGCTGAGTAAAAGTGTACACACACTCTTGACATGGGATTAGAAACATTTATCCTGTTGGATATACTCCCAATCTGAAAGGATGAAGGTTCCGTCCTTTCTCATCCCTCTCTCTTTGATTTCTGTTTTATGCTGAATTGGTTTTTACTGCTGGAACAAACGATTATTCCAATTTTCACCCCCCGGAAGGTTTCTTTCCTTTGTCAGAAAATTTTTTTTCTACTTCAAAACACAAACCCAACCGACACACAGTTGTTAAGTGTTTTGCCTAAATAGACAGTGTAGCATATAATTCAATACGCTCAATATAACTTTAATATAATATTATGTAATATATTTTGGTGTATAATTTGATATTTAATATTATGAACATATGCTAGATTTGTTTTGACTTATACAATGAACAACTTTTTCAATCTTTGTCCTCATCAGGTTTCTTTATTATGTCAAAAATTTCTTTATTTTTATTAATAATATTTTATTTTTATACTTATCATTTATTTATTATACTTTATCATTTCATATAAATTTTTACTGGAGTGAGCCGGTTTGACTCATATGATGAAACCAAAATTTTTTGTCCCAAATAATTGCTTTTGTATTTACTGTTAAATAAATAACGCCCAAGAGTTTACATGTTCGTTAAGAGAAGGGAAAAACTCATTTCATAAGTATTGCACACTCTCAGGAGGAATTTTTAAAAATAAAAGATGAATATTTGTTGGAGGGATTCATTTCAAATGTCATGCACACTTTCAAAATAAATTTTTTTTTCATGAAGATTACATCTCGGTTGACAATGAACAGTTTGGGAAAAAAAATTTTTTTATTATGAGGAACTCATTTCAAAAGTATTGCACACCTACATTATAGAACTCATTTCAAAATTAGTGCACACGTACACGAAGGTACTCATTTCAAAAGTATTGCACACGTGCACTAAGGAACTCATTTCAAAAGTATTGCACACGTGCACTAAGGAACTCATTTCAAAAGTATTGCACACGTACACTAAGGAACTCATTTCAAAAGTATTGCACACTTACAAGAGGAACTCATTTCAAAAGTATTGCACACTTACATTAAGAACTCATTTCAAAAGTAGTGCACACTTACAAGGAACTCATTTCAAAAGTATTGCACACTTACACTAAGGAACTCATTTCAAAAGTATTGCACACTTACAAGAGGAACTCATTTCAAAATTAGTGCACAGTTTGGGAAATATATTTTTTTAAATAGTAAAAATGAAGTTTGTTTAAGATATTATTCAAAGAAGGGAACCAGGTTCCACTGTAATTTAAAGATGGCGGCTTAAACTCAAAACAACCATAAAATTTTGTTTTTGAGTCAAATTGATGCACTCTTTGAATGCGGTATTAAACCTCTGAGTAAAATAAAAGCAGAATTTTTGATATCTAATGTTCATGTCACCCTAGGAAGCCATTTTTAATTTTTTCTTTAGATGTTTTAAAACTTTCCGGTGACAACAAGAGGGTTTTATGTTTTTGAAAATGGTGTGTTTAAGAGTTTCGTGCTGTTGGTAAATAGATGGGAAGAGTTTCCTCCCTCGTATTTCCCTAAAAATTTTTGATACATTAACAGAGTAATTTAGCAGCAATTCACGAGGAAGAATTACTTTTTATTATCCTCTTTTCCTCTCTCTCTCTTTTCCCCTGTGGCTTCGTGTTCGTTCTGTTTCCTCGAATTTTGACTTCTTCAACTTGGTCTCCTGCTTCGTGATCAAAATGGATCTCCTTCCCAGGTCTCTATCCCTTAAGGTCATCAATAATCTTAGCGGCATTTTGTTTTGTGAACATTAACTTGAACTAATGCTTTCCCGAGCTTTCTCATCGATCAATGTTCGCCATTCTGACACTCACTTGCTAATTTATTGAAATGGCTTTTTCCTTTTGCTCCATCCCTGGGAGACTTGAAGATACGCGAGTTTAGTAAACATGATTTCGAGAAGTAAAAATTGGGTTATTGACGTAATGAGTTTTTAAACGAAACTGTGCAGTATTTATGAAATGAG
This sequence comes from Columbicola columbae, assembly GCA_016920875.1. NCBI lineage: Eukaryota > Metazoa > Arthropoda > Insecta > Psocodea > Philopteridae > Columbicola > Columbicola columbae. The sequence continues at coordinate 6,774,968 of JADMLL010000011.1, read as the reverse complement.
TCTTTGGTGAGAGTGTGCAGTATTTATGAAATGAATGTTGGTTTAGAGTGTGCAATATTTATGAAATGAGTCTTTGGTGAAAGTGGGTTTATTTATGTAAATAATTTTAGGTTAGAGTGTGCAGTATTTATGAAATGAATGTTTGGTTAGAGTGTGCAGTATTTATGAAAAATGTTGGTTTAGAGTGTGCAATATTTATGAAATGAGTCTTTGGTGAGAGGTGTTTATTTATGAAAATTTTAGGTTAGAATGTGTAGTATTTATGAAATGAATCTTGATTGAGTGTGCAGTATTTATGAAATGAATGTTTGGTGAGTGTTCAATATTTATAAAAGGAATGTTTGATTATAGTGTGCAATATTTATGTAACTATATCTCGTTAAGACCGTACTATTTTCATAAAATGCATCCTAAATAAGGGTGTGCATTACTTATGAAATAGATATTATTCAAAACTGTATGTTGAGATCTTCAAAACATTAGCTGTTGATAAAAATTATTGACAGAAGTGTGAGTTATTAGTTTCACGTATCCATGCTCGTTTTTTATCTCTATGAAATCTCACACTCTATGATATGAGAATCAAACGTGAGAAAACAGAGCTTCATAGAGTAAAAATGAACTCAGCTCCATTTAATAATTAGAATATTGCCGAAAATGAACATTTGGAATGATCGCGATGATCATTCAAACCTAAATCAAGAATGATTCATCTAAACAATGAATCGGAGGACATGGCGACGACAGGATATAAGCTCCCGGGTTAATTTCATTATAGCTGAATAAATACGACAGAGAAAAGGGTTTTTTCCCAAGGTCTCGAACTCGCTTCAACTCGAACGAACGAACTCGTTCTGTTGTTTACAAGCCTCCGAAACAACCGGGATAGAAGTGAATTAAAATAGAATCCTTGTTCAAACATTCGAAAATGCCTGTTAAGCTTTCCGAAGGGTGGAAAATAGGAAGGAAAACTTTTTTTTTGTTTTCTCTTTACTGCGAATAAAATTTTAAGAACCGGAGAAAAATTTTTGAGAGAGAATCAATTATTTTTTTTTTTAAAATTAATTATTCAAGTCTTCGTTCTGCTTCGTTTTCCTTTTGTTCATGTTAACAGGAAACCTCTTCCTCCTCTTCATCCCTTATTTCTCGAATCTACCTTCCTTTTGAAATGTTTGAAAACTTTTCGAATCGAATGTTTTGGGATTGAAAAATATAAAACGGATTGGTCGGATGGAATCATTCATTCATTCATTCCTTTGGTCCGTTTTTGTTTATCTCTTTGTTTAAGGCTAGGGGTGGGTTTTAAGGGTTGTTTTTTTCCAAAGAGATTATCTTTTCTAAATAGAAATGGTTATGGACTCCTGAGAGTTGTACCATGTTATGTGGTGAATTGCCTGGATCCAATAACATGAACTACGTCCCAAAAACGCATAAAAATGTTTCTAAATCGGTATAGACTTAAAGATACGCGGTTTTTTTCACTGATGGGTTTTAAGGGTTGTTTCTTTTATAGAGATTATCTTTTCTGAATAAAATGGTTATGGACTCCTGAGAGTTGTATCATTTTATGTGGTGAATTGCTTGGATTCAATAACATGAACTACGTCCCAAAAACGCATAAAAATGTTTCTAAATCTGTGTAGACTTAAAGATACGCGGTTTTTTCAATGGTGGGTTTTAAGGGTTGTTTTTTTTATATTAATAGATTATCTTTTCTAAATAGAAATGGTTATAGACCTCTGAGAGTTGTACCATTTATGTGGTGAATTGCTTGGATTCAATAACAAAAACTGCCCTCCCAAAAAACGCATAAAAATGTTTCTAAACATGTGTAGTCTTAAAGATACGCGGTTTTTTCACTGGTTTATTTTAAGGGTTGTTTCCAAAGAGATTATCTTTTCTGAATAGAAATGGTTATGGACTCCTGAGAGTTGTACCATTTATGTGGTGAATTGCTTGGATTCAATAACATAAACTGCCCTCCCAAAAAACGCATAAAAATGTTTTAAAAATCGGTAGACTTAAAGATACGCGGTTTTTCACTGGTGGGTTTTAAGGGTTGTTTTTAAAGAGATTATCTTTTCTGAATAGAAATGGTTATGGACTCCTGAGAGTTGTACCATGTTATGTGGTGAATTGCTTGGATTCAATAACATAAACTGCCCTCCCAAAAAACGCATAAAAATGTTTTAAAATCGGTAAAGACTTAAAGATACGCGGTTTTTTTTTCACTTGTGGTTTGATTAAATTGTGAAATATCACTCTAAGTGGGTGGTATATTCATTAATTTCTATCGAGTGTGCATTATTTATGAAAGAAGAACTTGTTTAAGGTGTGCTTTCGTTATGAAATAGGTTTTTCATAAAACTGTGCATTAGTTTTGAAATAGGCCCCCGGTTTTGAGTGTTATTTTTCAAACGAAATTTTCTAACGATTGTGCATTATTTATTTATTTTTGAGTTTGTTTCGATTTATTAGGTTGGTAATCCTGCCAGCGTGTCATTTGTTTAGTCTTCTATCTAAGTACCCCACATAGTATAGTATTGGATATGTGTTGTTGTTCATTGATTCATCAATTTTGATCCCGTTTTGTCATCCTTGGATATAACAGGATACAGGAGAGGATTCGAACTCACTACCATAACTTCTGTAGTGAGGCGCTTTAACCACTACACCACAGACCTTTAGTAATTGTGCATTAGTTATGAAATGCATTAATACTGAGATGAATTATCTCCCTAAGTGAGCTATTTATAAAATGAGTCCTTCCATAGATTAATAAAAGCTTTCAGTTTTGTATCTTGTTTGAAGTGTGCATTATTTATGAAAATTTGGGCTTTTTATAAAGTTTCTCTCAACTGTATTAAAGACTTTGGTAAGCACACTGGGTATAGTTTTCTTGGTGGCAGAAGGGTTGTCCGCCACTCGGAGTCAGATTCTCATGTTCATTTACTCGTCTAAAAGAGACAAACAAAAGTTTGTCTTCTGATTTGGGAAGTGTGAGAAGCACTAACTGAATCTAGAGACAGTATGAAGAAATTTTTTTTTGTTACATTGGTGAGGGAGGCATCCTCTAATATTTACTTCAATAACCATAACAGTGGGTCATCAAAGTCGGAATGATGAGATATTCATGTTGGGGGTAGTAGCGAGAGTAAAGTTTATTAAGCTTTAAACGCGTAGGGGGTTTGATTTATTAAATTTCACAACACTGGGGAGTCACCTTATCATAATCCATCTTTCATCCCGTCAGATATCTGACTGTCACTTATTTATTTATCATCCTCTCTCTCTGTGACAACAAAATGAGTGTGCGAATGAGATTCCAAGATGTTACACCAAATCAAATTAGAAAAAGGTCTTGGGTGTGTATGAAACTACCATGTCAGTTAAGGGTTGGCGGGGGTAAGAAGCAACGAACTATCACATGACAGTAAAAGAAGGGATCGTCCGCAAACCAGGTGACAAGAGATCCAACATTTCACACGCCTGCTTTAATAATTCATATTCTGTTGGAAGTTGTTGGGGGATGTTTCTGCTTCTCCCTTGTTTCACCTTCATTATCGATCCTCGGGTTTTTCGCAGATCTAAAAATAACTCTTTGGTTTCTTTTACATTTTTCATCTGGTTCTAAGCATGATTTTCCAAATTTTCCGTTGTCGTTTTTACTGCATTGCTGAGAAACTTGATATAGTGCGAATAAGATTTAATATAAATGCAAGTTGTAGGAGCGTATCTGTAACTTAACGATTTAAGGGATGTGTTACCCTTCGGAATAAATCAGAGAAGTTGGGGGCATACCGTAAAAATGAGAGACATGTTTTGGGAGTCATGAGTGAATATCCAACCACTCATGGAAAGATCTTATAATTTGAAAAAATAGCATTGTTAGCTTGTTTATTGGTAACTACACCATTCACCCATTGTCATCTATTTATTTTTCCAACAACACATTAACAGTTCAGGTCTCTCCAGAATCCAAAGGTCTGCTTATACTGAACTATTCGGCGGCGGGTGGTCCACAAATTTTTCTTATTTGGTTACAGTTGAACTTAAAATTCTACAGTACAGCTATATTGTACTGTTATCTAACAATACTATAGATACTGTGATGATACCAAATTTCTTGAAGGGTTTCAGTAGAATTATACAAAAAAACAAGCTGGGTTGTATCTTGGTGGAGATATACTGATATATATTTGAATACTGAATATTATATCTATCTAATTATTTATTTTATAATTTTTATTATATATATTGAGCAGTGTATTTTGATCTATTTGACCGCTTAATTCATTTGAGGTAATTTTTATTTATTTGAGTCTTACTTAATACAGTCGTTGTGATATTGTTTATTTAATTTTATTTATGGGATTATTATTTATTTATTTGTTTTATCGGTTTTTATATAAGGTTATCTACCTTATCAAATAGCTTTATCTCAAATATATAATTATAAATGCTAGTTTGAGTGAAAGATAAAACGATCACTCTAACAAGGAGTTGGATGAAACTGTTTTTGAGTCTTGGTCAGTGGTCTTTTAGCTCCTCTTTGGTTGTAATAGCGATTGGAATTAGCACGACATACTTAGGAAGACATGATGTTCTCGAAAAAGCTTTCTTCAAACTGACCTATCATAATCCCACTGACTGACTTATATTATTCTCTTTGTCTAATGAGCAGCTCAAGGAATTTTTTATTTCTCCCATTTCGAGAGAGAGGGGGTGAAAGGGGGTTGAAAAAAAATCTAAATTTGAGATTTGCATGGCAATAATAAAGAAATAAGAAGCAGTCTGAAATTAAATCGTCGATTCTCACGCGAAATTTAAAATTTATTCCTTCGACTTATTCAGAAGAGGGAGAAATAAAATTTTTTTCTTCTTCACATTTTGCCCTGTGGGTGGATTTAAGCCGGAGAAGGAAACAAAAAGAAGTGGAAGCAGACAAAAGACAGGTCACAAAAGACTCAGTTTCAGAATAAGAAGAGGAAGGATAGGAGGGAAGAAAGAGAGGATAAGGAAAAAAGGAAAACAAATCCAGGGAGACGAGGAACGTTAATTGAGTTTGGAAAACGAGTCACACAATAAGGCGAACCCTTCGTACAACTCGTTATCATTTTGAATTTGCTACGAGGGAGTGAGTGGGACTTGGGTGGATGTAAGGGATGAAAAGGAGGCTTGGGGGTTTTATTTCGGTCATTTTTCGGATGCACTCGATTGGGAATTCTAGCCTTTGGCTAAACCCTGGGATTTGAGTTTTTATCTCTACTAGTTTCCCTCTTTTCTGCATGAAAGTTTTACATTTCCACTAGAAATTTAAATGAGATGAGCAAGGAACAGCATCCAAGAATTGGAGATGGTAGTGTGTTGTTTGCACCAGATTTGGGGTCGTCAGTATACTTAGAGTAAGAGGCAGGTAAAGGAGGAGGGTCGTGTCGGTTGCTTTATACTGTGTAGTAAGCTGAATAACCCTTACGAGGGTGTTCTTTTCCCATTTAATTAACCTATGCGGTTCAAACTTGTCGGTGTTCTTATCTTATCTTCCTTCAGTTTCATTTCTTTAACAGTCTCCTCTTGAACTACACCCTTACAAATTCTTTAATTACAATAAAAGCTTCCTTCTTTGCTCTAAGAGAACGGGGGAAGGGTGGAGCAGGGTGGGAGGTAGGGATGTACATAAGAAGAGGTTAGAAATGAAATAAGATAAACATTTTCTTACCGGTATCCGGTATCACGTTTCCTAATTTGCTCGCAAAGAACCCTTTAATGTTGCTAGCCACCTTCTGTGGGGATGGTGGTGCAGCGCTGGTCAAAGATTCGAAACGCGGTAACCGTCCTAACAGTCCACGCGATTCTTCCGACGGTTTACTTCCCGCCGTCGTTTCTTTTTCGGTATCCGTGATTGTTCCGGTTGTTCCGAGATGACGAGAGACGCTAAAACTGTAAGAAAACAAGGTATGAGCCACTCACGTAATAGTATAACACAGCCCTAACTACACCCTCTGAGGATGTCTCCATTTTTCTTATTCACTAATTTTTACCTTCTTATAGTTCCTTCAAGTTGGCGGCTTGAGTCATGGTGGCTCATAGCTCATGCGCATGTAATGTTAGGCTTGATTGATAAGTAGGTACCAAAGGGTTGGTGGAACACAAAGAATTATTGATTCTAAGGCTTTGGTTTTGATTTGTAATAACCTAAGAACCTATATCCTTGTTAGAGAGCTTTTAATCGAGGTCAGAGCTTAGAGGAAAGGATTCGGTGGGATTCTCTCAAAAATCGATTTTCTTTTCAGGAACCTGGGAAACTTGCTAGGAGCTAGGTCGAGGCAACGTTTAGAATGTTTAGTTTAATGTTTCTAACTTTTGCAAAATAGACCATAAGAACCTCTCAAGGACGCTTTTTTATAAATCAATAATTTGGCGCGGCGCCCTGGCAAAACGTTTCACCTTTACCGATTTGAATTCACCTGGATATGAATTCAAGGAGCTAGGACGGTTTCAGGGCTAAATAACCTAAATTAGTGATAGCCTAAGTGTGTTACAGTTAGGATTATTCAAATACTTATACAGTTAATATAAATTAGTATGTGTAGAAAATTAAAAATAAAAAAAACTCACCTTTTTTATGTGAACGGTAAAGCTGGGGACCGTCCAGTTAGACCCGCAGTAGGAAACTCAAATTTTGAGGGGAAAGTTCACAGCTAACAGGGATGGGAATGGAAAAATAGGAGAAATAAGGGCGAAACGAGAGTTGAAAAAAAGCTCGGAGCCAAGCTAAGTATAGGAGAGGAGGAAAATAGGAATTTTCTCCAGGACGCAGGAGTCGGCGCTGGGGTTCCAAAACCGTGATTCGAGGGAATTTCTCCTACGTCACCGTCATCATTTGCCTCTCAAAGGATTTATGTTGTGAAAAAGAGAGAGAGAGAGGAAAATTTTTCCATTTTTGGAAAATGTTGGTTTTGACCTTCGATAAATGGAAACCATTCCTTCCATTTTTAAAAAGGACTCTGCATAAAAGTCAAAAAATGAGAATAAGCTCGCGGATTAATTAATTATTAACTTGGTCCCGAAGTATTCGCTCGTTATTTATGCATTAAATTTTGTGCCGGAAAGTTTTTCAAATTCGATTTTTCGGCTTAAAAATAGAGTCAGGATGAGCTTTGGGAAACGATCCGTAAAATCACCATGAAATTCATGCTTCTCTTGATTGCTTGTAATCTCCTACACCCTTGAGAATGTTCCAAAATTTTTTTTTCTTTTATCCACCTTCGGTGTTATTTCAAACTTTGAAACTAAAATAAAAATTTTATCTACAAAAGATAAAGTAGATAGCGGAAGAGGAAGCAGAAGAAGAAGAAGCGTTTGAATTTATTAAATCAATAAAATTCTATTTTTAGAGCTGAATTTGAAGATTTCCTTGCTACCAAACTAGGAAAGCCTCTCTCAACACGAAGAGTTCTAAGAAAAGCCTTAAAATCTCTAAAAAGCTCTCTGCATAATAAACGAAATTTAGTTTCGTGCCTAGTTTATTTTTATTGTTATGGTTATGTTTAGAAAGTTTAATTAAATCAGTCATCATTGTTTTGAGTTGGGTTGTTAGACTTTGACCGAAGTTGTGGGATTGGGTTGAAGGTAGCTCCCCATTCGTCAGAGTTATTTTTTGAGGTTAGAGGAAAGCACAACGATAGTTTCCCTAAACTTTTGGGTTCAGATATTATATAATTTGATCTAATTATACGCCATTCGTTTTGTATTATACTTATGTGAGTTTCTCTTGTGATTTTCAGGTGTTCTTAGACGCTGTCATTAGTTAAATTAGTCAACTGGGTAGTAAGGACGGAGTTCTTCATCAAAATACTGATTTGAGGCACTACTAAAAAGGCATCAGGCTTTACTTCCATTTATACAGCGTTGAAGAGGTCTTGCTGAAAAATTAGAACCGAAGAAACGACGGATATCATGAAATATACTGGACACAGTGAAAGAACAGCAAATTGTATACAGTAGGAGTAGGGTCGAAAACTTCCAAAACAATCAGTTCAGGTTAGTCGAAAAAACAATAATTAGAAGTTATAGAAAGTGGGAAGTAGAAATAGAAAGAAAATCTAGAGTAATGTGAAGGGTCAGCAAGGCGAATCAAATCACCATGGTTATCAGACGTCCTAGAAGAAAAACGAAACCCGAGCACACCTTTGGAGAAATTATCGATCCTCCGGTATAATTATCCTCTCCGGTAGGTTGGAGATTTTTGTCGTTTTTCAAAAAATTCACGAACTGAGAAATTCACGAGGAAAAGCTCAAAAGAAAGAATCGAAGCATGAAAATATACAATAGCATGAGTAGGAGTTTGAGTATGAGCTCCATATTTGGCCAAGTTACCGGTTGAAAGGTCGTCATGGCGACGATTTTTCCTCCTCCTCCTCCTCCACGTCACTACTCTCTTCCTCTTCATTTCTCTCACCCATTGCATGTCTGAAATGGGCTTTCTAATGTAAGTGTGGTCACATGCTCCGTTTTCTAAAAACAAAACATTTTTGAAAAAGATTTAAATATAAACTAAAACAAGCGGTCCCTCGTGGCTGGTCGGGAATTTTCTTTTTCTACTAAATTCACACCTCAGTTAATTATCTAAATGATGGTGGATAAAAAAAAATGAGTTGTTAGCGTTATGATGTTTTAAAGAAAAGAAAAAATGGAGCTTTCAGGGTAATTAGTTAATGAATGGGTTTTAAATATCGGTGAGCTTTCCATTTAAAGATGAAGCCCCACTCTCTCTTACCGAAGAAGAATAATAATTTATGGATCGGTGAATTGGCTTTATTAGATCAGGGCTCCGGTGAATGGAGTTACGATCATAATTCTCGCGTGGTTGGTTATTAGAAATTGCCCGAAAGCGTTCGCATTGCTTTCTAAAATGATTTCCCTTCGATGAGAAAGGAATTTTTGAAGGATTTCGTTTCGAATGTGTAGGATAGTTGCAGGATGTTACTCTAAAAATCGCAAGGCGTTCATGTAGATATCGTCCTATAGTCTCATGACATAAAGATGACACAAAACCAAAACTCGGTCATATTTAGGTACATAAGTTGGAGCCGGATGAATGGATAACCAATAGGATGAGAGGATTTTCGAGAAAGGATCAATGAGGTTTAGGGGAGGAATGAATGGAGCGGTATGCAAGGTTGACTGGAGAGGACGGTTTATTTGGAGAAAAACAATCGATACTACTCAAGCCTGTTTTTGTGCGGTGGATAGGACCGTATAAAAAGGCCCAACGCTTCACGAATAGCTACAAAATATAGTTTTCGAAACACGATTAAAACAATTTTTTTATGCGGTGAATACATAAATCAAATCGCACTAAAGAAGACCGCACAAAAACAGATTTGAGCGTACCTGGTGACGCTACAAATGTCTTAGATTTTAATATAATTTAAATTGTTGTTTATTTTATCCAATCAACCGGACATAGAAATTTGGAAAAACATGTAGAAGGACGGAACGAGATTTGTCTATATCCATATCTACTTACTGGTAGAGGCCATTCCTGCCTGAGAGAAGACTACTCGGTAGTCGACCAAAACAGAAAGAAATGAAAAGTTTTTTGGACTTTTCGAGTCAGGGATTTTTATTTAAGTTATCCTCCCAAAGTATTATATGAATCGCAAAGTAATATCGTAAATATGTTACGGTAAAAGTGATAAATCGGTCGAACATATATATAATTCCCGTCTATTACTCATAACTACCCATGAAACTTGATAAATGTGAGAAATAATATAATATTTATCACATTCACCGGCGAGTTTATAAAATCTCCAACTTGTAATGAGAGATTTATTAAATATATACTCAAATATGAGTTGGATATTTTATAAACTAGCCGGTAAATGTGATAAATACTCAGTAATTGGTCGCATTTAGCAAGCTTAGTTGGTGATTATGAATAATAGCCGAGAATCATTCGCCTTATATGCTGTAACATATATACTAGGTGTAATATACAGAGCCGCCATCATTTTCCGGTTTACTTAATAGAACTGGATCCAAACTGGTTTGAATTTTTGAAGGTTTTCTACCGTCCATTTCCGTTTTCATGGGATTTGGGAAAAATCTTGACAAGCTACTAAATAATGGAAGGCGATACATTTTTAATTAATCAGGATAAATTGACAAACGGGGGAAAATCACGGGGGTTGACTTCCCTCGGGTAGTAATCCCCGTATATACTCTCACACAACACAAATCACTATTTTTTGTATATTAAATATTTAAACGAGCGGTTGATTGAAGATTTTATTTATGAGATTCGAGGTTAAAAAAAATGAAATATGAGAGGGGTTTGAAAGAACTCACAACAGCCAACAGCAGTCAGAGAATAATGTAGGTTTGTCGTTGATTTTAGTTTTAGTTCAATTAAAATTGGGCGTTGTCCAGAAACTGGATACGAACACCATTGTTCTTCTTTAACCGATTCATTTTCTTCTGTTTTTTGGCTAGGATAACACCTCCCCCTCCCTGAAAAAGCTTCAGAGATGTTTTACAGTATTCTCTTTATCTGTAAGAAATTTGTTTCCATGGTTTCGTCGCCCATTTGTAGAGGTCGGAAGAGTAAGTAGGTTTTGAATTGATTGCAGAAGACACTGGGAGTCCCGTCACTTGACATTCATGAGCAGTCTCGCATTAGCTTATCGTCTGTTATTTCCCGTGAGGTTTGTTTAATTCTTCCCTCACGCTTTTTTTCATCATCTTCTCTCTCTTCTCCAAGAACCCTCTTTTATTTCTATCTCTCTTATTCGTCTTCGGATCTCTTTTCGTCTCCCAACAAGACGTTGTAGCAATACACTCAAGCTCTCGTTAAAAAAAATTTTTTTTAAAAGTGATCTTCACCTCCCAAAGGTTTCCTGAACCAACATCCCGAAGGATAATTAAAACTTTTAGTACAACTATTTGTTAACAAAACTCTTGAAACGTAATCAATCACAATCTATTAGTTCTCACGATTAGCTGTTGACAGTAAATCTTGTTTAGTGCTGTAAGATGATTAGCACTCTCCGTTTTTATGTAACATCGTATCTGCTGTTGGCTTATGTGAGATTCTAGTGTCATGCCCTCACATTTGTGATATTATAAACAAGGACAGAATATCTCTTGATTAGTGTAAATAATTGTGCAGTATTTTTGAAATGAAGTGTTCGAATATGTTTCAGGATTAACACAAACACAAAATCAAAGGTCATGTTAAAGATGAACATTTCGTCGTGTTGGGTGATGTCTGAACTGGTAACAATGAAGATAACGCCGAGAATAGGTTACACAGAATCCTGTAGAACATTCGGCTATCATGCTACAGTCTACTCATCACACAGGTAATGTTAGTCTCTTTAAATATACAATCCCTAGGACATCCCATTCGGGGTGGAAATAGTGTCCTAACAAATTGTGAGTGTGGTGTACTGATACAGAAGGCGGTGCAAGTTTTGTTGGCTTGAGGCAAACATTCTCGTTAAAAATTTTTGCTGACTAATAATATCTTTCGATTAATGAAGGCTAACGATGGTGAGATTAATTAATTTTTCCCCGGTTCCTGTAATTAATCTGGTGAAAGTGTTTTTGCTTTAACTAATCCCGTGACAATGGAAGGCTCTCATGGCCTCTTTTGTTTTAAATTTTTTTAGAAAATATTTCCAGAGGTTTCGGATATTTTTTACTGCCATCTCCAGAGCCTCACAGCCTTATTTAACTCCATCTTTAAAATGAAGCTGGAGTCGATACAGAGCTTCCATCATACTGGAAATTTGTTTAACTTCACCCAGGAAAGGTTTTAACTCAACCACATGTATGTTGACTGATGTATCGCTTGCCGTGGTTCCATTTCCTCTTATTTCGTTATGAAGATTTGGCTAATTGCGTTTTAATCGGAAACGTCCACAGCATCCTCTCAGTTACGTTTGTACAAAGTTTACTCAGGATTAGTGAAAGCTTAGCTTGGCTACGATCCCGCCTTTGTTTGACTAATTCCTTGATCCAGCCTCCGGCGAAAGGTGCTCCGTGACATAATTATAATGGTCCACAAAGAAATTTTATTTGAGTTTTGATCGGCTCGGTTAATCTAATTAACATAAATATTTAATTATTACGTTAGGTTTCGTTTTACGCGATGGATGAGCGCTAACATAAAATCAACCCGCGTAAAACGAGGAACACGTGTGATCAGGGAAAACTGGATTTCTAATTGAATAGAACCAAACAAATTCTAGGTGCAAGTGTGCAGTTTTTATGAAAGGAGCTCTTGGCAGTTGTTTCGTGGAGTGAATCTTTTTTAAAAGTGTGCATTATTTTTGAAATAAGCGGTAGTTTGGATGATTTTGAGTTTTCCAATGGTTAAAAACAACACGCGTAAAACAGAACCTAACTGTATATGTACATTCTCGCATAAATTCGTGACGTCATTTGAAAATCACGTGAGCCCTGTGTGAAAGCCTCAGGGGAACGTTTATAAGTCAGCAATAATATAAAGCTAACATACTATTTTGAATATATGATGCAGAAGGTTTTTTTCATGTGAATTTCCCTGCAAGTTTTCATCTGCTGTCTTGTAAAAATGAAAAAACAAAAAAACTGGTTGGGGGTAGGGGGTAGGAGAAGAAGTTAAGGGAGGAGAGAGGGAAAATGGAAAAGACATACAAACGTCGAGGAAAGTATGAAATAAAAAGAATTTACATAAAAATTGCTCAGCGATAAAGAAGTAGCCCGTAGGGAAAATTTTTCCCAGATATACCACCCACGCCTAGAGACTAGGAACACGCCCCCATGCACCGCCTTGGCTACCCCTCAATTTCCCCTCTGGCTCAACACCGGGTCACGGAAAAGCTCGAATTTTCTCGGAGAGACTTTTCGCTGAGCCAAAATGTTGAATCTGGGAAATTTTTGCTGGGCCTTGTGTTTTCTCTCATTTTCTTTTTAAGCCCCTTTTCCTACGCCATTTCTCTCCTTGAAAAATGAAATTCCTCCGAAATTCTCATCAATCATAATTTTTGAGTTATGCGTTTCTCCTTTTTCCTCCCGTCCAGCAGATTATTTATTAGTTTACAAGAAGGAGAAGTAGTTCAATCAATAAATCAAAAATATCATTATTATCATCAAGTCAGAGAAGTGGTTGGTAGCCTTGTTCTAGATATTTCCGGTTTGTTTTAGAATCAGCCGACATCATTTTTAGATATGCGAATGGAGTGGCGAAGTGATATATATATTTACTCTCTGATCTTTTTTTACGCGTTTTTGTTTGATCTATAATGGAACTTCTGACTGATTTCTCATTGCAGTTTTCCTCCTTATTTCATAAATAATGCACACTTTCAAGCAGATTTCATTTCAGAAGTAATGCACAGATTATTTGTCGTTCCCTTGTTCCCTACGGATTGCTTTATTATGTCTTCAATCGGTCTCTTTTTACGCGGGGTCTGTTTTTATGCGTTTCTAGGTCAGCTTTTTTGGATCTGTCCTACCTATGGTTTCAGTGTTGTGTTAGCGATTTCCTTTAACGCGGTTCTTAATATTTTGTGGCAACGATGTTATGTCCATCAGATTCAGGTCTTTGAGGATCCTCTCTCCAGTTTGGCTCTCTCAGAGGGCGATTCTTTTGTCGTGGAAGTGCTCAGAGCCATTTTTCCGATGTAATTCCCGTTGCTTTGAATCCTTTCCAGCGATATGGTGGTGGTGGTGGTTTTAATCCCGTTTTTCGCCCTTAATTTTTGGGTATAACAGGATGCGGAAGGAGGATTCGAACTCACGACCATTTGCGTCCAAGTCAGGAACTTAACCACTACACTACACTTCCCACTCTTTCCAGCAATATGTTTCTGCCTTTCTTTCACTCAACTTGAAAACGGCCAACTATGACACTACCATACAATGCCCAAGTGTTCATCTGACATTTTGGTACGTCAAAATGAGGTCGGCCATATTCTCTCTTTCAAAAATCTGAATTTCCTCGGGGAGGTTTAACATGACGTCACGAACCATTTTATGCCTGTGGAGAATCAAATTTTTAAAATTCGAGGAAAACTAATTAAAACACGTGTTGTCCCGGAGGTGGCGTGTGTGGGAGGCGGAGGAAAAGCTTTCAGTTTTCGAAATGTTTGAAAAAGCATTTCTCAAAAGGGAAAAATGTATAAATTATAGAATTGTTGTGTGGAAAAAGGGAAATGGCAATAACCGGAAACGTTCCTTCCGGATATGACAGAATATGCGGGGGGATTGCTCCTTTTTCATTTTTGTCGGAAAATTTTTCCGAATATTTAATTATGGAGGTTTTGGAAAGTGTCCTCCGGGCTTTCAAAAGGTAACGGATGTCGAGTATAAAAATGAAACCAGATATTCGTTTTCAAAAAATCCCTTCTCTTATATTTCCAACCTTTTTCATTTTTATGTTTTCCAGGTTTTAATAATATAAAATAATAATATAATAATAAAATTTAAATTAATTTATTACAGTGGCTGTTTAATAACGTTAAATTAAAAATGAGAGAAAAAAATTGAAAAAGGAAAAATAGAATTAGTGCATTCTTCCGCATTTTCATCTTTGTTCTTCGTCTTCTTATTTGCTTTCCTTCTTATTGAAATAAAATTTTTATTAAATTTGAATTTAACGAATTGTAAATGTTGTTATTAATTTTTTTCTGTTGTCATTTTGGTAATTAAATTTATTTTTCGTCTATTGAATGACGAGTCAAATTAAAAAATAATTTGCTATGGTACGTCGTTTGGTTGCACTCTTGCGATTTTTAGTATTAATATTATAAAATTATTTATCTTTGAGAGAAGTTTAGTGATCCTAGTATAACGCGATGGATTGGTTTATACCTGTGGTACTCGAAATGCGGCCCACCAAGCTCTGCTGAGTGTAGAAACGGATTGAAAGGTGGATTGCTCACTGTTAAGTCTGAATTCCAAACATGTTCGGGCCTGTACCCAGAAACTTTTGTATTGTTTGTCTCAACATAGATATACATGTAGATAAAGCCTGAGGGTGTCTGTGAAAGTTATGTGACCCAGTTGCCATGGTTATAATGGAAATTTGGCCCGGGAAGGAAAAATCTTGAGTGCCAAGGGTTTATACAGAACTCCGGTTCAAACTCAAATTCGGTTTAAGTGGGGATTTCGGGATGTTTTGTTTATCTATATGGCCTAACGGAGCCATTTTGACTCGAGTTTTCAAGAAATTAGTTTGTTGAAATTGGAGTGGGTAGATAGCCATCATTAGATAAAATATTAGTGGGGTAGGCATGGGTCATTAGTATCAAAGCCAAATCACCAGAAATTTTGGGTCGTATTGGCAAAGCTGCTGACTCAGATTAGGTTATATAAGCAAAACCTTGTTTCCGGACGCGTTATACGAGAATCACTTCTGTCTGCTTTCGTTTTGAGATTTTTGTTACTTCAAAGAAGACTGACTGATTTGTTCAGTTCCCATTTTTCTTCCAATATCCGATGTTCAAATTTTCTCTCAGCTTGTGAGTTTGTGGCCTGTTTTAGTATGTCGGTGTGGCTGATTTAGAAAACATCAGAAAGTGTTGTTGGTTTGTTTCGTTTGAGTGAAATTTTGAATAGTTTTAAACAATCGAGGGGTTACCAAAATGGCGAGAAATGTTTTCCAATATAACAAAATAAATTGAAGTAGAAAAAAGAGGTAAAGGTAGGCAGGAAACTCGAACTGGAAGTGATAATGATGTTATCGGACTAAAGGAGATGGAAAAGGGAAAAATTGAAAGCCGCGTCGGCGAGGACATTTTGGAAATTGGAGATGTGATGGGTTGGAGAGGAAAAAGAAGAAATTCAACCCTTAAATTATAGAGAGAGGCAGAAAGGGAATGGTAGGAAGTTTGAATCATCAGACGACATTTGTGACGTGGTTAGGTTAAGCTAAATGTCAATCACGAGAGAAAGGCTTTCAATGGCCATGTCGTGGTTTTGCATATTTGGATAGCATCTCCATTTTGACTTTTGTATAATATAATATAGAAGCGAAAGAGTAATTTCATTGGGAAATCTTGGGTCTGTCAGAAATAAATCGACAAGAGCCGGGAAAATGGAAATCAAATATTCATGAACCTCTCCACCCTTTCCCGTTAGCAACAATCCCATTCGGGAAAGAACACCCCGGGAGCTTTTTCGAATCGATTTTTATAACGTCAGGGCCATTGGAAATGACAAAATTCAAAAAATTAAAATCGCAACAGTGAGAGCTCTCATAATTATTTTCGAGAGGTTTTGGGAGAAGCGGTTGTGACGAATGAGGACAATGAGAAAGTGAGGATTTGGGCGGGGGGGTAGAGAAATAAATTTTCCCTTCGATTAAGCGAGTTATAAGGGAAGCGGATTAAAGGAAGTTTCCTCAAGAACCATGAATTACTTTTCTGAAGTTTTTAGGCGAGTTCTTATTTTTAAACCAAATGACCTCCGATCACGAAACAGTCGGGGCTGTGGAAGTATTAGCGAGGTGATAAAAATCAAAACAAAACGAAACCCCCCCATTGAAAAATGAGGGAAAATGACATGCTGTTGTTAAAAACCAGAATTTTGGGTCTTTTGGAGGAGGGATACACAACAGTTAGTCAAAAACCCGTCGGCCGAAAGTTTCGAAAAACCAAACCAACAGACACCAGAACTCAACCACAAACTCACTAAACGTGTTGAAAACATAACCCAAACCTCTACCCTTAACCCGAACGTATAAATTATAAAATTTATAAACGACAAAATCAACGTAAAAATCTGAGATTAAATAATACATAACATTAAAAGACATCAATAAATTGGTAAATAGATAAAAGTTGTCCACACAATCACGCGTCTTTTTTGTTAATCACATCACAAAGCCATTTCCAAATCAAATTTTGAAAATCGAAAATAAATTTCGTCTATTTTTAAATTCACACATATATATTATATATAATATCATTTAATATTGCTTTCTAAGTATTTTTTATCTTTAACTAGAACATTAATTTTTATTAAAATAAAATCTTTTGTTTTATTATTCCTCTTAATTATCTATATTTCTGACACAACTATAAACTGATATACTCATCGCTTAATTATAGTGCAAATACAATTTTTATTCATAATTCATTTATGATATGTTCGAAAGTATTTTTCAATTGATATGGATAAGTTTTTATATTATAAACAGAAGAAAAGACTTTTAACATAATCAAATACAACATTTTTAATTATTAGATTTAATGATATGTGTCAGTTTCATTTTTATCTGCTAATAAATAACTAAGTAGGACCGAGTTTTGTCTAGTAGACGGTACTAAACAATTAGGGTAATTGTCACTCAGGGTTTGGGTGTTTCTGGTCCTGGATAATGAGAACTGGTAACCCAAGACTATGTCGTTTGATGAAATTTTGTTTTGTTACTGTTAACGTGGTGGTCAAAGATACAGCGGGGATCTGAAAATCCTTTCAAACATCCAGGACGGAGCGACCTGGAGAAAATGTAGGAGGAGACCTTGTGAAGAATATATTGTTTGAGACATTAAAGGTAGAAGTATATGTAGTCTATAAAACAGAGAAGTAGAAGCTATGAACCTGAGAAGTTAGTTTGGAGTGGATGGTTATCCAAAAACAAGGGGGTACTTAAACTTAAAACAATTTTAAGCTCTTGAGGGTAACTTGAAGGCTCTATTAGTGAAACTATAATAGCTTAAGACTAAAATAAATAAATAAATTGTGTTCAAATAACCCAGTTAAGGGTGTCATACTTTAAAATATATATAAAAGCTTTCTCTTTAGGATAACTTAATAGGATATATCCCTAATTTACGTTTTCTTTGTTTATGATATATCTGGTTTAGTATCTCTATATTATTGTGTCTGTATATATCTGCAACAAACCTTAAGAACGGATGAATCGATTCCAACCCAACTATCCCATCATTTATTAAACCATTTTAGTTATTAATTATTAACCAGGAAATAATATTTATGTTTGGAAGTCCCTGTATCAATAAGTAGCATACATAATACAGTTTTGTGATGGGTTAAAATAATAACAATAGATGGGTTAAACAAATAAAATTTAAATACATAAATCAATAAATAAATTAATAAAAAGTTTTCTGTTTGGTTGTTTGCTGTACTATGAAAAATTTCTCAATCACAGGGCTTGGTATATATAAAAGTATATATTTTTATAATCTCTCTCTCTAGGTTCTTTAGTATGTTTACTAAGATTTTGATTTGTAAACTTAAGGCAGAGTAGCCTTCTCTTAATACTCAGCAATACCTTCTGGATGGTGATACTAACCATGAACTCAGGTGTTGATTTGAGTCATAAAAAAATAATCTCAAGTCTTTTAGTAGTTAATAAACAAACTAATCAATAGTTTAATAAATATTAATATAAATCAATATTTTAGAACTCAATAAAGAGGCTATTTGTGTTAAGAAGCCATAACAATCAAAATCCAGACTTTTTAGTGGTTCTGAGTGTTTCTATTTCTTATTCTATTTTATTATTATGATAATTATTGCTCTCCCTTATCCGATCCTTTAGACTGGACTTCCGGTCACATCCTATTATCCTATCCCTAGGGTTGGGACACTGGTCTGTTCCCTATGTAGCCCCTTTAAAACCAGACCAACTACAAAATGAGAGAGATGGGAGTTGGCATGGTGGAAAAAAATTTTGAGTACTTAGCAATGCCTCCTGGATTAATTTGTTTATGTTTTTTGTGTTTTGTTAAAATTTGTTTTTGAATTGTTAATAACCAGATAAATTTTTGTTTTAATTTAGATAAAATCTGAGGATTTGAAATTAAGAAGTTGATAACCCAAATTTTTCCCTCAAATGGGTTAATAATTCTTTCTGAATACTACCAGCCCTTTGTGACAATGACCTAATTGTTATATTATTAAAAATTTGTTTGAATATCGGTCCTACTGTACGCCTAAAATTTGCTTAGGAGGAACTGAATCGAATTGACCTTTTGTCCGTTTATTCTTGACCTTTAACGGTATTTGTGAGTCTCTCTGGCTTCGTATTAGCTTCTAGCCATAGTTTATCAGGTTTTGAAATTTGTCGCTCACTCGGGATATATACTCAACTCGATTCAGTTTCCTCGAACTATTGTCCTTAGCCTAATTCACATTTAGCTTCATATATCTTGAGTTTTAGCTTATTAATAACACCGACTAACAGCTTTAAATCTATTCGAAGAGAAAAGTTACACACTATTATTTATTTATTTTTACGTCTATAATAAAATTCAATACATAAATTAAACATAAAAATGTGCAATCATAAATAAAAATGAAAATTTTCTTCACTTTCTTCGATACCCTGGAGTTTTAATAATAATAATAATAATAATAATTATCAACTTGGCATGAATTTAGAGAGCTTGGTTCAGGATTCCCAAGGTCATCATTCCATACACAAAGCTTCAGCAGCTACGCTTTTTGGGGATTGATTTCTCGCTTTTAGTATTTCTAAACTAATTTCAAGCTTGATATGGTTTACTTAGCTAGATAAAGACCGTCACTAGGCGATGTGAGTTTTTGGTTTGTTTTATTGTTTTCATAACGCTGAGCAATAGTGGCGTTGGAAGCTTCCAACTATTTTTTTTGGTTTTAAATGTTTTTTATGTTTTTTTTTGTTTTACCTGATACCAAGCTCGGGAGGTTTTATGTCGGTTTGAAAATAAAAGTGAATAGGTATAATAAAGAAAGTTTTGATGTCGGATTGTACTCCAAGAGAGAGCGTGAGCTTTAATGGAGGCTTTTGAGTTGCGACGAGGAAACGTGACACCTCGAGAAAGTCGTTGAAGTGTGTTTCGTTATTTGGACGGTCGATCAATTTTCGGATAACGTCCCTCTCCAAGCTCTTAAATAATATTTACTTTTTGAAAATCCTATACCAAACGCTTGTTAGTCACAACAATATAAAATCGAATCAGATAAATTTTATATAAATTTTTATAATAATATCTAGCTGACAAACCAGCGCAGCAATTAACTGGCACCGTGTTTCCGGCGTTCATAATACGTGAAAGTTTAAAAATTTTTGGGGGATTTCAGATCGATGGAAAGAACCACGACAGAGATAATGATTCACCGGTCGCAACGTGAGCTTGCTTTTTAGAACAACGGAAATAAAATTTAATTGCACATTAGAAAAACAATAAAATTTGGGAACATGTAACCATATTGAGTTTTCCGATTACGAAGTTTACTAAACTAAAACACTCGTTTTCTTGTCAAAACTAGACTAAAACAGCGGGAAACGGGACAAAACTAAATCTTTTGTTAATGGTAACTTAATAATTATTTCTAAATAAGCGTGTGTTCTCCATGAGGGTCTTAATGAATCGATCTAGTTTCATGGTGACGTCACCATCCCTTTTGCTAGTTTCGATTTACTAGTTTTAAGTTCGTTATGTAGGAGGCTGGAGAATATTCTAGATTTCAAGTGCACGCTACGTTTCATATCCCCGAGGGATATTGCAAAAGGAAAAATAAACAAAAAGAATTTTCCCTCGTTTCACATCCAGCAGACTTTCATTTTCCTTTTTCTTTGTGTGCTTTGAGGTTGATTTTTTATATTGGGAACCACCCACTGGTGAAATTCGTTAAGACATGTCAGTAACAAACATTTTCTATGGATTAAACCTCCCCGAAACGATTTTTTTGTTCTTTGATGACGTTTGAGAGGAAGTCACTCACCTTGACGTAAACTAAGAAAACTGGGAAAGAAACGAGTACGAGAAGCATTCTAAAAAGCCGTGTTGCCCTGCATTCGATTCGAACTTCCCGTTTGGTCGGGAAATGTTTCCATTCGTATTCCTCCGCCGCCACTTGCTCCTCTTCCTCCGCTTCCGCTTGTTCGACGTAAGCTTCCCTTTCCGACTCCTTCTTTTAATTTTTCGATTTCGGCTGGGTCTATATCATCATCCGGCTCGAGACCTGGGTTGATCCTTCCGTTCATTTCATCCTTTCCAACGAGTCCGGTTGCGCCGTAGAGTTTTCCCATAGCTCCGGTCGTCATCATTGATAATTCTCCCTCGATGGGCTCGTCAACGCGTAGAACATCGTCTGGTATGTTAACAACACACCGGAAGAAGTCATAACCCGGAGCAAGCTTTCCACTCTCGAATATGTACCTAAATCAAGAGACGTGATTAATTTTATAGATTCACGGGAGTTTGTAGATATTATAATAAATTTGGGGGTCTTACTTTGTGAACCAAGAAACTCCGATGAGAGTCAGTAAGCTCAGAACCATAGCCAAAGTCCGGAAGGGGAATAGCTGTATTTCGCCATCGTAGCCTGGATACTTAATGAGAGCTGGAAGTCCAAGAAGTGGTTCACCTCCCGTTAGCCGAATGAAGAAAGCCATAATATAAGCCGCAAGACTCCCGTAAGTGTTGCAATGATGCTTGAAATGAACGACCATCAAAAGCTGAGGGAATAGGATGCAGTAAACCAAATCAGAGCACATCGACCTGGAAAAGCAATTAAAACACAAATAAGCTTCTGCTATTTACATAAACACAACTATAACCGACACATAACTGAAATTGTCACTTACCACAAACCATAAATGGAGGGTATTGTCAGTGCCATCACGGTCGATAAAATCCCAACGACAATGATGGAAACTCTCATCACCCAAATGATCTCCATTTCCGAAGCCTGAAGAGATCGATGGAATGAATTAGTTCAAAGCCATAAGTGACAGTCATATTCTAATAAGCTTTCTCAACTTACGTTTTGTCTGAATATCAATTTGTAAACATTTCTAGCAAACATTGAACTGGCAGAAAGTACGCTGGAGTCGGCTGATGACATAACAGCAGCAGAAACAGCACCCAGACCAAAGAATGAAACGAAATCTGGAGTCAAGTATTGAAGAACCATGGGTAAGATCATGCTCGTTTCTTTTACTGTAAGCGGCCACGGTCCTGTATAGTCAGTTTCATTCCAAGCTGCAAGAAATGAATAAATTAATGTAACAAGTGCTTCCTGTTGTTGTTTCAGTTAGTGTCATGTCTACTCACGAGTTGCTTTAGCGATAGCTCCAATCAAAACTGGTGGTATAGCCATTAAAATGCATCCAGCAGCTGCCACATAAGACAGGATCTGTGCCCTGCCTGCCGTCTTACTGGAGAGAACTCTTTGAAAGTAAACCTGGAAAAGGGTGGAGATAAAACTGTAAGTAATAGCTAAGATGCAATGATCTTTCATAAGTTAAGTGTGGGGGTTATGAAACTAACTGCCAAACTGGGTTGTGAAGAAGAGGCTGAGAGACTGAGAGAGAGGTTGACGTCTATCCTGCAGGAAAAGAAGCCTGGGAGGTTTGATCTCGGGGAACAGTCTCAAATGAAGGTTTCTGCTGCTATCCACATCTGACTTTCTCGAGGGGATTTTCCAACAGGATTTCATTTTCAAAAAAAAATAATTCAAGCTGTTGGATAAGTTTGAATTGAAAGAGAACTAATTGGCGCCTTTTTTTTTTATCTTTCAGACAGTTGGCACACTCAGTACAAAAAAGGAAACGAAAGTTGTCCGCATTCTGTTTTGAAAAAAACAGAAAACCGGTGTTCGATTTGTTTGAAACTTGAAAATTTTGGAACTTGAGCTTTTGTTAGTGTGAGAGATTTCGGTTCAAAATTATGATCGATGGTTGTTATTTCGTATTAAATACGTGAGCGAGAGATAAATCCTTGGAATATTTGTCTTTCAGGTAAAAATAACTCCAAATACTGTTCTCGTATCTGTTATTATTTGACCACTTTCCATCGAGTAAATAATCTTTCTGTTTGTTTATCGAAAAAAAAGACGAAAGAGTGTAAACAATACGTGCAAAAATTGATTTTGACAAATTTCCTGTTGTTTAGTTTTTCATTTGAAAACAATCAAAATCATCAGTAATGAGGAGAGATATAAAGAAACGTTTGGAAAAAGCTCTCATTACTTTGCAAGAACCGGGGGGCTCGACCATTCGGTCGATCATCAAAGTCATAAACAAAGATTCGCCCGTTTTGAGCCTGAGAAAAGTTCTCGAAGCTTTGCAAGAAGGCATCAACGAAGGTTTCCTCTGTATGTACAACGGTCGCTTCAAATTGAAGCAGCAAATGTGTCCGACAAACGCGTATAAAGAAGAAGATGTCTTCGACGGTGAGGAAGGTTCCGAGGAGGAGAAGGACGTGGAAGAAATCCCCAGAACATCCGAGAGTGATTTGTTCGACGAAGAATCCGATTTCGAATCCGACGGTGAGAATTACCGAAGCTTCAACTTGAAAAACGCGTTGATCTTGAAGAAGAACGTGAGTAAGCGATTGGATGAACCACGAGTCGGACGTAAATACAGCGATCGGTCCTCGAGAAACGTCATACCGTCGAGGAAGAGGAAAACCCGATGCTTCAGCAAGTGCAAGAACAGTAAAACTAGATGCCGGACCAAGAGTCGCACTATTAAAACCAACAAACTGATGAAGGAACCGTACGAAAGCGGATGCGATTCACTCTTGGAGATCACGCCGGGTTTCTCAAAAAGGGAAACCATGTGCAAGCCGATAGCAGAAAAGCCGGACGTTAAAAAGCAAAGAGGACCCAGGTGCACGAGTATGAAGAAAGATATTAGGATGCCGAGCAAGGTTCACATCCCGTTTGCACCCCGACAGCACCGCAACGAAGCAATTTCAACGATCTGTTAAGACGAAGCCCGGAACCGGTCAATGGCCCGCTTTTCGACTGTCACAAAGACTTATCGCTTATGCCTGAAAATTTGGGATTCTTCGGAACCTACTGCTAGGTATAACCCACTGACCTCCCCGCTGGATGGTCATATTAAACACATAAACAAACAAAAATATGAATCCAAAATTGTGAGCGTTTTTCCTATATATAGTTTTGCCGTATAAAATCTGTCGTTCGCGTTATAAATTGAAAAATGTCGTCAAAATACTTTCTGTTGTCATTTTCAAATTTTAGTATAAAATTTTAGATTTCCTTACTCGATAGTTAACGATAATAATAATATTGTTTGACGTTTTAGACAGAGCTCCGGAAATTGTAAAAGTCGTGTTTAATTACAAAACAAAATAAAAGTGATCCAACAGCAAACATCAATATCGTTGAATTGATTTGTCTTTTGATAGTATCATCCAAGAGATTTCATCTTTGCCGGATGTTTCCCAGTTTTGTCAGTTTGGATTTGACTTCCATTTCCTTTTTTCATCCCCCATTCCCTCTAACTTCTCTTGGAATTGAGTTTTGAAACTGTCATATATTCAAATTCTTTTTCTTTCGTTTTGGTGTCTTCTTCTTCTTTTATTTAATCAAATATAGCTAGGGGAAGATGACATCTGGTCCATTAGATAAGCTTCGGTTGTCATTGTCTCAAATGGGAAATGGGATGAATTCCGCTGGGATATTAAAACCGAAATAACATGAAAAACTCATTTCCTAGATGATAGTGTTAGGGGTTGAATAATGAAGGTAGATTAAGCTTACCTGCCATGGTATTCCGCCCAGAATGAGAAGAAGACCGTAGTCGAGGTAGTAGAAAATCTGGTTTGAAGGTACCTCACCAATCCAGTCTACGTTCGTGGAAGACAGAGATTGGACTTTTTCATTCATCCAAGCGAAAGGAATGCACATCCACTGAAAGTATAAAAACATTGTTATAAGAAGGTAGAGGGTGAGAGGGGGTAGGAAAAAGGGAGGAAGACACTCACCAAACCGATGAAGATGCAGAAAAGCTGAATGACATCCGTATAGGCGACGCTGTAGAGTCCACCAAAGAGAGTGTAGAAAACGGCGATGCAAGAACTGAGTATAACGCTTGTTTGATGATCCATGTCAATGATGACGCTTAAGGTCGCACCTGGAAGAATCCGGAAACCGGATTAGGGAGTTGGGAGGATGGGATTAATGGTAACCAGAAAGAGGAAGATCGTACTAACCGAGAGCTGCCAATATCCCAGCTGCCCAAAATACTTCTCCACAGAGAGCTGGTAGAAAGAGCAAACCGCCCATTCGACCGCCGAATAAATCTTGAAGAGGATCAAGCATTGTGATGTAACCTTGCCGTCGCATTGGGTTGGCGAAGAATATTCCTCCAAATACCAAACTGAGAGCATAGCCGAAGGGTGCTTGACACCAGATCAAACCGGATGTGTAGATAATTTCCGCTGTTCCGTTTATATAGCCTCCGCCTACCCAAGTCGCTATAAAAATTTAATTTTTCTAATTAATTTCGTTTGATGCGGAAACTAGAATCTTTAAACCAATCAGAACTTGGGTAATTAAGACACTAACAACCATCCCTCAACTGCGAAAAGATTTTCAGAGCCGCCATCTTGTGTTTTGCTAAGATGAGTCATTATAACTCAAACATTTCAACCATAGCTAAAGTCCCATAGTTTTGTACAAGTTAATCGTTTTGACTCAACGATTTGAATAAAAGTGAGCAAGTACAATCAATGAGAAGCGACCCGTGAGCCAAAACTTAACACAAACGAGTCATTTTGACTCAGAAATAAGGTTCATTCAACGTTTGGAAAGTGGATTTTGACAAACTTGACAATATTCATTTACAACTCATCAGTTCCACAGGAATCAACATGAAACCATTAGACAAGATTTAATGTAACCCAACAGTTTTACATTATGTGAGCTAATTTGACTCATCAGTTGTATTGAAGTGAGCCAAACTGTTTCATAAAGTCACTGGAAGTAGAACCGTTTTGATTCTTTAATTTAATAGAATTGGGGTGGTTCGTGTCAGTGGTTGATAAAATTGACCTAATTCGAGTGAAAGGATTAATTTTGATGGATTTTGAGTCAATAATTTTATAGATGTGAGCCATTTTGACTCTACAATTTGACAAAAGTAAACTTGGCTTACAGTTTGCTAATGTGAACCCCAAAAGATTTATTTTGAATAAGTTTTGCAATAACAGTATTTAGGGAGAGAGAGAGCCATTTTTTGTGTGCTAAAGCGAGTCAAAATGACTCATACATCAGGTGAGAAGTTTTAAAAAATTATAACAACATTGAATGTTAATTGAGTCAGATTGACTCGAAAATCAATTTAAATGAGAGAATTGTAATCAAAAGTACAACCAAAGACTTCCTCATACAGACACCACTAACATAGAATTTTCAGTGAGTCAAATTGGCTCTTGTATCTAATCCCAAATCTGAATGTAAAGTCAAATTCTCGTCCTACCTGTCATGGTAAAGATGCCAACAAAGAGACCAATATTCCGTCCAGCAAGCATAACTTCCTCCTCGGAGTCATTTCCGCTTTCTTTTTTAGCTCCAGCCCAGATGCCAACAGCCAATATGAGTATGTAGAAGAGAATAATCGATATCACTCCCGCTATGTTAATCATTTTGATTATAATTTATACGATGCACTTATACTGATATGTATTTCGGTATATATCCAAAAAAATCAGGCAAATCAACTGATATGTAATATTTGAGACCAAAAAAAAGAAGTGACGTCCCTAATCCATCCGATTAATTTAATTTTAAAGTATTTATATAAACTCTAAACAAATATATATTTTCTTAATATATTAATAATAGTAATATTAATAACAACCAACAACAAGTGGGAATTTCGAGTTTAATGAATCTATTTTTGGTTTATTGTTTAATACTTTAGCACATTGTTAATAATACTCTGTCGTTGTAGTCACGATATGTCACTGTTGCCTTTTTTGATATGTATTTATATTAGTATAACTAACAGCAGTCGCCCCAGCGTAGCGATGTCTTCTGAGACGGACTGTTTCTCGTTTTAAATCGTAATCCGCACATGTGACTTGTTTGAATTCATTCAAGAATGCGTTATTTTTTCATCGGGATACTTTTTAAAAGAAATTCCGATCAAACGGAAGTCACAAGAAACCAATTCCTGGAAAAGAAGAAAACAAATATGAATGAATGAATGAAAAAAAAATTTTTTTTTTGTTTCCTTTGCCTTTGTGTATGTGGTTGGAGTTAGTTTGGTAATGGCGGCCGGACAGGTTGGACGCGTGGTTCGTTATATTTTAATTAATTTAAAATCATTTTATGACATGTTTTATGTTTGATACAGTATTATGTGGTTTGTAATTGTGACAGTGTGGGGGTTGGGATAAGCCCAAAGATAAATTTCATCTTGTTACGAGAGAGGCAGGAAATATATGAGCTTAAACCTTTTTAACAGTTTTATTAGATAAAATGAAAAAAAATTTTTTCACAATTTTAACGCGGGGCAGTTTGTTTTATTTTATCTTGTTTCATTATCTTAATGCTCTTGGGAAAGAACATTTCCCGAAAGGTTTACTACAACCTTTCATATGTGAGTGGAAAAGAAATAAATGACAACTGTGTTAAGTGACATGTTTTATGTGAAAAAAAATTCGAGAGGAGCGAATATACATCCCAGATCTCGTTTTCGCGCCTTTTTGAAAATATTAAATTTTGTGAAATTATAAAAATCCTGCAAGTCCAAATTCGTTACCGTGTTTAAAAGTTCCCACTAATTTGTCGAAAAACGTAATGCATTGATTCAAAATCAATCAGTTATTTATTTATTTAGAATTAACAGAGCAAAGTAATTTTATTATGCCGATTGAAAAATGGTGTCCGCCATCTTTATGCTTCTCATATTAAATTGTTAAACTCCTTAAAACAAAAATTGAGAGGATTTGGGGAATAGATTGTTTTATAAAATATCTATTAAAATATAAATCGAGATAAATTATGTTGTAATTGATGTATCTTTTATTTTCATTTTTTTAAAAATAAATTGGTCGGAAATTAACAATAATAAGGTTTAGGTAGTGGAGTTAGTCGGTTTTGCAAGTAACACAGCCATTTGCAAAATGGTTTGGAATCATTTTTTCGGGCAGGCGGTGGTTTTATATCCTTGTTGCATTTTTGCGAATGAATCGAGTTTTTGCGCGATTTTTCGAAGGCGGGAAGTTGGCGTGGCGTCCTTTCGTTAAAATATTTTTTAGTGAAGTGAAGTGATGTGAAGTGTGTGTTTCAGTTAATAAAATTAATTAAATTCTACAAAAATAAGATAAAAGGATACTATGAGGTTGTGAAAAGGAAGATGTCTTCTTACAAGGTAAGGTGAAATAAGTTTTTAATTAAATTAAACAAATACAAAGGCAAAGTAAAAGAACTTTGTTAATAAATACAAATTTATAAAAAATTAAAAAATTTAATAAGTGTGACTTGATATTATTAATAAATTAAATTAAGTGACCTTTTTAATTGAATTATTTGTAAAAGTTTGAATTATTAATGAAATTACTTTTTGCTGAGAGTATGCATTACTAAATGAAATGAATTCTTTATGAATTTGAATAAATGCCAGGCCAGGGGAATGAATGAAATTATGAATTATTTAGGAAAATGTTCATAAATGTGTATCACTAATGAATTGAATCCTTTACTAAAATGTTTAGTCCTTATAAAATAGCTTTTTGATGAAAATGTATTATACATTTTTCATGATGAAGTGCTCATTAAAATGAATTTCTCCTTTAAGCTAACTTTTGCTATGAGTTGTTACTAAAAGTTTGGATTTGTGGTTTTAATAGCACAGAAAGCTAGGCAACAGCTTTATAAATTTGTTACAGACAACTTGAACTATAATACTGAAGCTGAGAGAGATATAATTCTGCATCCTGTATGATATGTTATATGCTAACTGTTGCAAATTATAGCTTATGAGTTGAACTAAATATGGCGACGTTTGAAGTTATTGCAAATAACTTATAGCAAAGAGGTGAGCGCACAGCTGACTGAATTATGTTTAAGGATGTTAAGGTTCTTAAGGTATTGGTGGGGGTTCGACAGGTTATACGACAGTGGGTGTGATGTAATTAGTAGAATATGTGTTCGTGAGATGGTTATTAATATTATCATTAGAAAAACATTTGTATTCGATAAGGTTCTACTGTTAGTAGATTTGTAATTGGGTTACTCTACAAATTAAATTGAACCAACGTGTTATAACTCTTATACTAGGGTTAACTTTTTAGAGTTCACAAAAATCGTGTCTTGGATTTAGTATAAATCTTAGTATGGTAGTGAATCTTCCTTCTTTCTGTCTCATGGATTTAATAAAATGGCGGCCTAAAAAGTAGCGTAGCTTTAATTAATGCAGGAACAAGACACGTAGAATGACATCTGACTTAATTTAAAAAGAAAAATTTTGTATAAACATAAATCTTTATAATCCCATCAAGTACAATTCCCCGAGGATTAGATAGTGGAGACAAAATGGTTGGCATATGAATTCGCCCCAAAAAACATGGGTAGGCATTCTAAACAACATACAGATATTTGCTTGAATTATTTTTTTCCATAACCCCCAGGGAGTGATATATATACGCATCCCAAATTTTAAACGTTATACTGATCTAACTGTCGTCACTGATTTGGAGTATGATGGTATGTATGTGATGCTGGATGGGATGGTAGGATTCACCAAGATTTAGAGCATAGTATAGCGGGTGTTGATTACTGACTAATTGGTGGTGGTTAATGACAGGTAGTGAGCATATTATGAGTTAGTATAACATGAAGTATGTGTAACAGGGTGGTTATTTATGAAATAAGATCTAAAATTTGATGCCCAACAGGAGCTACCCCATTAAAATGACCTTTTATACGACCCACTATACAGACAGTAGATATAGTAAGTCACTCCCAACCAAAGCTTTCAATCCTGAAGGAAAATCTAAAAAGAAGTGGAGAACATCCTCAAAAGTAGGAAATATTTTCTAATAAAGTAAGGGAAAAGTTATTGATACATGAGTTATGTATTTCTCGAAGTGGAAATATTAAAATGAGAGTCAGAGAGGAAGGTTCATAAGAAATCTCTGAAAAGAGAATGAAAGCTCGACTTTTGAGAAGATTCTTTGAAAACTTGTGGTTATGTTTGTCGGATTCGTTTTCCTTATTATTATTTTTTGCACGTGCAAACTAGGGTGGAAAAGAAAATTCGGTTGACTTTTCTTTTAATGAGAAACGAAAATATATCCTAGCTTTACAGCCCTCAGAGAAAACTCAATAAATATATGAAATAGAAGAAGAAGAAGGAAAGGGAAAAGAGATCTGAGAGAGAGAGAGAGTAGATAGAACAGGTCAGAAATACAGATATATTTTACGCCTTAATTGAACGAGAAAGGAAAACAAGGGAAAAAAAGGAGGAAAATGGAAAATTGTGTGCTGACGGCTGGCTTTTTGTGGAAATTCTCACGGTTTTTGGGGAAAATGGAAGTAAGAAAGAAAATTTTTTTTTTGTTTTCACGTGAAAAATCTTCTCTCAGACTAAACATTTGGGAGTCGTTAAAATTTTGCGGTTTCAAGTTATGCGATTTTTTAAAAAGATGCGAATCTATTAATCAAGTCTTATTTTATGCGGGTGTTGGTTTTTGAAGTTATACGATTGGATTATTGAATAAGTGTTGGAACTGGTTTGTTTCAGCAGTTTTACATGAGAGCACTTTGGTGAAGAGTGTATTTCATAAGTTTTGCACACTCTTAGGAACTCATTTCATAAATATATCACACACATGAAGGACCCATTTCAAAGGATTTTATTTATTAAATTGTATTCCTAACGAAAATCCTGTTTTTGTGCGGTATCGAAGTTGAGCTTGATATTGTCGGCTGTTGATATCTATTCACGGGCCGCTATTCCGAAGGTCTCGATTTAATAAGAATACGCAGTTCTCAGAAAAGATGATCAGAAAGATTGATGGATGGACAATATGACCGGTTATATGTGTGACATCATCCATGAGACTAAAAGGAAGAAAACGTACAAAAAGGTCACGGCGATCCAAACCATTGGATTGCATGAGCGGTTTCTGCTGTTGATTACTATTGCTGACCCTCAAGACGTGTGGGAAGGTTTTTTTTTTGCTGCTGTTTCTTTTGGGTAGCTCAAAACGAAAGGCGTTCTCTCGTTTTATTCTTCGAATGAAATTTCGTGTTGTTCGTTTAGGTTTTTGCATTCATTCTCACCTTTTGCTTGAAAGGTTAAAGGTTAGATAAGAAAGGTTTCACACCTAGAAGCGTTTGTCAGCCTTTTTGAGATGGTCGTTTGCTTTAGAACAAAGGAAATAAATAAATCCTCGTGGTTGAGTTTGTTTAGGACAAAAGATCTTTTGTGATATCGTGGAAATGGACTCCAGAAAAATTTCCTGTGTTCACGGGATGAATATGAGTCTTTTTTTATGCGGTTGTTACAAACAAATACATAAATTAAGAATATGAAGTTTTTGCTACTCTCAAATGGTGTTATTTGACTCTGAGTGGTAGGTAGGTAGGATATACTTTCGACTTTGTAGGTGAAGAATTTTAAGAATAAAAAAAATCGCGTAAAACAAAACCTGATCGCTTTTAAATAAATTAGAAGAAATATGAGAACATCTTTTAGTTCATTAACTTAAGTAGAGTTTTGTTTATATTTATGAACTAAATTTGTCTTAGGAGTGTGCATTAATTTTGAAATGAGTTTGAAGTCTTTATAGACTGGTACTTGTAACATTTCAGTATAAAATTTAACGGGGTGTTGGGGGTCGGTATACCTTCAGCTACTCTTCTCACTTAAATGCTTGAAAGGGTTAAAATGTTTAAATTTATACTTAAAACCAAAAGTTAGCATTTATACGGAAAGGAATTTTATATTCAAGTCAGCACTTTTCAGAATCAATATATAAAAAGTTAATATTAATGAATCTAATTAAAAGTTTATACTTATCGGTTAATTACTGGACAAACAGAAAAAGCTTTGGTTACCTTTCACGTATTGATTCCAGCCAAATTTGATTGCTGACAAGAAGGATGTTGGAATTATCTCTTCGGTGGAAAGCGCACATTTTTTCGTTGTTTTCTTTATTGCTGAACCAATAAGCATTCGATCAATAAACCGAAGAGACGATTCCCTTCCTCCGGAACGCTTTTCCCTTTGTTGTCAGCTTTCATTTGTCTTTTCCCATTGAACCCGGTTCAAAGTGTGCGAGGTAATTATGGTTTTTTGCTGAAGTGCTTAATTGGATACAGTAACGATGTAAAGCCGTTAATACCTTTTGCTGATCCCCTCTTTGTGTTCATTAGCCAATGTCTTAGCATCGGATGTATGGGTCTGGAGCAGAGGACTAATAAATTCAAATCTCCCGGACGAAAGGACGTGATCCTTGTGTATTGAGATTAATAAATAGGACGATAGGCAGGTCTTCTTTTACGCGGTTTGGTATTTGAGTTTGGAAAGCCTAATTGGGATTCCTTTCATAAATATTGCACGGTTTTAATAATAATTCAAACCGTTAGTGGTGCAGGAAGGGATGAACATTAAGAGAAATCATGTCAAAGGTTGCGTGCGTTAACTAGGACATCATTTCATAAGTATTGCACAGTTTTAGGGGTTGTGAATTTTATACGTAGTCCACACTTTGATGAATGATGGAAATTTTCGATTTGGGGAAGTCATTGTATAATCGATATACACCTTGAGTGAGAGGTTATTTCATAAATCTTGCACACCTTTACAAACATTTCATTTCATAAGTAATGCACACTTTTAGAGGGGAATGGAAGCGTTTCATAAGATACAATTTTTAATAGTTTATTTTAAGAAATCATTTTTCATTGTAATGAGTGCAAGACACTTGCATACCACAGCCAAAGCTGACATAATTTACCTAATTATTAAAAGTACTGATTATGATGACCTTGGGAGCATTACGGGACTAACCTTGGGTCTATTTATTCACATATTCAATATTATGGTTTTTTTTTATGCGACGAAAAATCTTCTCTATGTCGGTTGTTCTTCACCTTACACAGTCAGCGAGTTATTCCCAACGAAAAATTATTTTCCCATCTAATAAATTTTTCTCTGTGACTTTCGTCATAGCCACAGATAATTAAATGATTTAATTAACCTAAATTAATAAATATTTGAATTTGGAGACGATTATGGAGGGCGCTTCTAAAAATGGCAACGAATTGTGTCGAGCTTTACCTGACCGTCGGTCACCGTTCGCATGGTAATCGACCCTTTCAAAATAAAAGTTTAATTGTGTCAGCAGTGATTCCTCGAAAGCTTAAAATTATTTTTTTGATATTTATTAAGTAAATGAGTGACTCAGGTATGAGTTACCGTTACATACAAATGGCGGGTAACTTTTCAAAAGGCCTTTTTCTTTGATAGGAAAATTATTAATTATATGCAAGCGGTGTGGTGGATAAAAGAATAATTAATTATATGTGGAATTATTAATTATGATAATTCACTTAGTGCGAAAGCGTTGTGTATTTAAATTATAGTTTAAAAAAGGCAGCTAGCAAAAGAAAAAGGTGCAAAAGCCAAGCGAAAAATTATGTGATGACATTAAATGACAGATACCTTCTTCTGCCACGACGCGGCAAACAATCATCCAGGATTTCGTAGCTCAGTTGTAACCACACACTTTTTAAAACTCAAAATTTTTGTTTAGAGCAAAAAATAAAAAAAGCCCGTGCGGACCGAAATTTATTTCGATTTTAAGAAAATTTTTCCTCAGTTAAAAAAATTTCCCCAGTTTTCCAGGACTGCGTGAACAGTTTATCGATTTTCTCGTTAAGCGATGGCGGCGCCACTGTCTCTATGACGTCAGAACTTTTACACGCGTAACAAAATCCGCCTCGCTCACGTTGAGCTTGTCTCGAATGTACGTCTTCGGCCTGTTTCGGATTTGACTCGGTGGTGGGGATGTTACCCGGAAAAGCGGGGATGACATTTAAGGGAGTGAGGAAAAGTTCACGTTTCTCCTCTCTGACCTTTTCGAAAATTTCTCATCCGTAATGTAAGATGGCCGTGGTGTTTGAATCGCTCAACATGGTCCGAACGGTTTTTGTTAGGAGTTCCTCCCTTTGGTGAGCGCTTTCGAATTTCACGTCTTGGAAAAACCATTTCGAGTTTGGGGAAGGCAGCGGGGGAAAAGGTAGGAAAGGGGGTGGGTGGGTGGGTAAAGGCTTGAAAAATGAATATCTACAAGAAAATTCAATGTTTATCGAAGGAGAAAAAAATATTTATATAAAACATGAGATCGAACGTGGCCTTGGAGGTTCCTTTGGGCCTTTGACTTTTACCTCTTTTTTGGAATTTTTCTTCTAACTTTAAACCATAAAAGTTGGATCTGAATTGTTAATTTATGGTGTTTTTTAACTTAGAAACTACTCACGTTAAGCTTAATTCCCCATTCAGTTCTTGAAGAGTTGGTGACGTGAGACTTTAAGAAGACGGAGATATAAACATTAGAAAAGGTTCCTTCTCGAATTTTTAATGGTAAAACG
This sequence comes from Columbicola columbae, assembly GCA_016920875.1. Taxonomy (NCBI): domain Eukaryota; kingdom Metazoa; phylum Arthropoda; class Insecta; order Psocodea; family Philopteridae; genus Columbicola; species Columbicola columbae. Next base: position 6,740,594 of record JADMLL010000011.1, on the reverse strand, counting down.
AGTAACTTCTTGTATTTTCTTAATGACTGTGCTTAATTATTAATTAGAATAAATGACTGTGGAGAGGAAGGGTTTTGTTTAAATTTTAATGACAAATCAAATAACAAGTCTTAAGAAGAGAAAGAATCTCTCTTACTCGAAGGGAATTTAACTCTAAATTTTTATAAATAAATTTTAAACTGGTTTCCTTTTAAGGTTCACATGTAAAATATCCAAAGCTTTCAAAAATGCTCGGTAGTCGACTTCACCATTCACTCCCTTGTAATAGCTGAAAGCTTTGCAAATGGCGTCCGTTTCAGGTGTCGATATCAAGTGGACCATGTTGCGAACGGAAAGGCCGTTTATGAATTGTTGTCTTGATATGAATCCGCATTTTCCTTTGTCGTAGTCCTGTGAACGAAATTCCGGTTCGTTTTAGACGAGTACTAATAAGCTAGGTGGAAAGGTGATAATACAAACCCCAAAGACTTCTTCCAGGTTTCTGTCGCCAGCGGATGCTAATTTCTCAAGGGCAATGGCTACCGAATGTCTTTCTTCGAAGTTTAGGAAGCTTCTGGGGTCGGATTCGCTTGGGTAGTGAGGTGTCGGTATGAGTAGTGGAGCTCTCTCCAAGTCGGGTTGGGTGAAAGCTTCGTCGACCGTTCGCACGAAGGTTACGTAGTCTACGTAGCCCGGTCTCATGGGTGCCGAGAACCTGAGAAGTGTTTATAGGTGTGAGGAACGCAACATGATTCAGACGTTTTGATGTTTTTCTCTGGCAGTCAGCCAATTATGAAAAGAAGCTTAATTGAATAAGAGATGATTAGCTCACGTGTCCATTAGAACTTGAAATTCTGTATCTGTCAAATGTATGCCGGATGTGTTGAGACCACGGATGAAATTTTCCCTCGTGATGAACCTTTCGGTGTGAAGATCATATTCTCTTAGGAAAGGATATATGTCGACTCTCTCTCGGACGACCTTAGCTTTGATCTTTCCAAGAATCATAACAATGTCTCTTTCACATGTTGATACAGCTTCTTTCGCGTCTATGGCCTCCCGACAATTGATCTTCTTGGCTTTCTTTATATAATCGTTGTACTAAAAAGAAAAATGTTTTCTCTTTTCACATCCAAGCTAAACCTCAACACACCGCTTTGTAGTCTTGAGAAAAGGTCATCACAAAAACTGATGAAAGGAGTTCAAGGAGGTGGAAAGAAAGGTAAATCGGATTATGATTGTAAGCTGTTGAGGAAATGAATCCAAGATTATCTTTGAAAAAAGGTTTGAATGAAACAAAGACAGGATTGAAAAAATATCCAATTAATTAGATAGAAGAAGAGACGAGAGGGGGCAGGGAGGCAGGGTTGGGACGAAACAGAATAAAACGAAAAAACGGGTAAAAGGCGGAAGGATGAAACCAAATTGCGCGAAAATGAAAGCCAGGCCATCTTAAAAGACTTTTGCCCCCGAAGGCAGTTTCCCAGGGTTCTGAACTTGGGTCTCTGTCTTTCATCACTTCATAAATGAAGATGAATATAAGTTAATGAGTTTCTTGGAAGTGTTTCAATGTGGTGAGGACGTCTTTTTATGGGGCAAAACCAAAAACGTTGGTAATAACATTAAATGACTCAAAGGGCGATGCCGTGAAATGTACTAATAAATTTTAAATGAGTGTGCGAGGATGATGTAGGCGGTGGATCATTGGTGAAAGTGTGCATTATTTATGAAACGAAGGGAGGAGAGAAGCCGAAGTGATAATAATGAATATTTTCGTTGTTTTCTAAATGATTTGTCATTCAGGTTTGGATTATTAATGAAATGAGTCGTTCGTAAAGATGTGTGTTAGTTTTGAATGAATTGAGTTGCGGGGTTGTGCATTATTTATGAAATATTTCTCATCCCAAAAGTTTGTGTTAGTCATAACCTAAATTTAGGCTCAAAGTGTGTTCGTTAATTAAAACAAAAGGCCTCTTAGTAGTGTGTATTACTTTTGGAAAGAGATTCTTCATGAAAGTGTGCATTAATTATGGAATGAATAGGAAGTGAAACAAGAGGGCACTGAGGAATGCTTAGGATTTGTAAAGTTAATAACAATAAAATTATTGATTGAAACCACTTCATTTCGATCTCAGTAAACTGCATTTTTGCAGTTTTATTTTTCATAAATAATGCACACTTTTCTTTTCAAAATTCTTCAACACAAAAATGTATATTTACGAGATGAATTTATCAAAAAGAAATAAATATAGTGATAATAATAATAAAACAAAAGTGCTACTACTTGTATACTAATATATATTGCATAGTAGTGTGCATTATTTATGAAATGAGCTGTTGTTAAAAGTGTGCGATACTTATAGAATGAATATTACCTGCAAGTATGAGTGGTTTAGTCTGTCTGTGAGTTTTGTTACGACTTGAACGGTTCATTACAATCTTTTATACAACTGGATTTATATTATGACTCATACAGTTACAGTAACTCACCATAGGTTCTTGTATCGGTTCTGCTTCAATCTCAGACAGAAACCCGAAATAATTGAAGCCGACTTCGTCGTTGAAGCGAGTTTCCAAAGCTGTCATTTCTTGATCAGCTAGTAAAATGTTATTGGAAGCGAGAACTTGTCTGTACTGCGGTCTGGTCACATAGCCATTGTTCAATCTGAAAATCCACAGCAGTTTGATGCACTTAATAAGCACTCAAAGTTGTCAGTTTGTCTTCTGCTACAAAGCGATAACATGTAGTAACTTCGCTCTCTTACTTGTCATAATATCGGAAATCAGGTCTAAGGTCTAGCCTACGCCTCGCTGCTTTCTGTCTGATCTTATCCAAAGTTTCCTCGCATAAGTTTCTTAAATCAGGCTCGACATCGAACCAAGGAGCTTGTCCTCTTCTTTCGAGATCTTGAACATCCTGTGGGAATTGTTCCACCTCGTATTCCGGCCATTTTTCTAATTCTTTGGTGGTGAATACTGAAAGGATTTTAGAAAATGAGTTAGCTACTAAAAGTATTTTGTAAACTTGATGTAGCTTTTTGGAGCCAAGGAAAACCGGAAGTATCGAAAGTAGACCAGTCTTAACTAGTCTAGCATGAAGCTTTCAAAGCTAAGCCTGTTTGTCATAATCAGAGCTAAAATCGTTTTATGAAACCCAAAAAGATTTTATTTCAAAAGAAATGCACACTAGCACGCAGTTTTTATTTCAGAAGTAATGCACACTGACATGTGGGTTTTATTTCTAATGCACACTATCACGCAGTTTTTATTTCAAAAGTAATGCACACTATCACGCAGTTTTTATTTCAAAAGTAATGCACACTCACGTGGTTTTTATTTCAAAAGTAATGCACACTATCAGCACTTTCAAAAGTAATGCACACAGTTTTTATTTCAAAGTAATGCACACTATCCCTCAGTTTTTATTTCAAAAGTAATGCACACTATCAGTTTTTATTTCAAAAGTAATGCACACTATCAGACAGTTTTTATTTCAAAGTAATGCACATTTCAAAAATGCACAGCCATTATTCAGTTTTTATTTCAAAAGTAATGCACACTATCCCTCAGTTTTTATTTCAAAAGAAATGCACACTTTTATGAATATTCCCCAATACACAGATCTGCATTATTCACGAAACAACCCCACGAACGTGCACAACTTTAGAAATAAGAAATTGCGCACAACTGTGCATTAATTATGAAATGAAACCTTATTAAAGGTGTACAGCATTGCGTTTGGAATATTTTCCAAAACCCAACGTTCATTACGTATGAATTTAAAGCTACAAGCGTGTGCATTATTTATGAAATGAAAACTGTATTGAAGTGCGTCACTTTCAAAATGAGATGCATTACTACGAAATGACTTTTTGGGGGATGAAAATTGATTTTCAAGAAGTTCCTAATAACACAAACAAGGAAATTACAATTTATTTACCTACACTGGAAACCATTATCTATTGAAATTATCGTCGACTATAAAGTCTATTGATTTGACTATAAAAGTCAATTTTAAGGATTCAAATCGATGTCTAAAGAAAAGTAAAAATTTTTCCCGTTTTTGAGAGAATGCTTTTTGATTTTGAAAAAATGGTGGAAGGGGCGGGGGGGGTAGGGTAGAATCTTAAAACTTGTTTTGTTAAAATTGTTGAAGAGAAAAGTTTTTCGCTCTCTTTTCATTTTTATTTATATTTTGTGCGAGGAGGAAAAATGTTTTTCGAATGAATTTTTAAAAGTTTTAAAAAAAAAATTTTCATTTCCCCCGACTGCCCGTTTTTTTCCTTTATAAATTTGTTTCCTTTTTGAGTTATAGTCGAGAGGAAATTTTTTTTTATTTGTTCAAAGTTTTTGATTAAATAAAATGAGATAAATTATTTAAAAATAAATTTAAATAAATAAGATGGACTTGATTTTCGATGGGATTGAGTTCGTTATAGTCTGAAATGAGGTCTTGATGAGGATTTAAATTATTTTTGTGAATACCTTTCAGCCCTCATTTCATAAATATTGCACACTTTTATGTAGAATTCATTTCGTTAAAAACGCATAATTATTACGGTTTTCATTTCAAAAGTAATGCACACCCTTGTTTTGATGAATTTTTAAATGAAACTGTGCGTAGTTAATGAAATAGGTGGTTGGTAAACCTGTGGGTTAGTTTTCATGTACAAGGAATTGTGCATTAGTTTTGAAATGAGTCCTCTCTTTTATTATGTATGAAAACATCATCATTAATTAACAATGTAGGAATTTGTATCAAATGAATTCCTCGCTGGACTGTGCATTATTTATGAAATGAAATTTTTGGTGTACATTGTTTGAAATGGGTTCCTCCCAAATTTTCATTACTTATGAAGTGGATTATTTGTACAGTTGTGTATTTTTATAAAATATACTTTCTATAGACTAGAAGTGTGCATTATTTATGGAATGAATTATTGAAGAGTAGAAAATGGCTTCTGGCTAGTGGGATGATTTAAATAAGACGGGAGTAGGGGTTTGGCAGTGATCACCTTGATCAACATCATCTGCGAACGTTCTCCAGCAAACTCTGTCCTTGTCGTTGGGATCTCGGTAGTAGACTATGATTTGCCAAAGTTCGGGCTCGGATAGGTATAGCCTTTGAAAACCTTGAACTCCCAAACCATCCAAACCTCTCCGGAACTGGTTACAGGTTATCTTGCCGCAGTTCAATCGATCGAATCGCTGTTCACACAAATCGTTTGAGTTAATCGAAACATATCCGGAACCATGGCGACTCGGACGGTTTGTATTGTCTCACCTGACAAAAATTATAGCAACCTGAAAAAAGTCTGTCGTTCGGATCCTGTTGGTGAAAACGTGTCTCTGGATGCGTTTCATGACAGTGACAAGATCGTCCGGGGGAGGAGGTTTGTCCATAATCGGATGGAAATTCTTTTGTACTCCGAACATCTCTTTGGGTGAGACCACATCCAATTCGGGGCGAGGTAGCTTGGGTAATTCCGCGTTGATTAATCTTCCCGGGAATTGATTGAGGAGATCCTGAGGGTGAGAATGGGGAAACGAGAGGGATTAAGCTTTGAGATTTATTCGTCTGGGGTTGAATGATGCCACGGGATTTGGAAACCTACGCCGCCCACGTCTGTAAATCCGTGCTTTTCCCAGCATCGTATTATCGCATCCAATTTGGCGAGGAACGCGTTATAGCTGAGCGTGTAGGAATCTTTGAGGTATTTTTTCAGCAGAAGATTGAATTCCTCCGCGCACAAGTGAATGCCCAGGAAGTAGAGTATCCGGCCAAAATGTGCGATAGTGATTGCGCCACATGTTTTGGAAATCTAGCAAGACACAAATGATAAATGTTGGAGGAAGTGGTCGAACGGGCGTTTGGGAAAGATCAGGGTGTGACAATACCAGCTCATAGTCCTGGAAAAACGGTCTCAGAATGAGCTGCCTGGCGTTAACAAGAGAAGCAATCTTGGTCATGATGATATTGACCCGGCGCTCTTCGGCAGGGCCCAAAGTGTTTTCGTGTAATGGATCGTCCCATTCTGAACCGCTTGTCAAAGGCTCGTTTTTCGAAAAATCCGGAACTGGAATTCAAGATATTATAATAATATTGTTATTAACATAATTTTAACTTTATACTCAATCTGATTTAAAGAGATATCGTTTTAGGTTTAATTAGAAAATAATTATCGATGGGAAGGGAGATAGTGTTCGTAGTCTAATTGTAATTAATATCAGTGAAGAGTTTGATTAAAGCCAGTTCATCAGTTCTGGAGTTATCCAAGCACATACACAATATATTTTTATGAATATATATATTTGAATAAACGCACCGCTTTTGTGAATAACTTCACATAACTGCGTGTAGAAAATTCGGCCATCTTGAACTCGAAAGTAATCGGCTAATTCTGATATCTCTTGATCCGACAAGCCGATCTGATTTCGAATCTGTCTTCCCAAAACGGAAATAAACTGTCTCTCTACAAAGGAAAAAAGAAAACAAAATTTGATATTTAGGAGATGTATCTCTTTTTATTTTAATTAAAAGAAAGTAGAAAAAGGGAAAATTTATTAGGAAAGTCTTTCCAGGTTCAAAATGAAATTGGGTCGAGTCCAATTAGGGGAACGAAAGTGAGAAAAATGTGGCTGGAATGATGGAATTGATCCAAGAGAGAAAAGCCCAAAAGTCGTGGTGATGGTGGTGAATAATGGGGAAAAGTCATTTGTCAACTGAAACGTTCCATGTAACCCCAAAAAACAGAGGAAAAAACAGAAAAAAAAGGAAAAGGAGATGTAACAAGAAAAGTCATTATGTTGTTTTAGTTCCTACTATGAACACCGCGATCCATGGCGCCACCATACGGTGCACAATTCTCTTTTTCAAGGTTTCTCGGAGGAATATAAATTTTTAAGGATTTGTTACACTTGACATCTTCGTTAAACAGCTCCTCTTGAAGGATTTGATTTAGTGATAGGAGGAAACTGGAAATACAATTTTGAGGAGAAGAGGCTGGGGGGGGGTATTGATTTAAAAAGCTTCGGAACAAAATCTTGACTAAGGGCAATAAATTTTGGAAAGGATTTCAAATAATTATTTGAGCTGTTGGGAATTTACCTACAGCAATTTAGGAAGTGCATGTGATATAGTAATGGTGTACGGTCCAGGGAAGCTGTGAGAATGGATCGTCGGTCAAATTTCAAAAGGAAATCATGACTCTGGTGTTTCGTGTCTTTGCATAATTTAAAAGGAAATCTATTTCATAAGTACTGCACACATTTAACAAGACTGTTGTAGATTATAATGAAAATCTTGATTTGTAAGTAATGCACGGTTTTAGGAAGGACTTCTTTCAAAAGTAATGCACACTTGAGTGAAGGATTTATATCAAAAGAGTTACACACGAGTTATTGGCTCATAGGTGCCATAGTTTTTTATGTATATCAATATCTGTGTGGTGTGCATTACTTTTGAAATGAGTTCTTCATTCGAGTGTGCATTACTTTTGAAAGAAATCCTTCTTACCAGCATGAGTTTCTAAACAATTTGTATACAATTGGAGTCTTGATAAACTTGTGGCTCTATAGATTTTCACTTCGTTTTTGAAACAAAATGTGAGCCCGAAAAGGGCTTATTAACTTATACTACCTCACACAGCAGTAAGTATACGTGTCACACACTAGAGTATAATTATGAAAGAAGAAGAACTAAGAATCAAAATGGAAGAAGAAAAACTCACCAGAAATGAGACAATTATTGTTGGGATCTAGAGGCTTGAAATAATCATACAGGTTCAGGCCAACTCTGAAGATGGCTCTTATTTTATTACATACCCTCCATATGTCCGGCAAGGGAACATGCTTAAAAAATATATATATTCATTTCAGTATTATTAAAATTATAAATGAAATTGATTTCAATCGAATCGGAAACGGAAGAGATGAATACTTAAATTGTACCTTAACTTTCATTGTGAACCTTTAAATTTTGGTCCAGGAAATAAAAATCAAAATAATAATAATAATATGGGAAACGTAAAAGGCTACCTAAAAAAAAAACTTTGCTGTCGGGAAATTTTTTTGTTGGAACGCGAACACGTTTGAAATTAGGTAGCAAAGTGCTGAATCCGTTTTTTTTATTTTTGGGTGTTTTGTGAAATTCCCAGGGATTTATTTATTTATTTATTAATAATATAAAATATCTAAATCAAATTTATATATTCTTGATGATGATAATGACGATAACAGTACACGACGGTTCTGGTTAGAGAGGTCAGAGTGTAATTATTTCTGATCGTGGAAATGTGGAGTCACAAAATTAAAAATGGCGACCGTGTCACGCGAGGCTCCAAATTATAGAGGTATTAGTGGTTATTAATTAGTTTAATGAATATATACAGTATAATAGGTAGGACTATACACAAATCAAAATGAAAACGGTCAGAATTGTCACTCAGAATGAGGGCTAAGCTAACTTATTTGGTAGGGGTATAGGTCTGAGATCAGTTAACACGGATGTAACCCAGCTAATCTGCGAATTGACTGGATTGGGTTTAATTATAATAATGTGCATTATTTATGAAATGAGTTTTTGAGCTTTTATTTATTCATTTTTATTATTTCCTAGTTAACGGCCACCCTTCTCAGGGGTCGAGAGAACAAGTAGATAATCTGGCTGTAATGGGTTTAACTAGGAAACAGGCTAGTGTCTTAGCTCAGGATCGGATAAAGGAAGAATTTTGTCGGGAGTAAAATAAAGAAGTAGAAAAGCTTACGAGCTTCAGCAGTAATACTAACGTTCAGATTTCTGACCCAAAAACAAAAATGGCGGCTAAGCTAACCCATGATAGGGGTATAGGTCTGACATCAGTTAAGATGAACACAAATCTGCAAATTCACTGCGTTGACTTCTAATAGTGTGCATTATTTATGAAATGAATTGTTTAAGGAACGCAGTTTTGGAACTTTTATTTATCTATTAATTTTTATTATTATCTACTTAAGTAAGGACTTCGAGAATAAGTAGATAATCTAGATGAAAGAAGTTCAACTAGGGTATTTGATCGGAAGTGGTAAAAATGCGTATGTTCAGAATTCTGATTCAAAAACAAAAATGGCGGTCAGTATAACGAATATACAAACACATAAACAAACACCGGGAAAGTATTGAAATGATTGGACATCATGAGATGATCGAATAATAACAAAAACACAAATATCAGATAAAATTAAATACTGTATTCAATTTATAATACATTTACCAAATAAATAAATAAATAAATAATTTCCTTTATTTATTTATTTATATGCTTATTAAACTTATATCACAATTCATGCATTTCAACTGCTGAAACAAGATCTCATCAGGCTAAACCTAATCAATGAAGAAGAATAATTGCACCAAACCCCCACGAAAACAAAAGAAATATATATACATAATGAGGAACTCAAAAAAATCAATAAATAAATAAATAAATTGAGATCAAAAGTAAATAAATAAGTAACTAAATGTCAGGTATTTAATGGGGAAATAAAATCCAATAGTAGACAAAAAAATTATTTAATAACTTATTAATTACTTAGAAAAGACTTTTGATTGGTTGATTGGTGTATATTGTACGCTATGCATGTCATGTCTCTCGATCTATGTATGTCTCAAACTCGAACAAGCGAATAAAGTTCCCGATTTATTTTATTTGGCACATTTATGAATTTTGGTAAACACTGTCATGATTAAAAAAACAAATTAAATTAATAAGTATGGAAGGAATGTGTATAGACAAATTATAAGGAATCACTGATTTATGTAGATTTATACTTTCGTGATTTGGCAAGAGCGAAACGGGGGAAAGATTCTCAACCTCTTGTCAAAAACATATTAATCTCAACCTGGATTCTAGCTAGCTAGCTAACTAAATTTGATTGTTTAATATCGTATAAGAACGAACTAAATAAATAAATAAATAGATAAAAAGGGCTCTGAAACCTAATATATATATATAAATAAATAAAAAGAGGACTTAGGTCAGTTAATCGATACACTGCGTTGGATGTTTGATTCAATTTCCGCGAAAACTTAATAAAACTACCTGCAACAAATTATACAGTACATAAATAAGTGTATAAATAAATAAAATGGTGCGAAAAAAAAAACTGTGAAACATGACCAGATTATAAACGAAAACTGTATATGAGCAATACTTCTAGTTTAGCACCAATTTCTTGTACATAGAGTGTTTTGTTTCTTAGATATTATTATTTTTAATAAATTATGAACAGTGAGAGGTTATGGATCAAACAAATACATAAGTTGGTTGGAAGTGTTGTAAAATAACACATCTGGTATGACGTCATAGTTACAGATTTAGAAAAAAATTTTTTTTAATAGTATCTCTGTATAAATTTTTGAAAATTGTTATTTCCAACAGCTTTCACTGTTTATATGGTAGAGAACTGATTATATAAATTGATAATAGAATTGAATAAGTGATTAGTGAATACAGCAGCCAAGAATCCGTTTACAAGTTGCAGTTTATCTGGAATGTCGCCATATTGGCAAGAATTATAGAAGTTTGTTTCTTACAGTACAGAAATTTCTTTGTTTCCTTTTTGAAAATCTTAGTCTGTTTCTGTTTTCACTGTTATTGCCAAGTGTAGTACAAAAGTAGTACAAAATAAAACTTGAATGACTGAAGACTAATTTCTTGATAAAAAGATTAAGAATTTGATGAGTACAGTGACGCCATATTGGAAATGTTTTTTGTGTTAGCGAAATCTCCTGTCGTGTTTTAAGTGTTACAAAATAATTGATTTTTAGCTTATTTTCAAAAAAGGTGTGTGGTTATATAAATCGACTCTTGACTGAAACCATAATTTAAAGTTGTGGTGCTGTAGCACGTTAGTGGATGTCATGATATCCGGTTCTAGGAAACAAAACACTCAAAAACACAAATTTTCATTGTTTTGCTGATTTGATTTAAACACTGCTTTCTCCTTTTTTGACCGTTAAAAACGAAAAACTATATTTCCTCTCGTGATCAGGATAATTTTGACTAATGTTCGCTAGCAGAGGTAGAGCTTCGGCCGATCTAGATTCTCTAGAATGACTCTTGTCCTCGGCCTTGTTATTCCGACTGCTAATGCTAACTAAATTCTGACTAGATTTAGAGTCTCTGTCGTATTCCCGACTGGAATCGTCCACTTTCAAAGTTTCGTCCAAACTATCCTCGTCCTTGTAGCAGGAATCCTGCGTCTGGAAACCTTTAAACCGTGACAGTGAGCTTTCGGACGCGTTATTCGAGTCGATTAGCCGCGCGCTTTCCGTTTCCGGTATGTCGAATTCGTAGTCTTGATCGAAGGACACCCCACTCGGAGTCTGTCGTCGAATTTGATTTTACGTTCGGAAGACGATTTCTTGTCTTTGGTCTCGCAGAGAGTCGTCAGATCCGGATCGGAGACGGAGAAATCTGTTTCTAGATAAGGAACTTGAGAATGTGAGATTTTTTTATCTGCCAGAAGACCTGGATAGTTTTCATCAGAGGGAAAGAGTACGACGGTGGGTTTGTGGTAGTTAACGTCTTCTTTGAACACTTCCTGATGGTCCGAAATGAGATTCGTTCCGTATTTAATAGACTCGGTTCTCGGTTTCCTGTAGTTAATGGCTTTGTCGGGTGTGGAGAAATCATCGCTTCGAAATTTGACGGAGTCTCGACTGCTCGAAACGGGAGTCATGTACAGGTCGGCACTCGATTTTTCTAAGTCTTGGCTTTTAGCTGACGTAAAACTGTTGGTTTCGTTAGACGTGTTCTCGTGACTTTCGTACCGTGATTTCATCATCATTTCTTCGAATCGCTGATTGCTGTAGGAATCTTCGTAGGCTGTTGATAGACCCTTAGCTATTTTGGGAGTTCTTCTGATAACCCGTGGCGATTTTTGAGTTCTAAAAACTAGCGGATCGTGTTCTGGAGAGTTGATACCGTAGTTGAGAAAAGATGATTCACCAGAAGAACTGTTTCGACTGTCGATGCTTGGAATAGATTTAAGATTCGTACTGTTTCTATTGAGAGGAGGAGAGTCTAGGTACGAGTCGCTGCTGTCGGAATTCTCGCAGTTTCTAAATCTCATCGGGTACTGCGCCCTCAAGGGTCTATCACTGTCATCTTTTATGGGTTTACCGCCGTTTGATAACATCCTTCTGTGACCTAATCGCGGTCCCCATCTGTCTTTCGCTATATTGTTAGTGCGATCGTGGTGGATGATAACGCTACTAGCTCTCGAGCTTATACTCGAAACCTCCGATAGACTTTCTGGAGTGGCCAGAGGTGCCAAACCAAACCAATCATCGTGTATGAGATCGATATTGTCGTTCTGAGGATCTCTTCCGACCCTGCCATTGCATTTATCGTAGGTCTGGTCCTCAAGCATGGATTGGTATTCCCACGGTATTATAATCTTTGATGGCGTCGCGTGAATTTCCGGTCGTATCTGTTTGAAATTATAGCTCTCGTTTTTCACGAGAGAGTTGGTCGTGATCGTGTTGGTGTTGTTGGAGCTGTGGCTCCCAAAACTTTGGAGGGAAATCTTGCAGTTTGACTTCTCGTTGGGTGACAGTAAACTCGTGAAACTTGTTTCTAGTTGTAAGCGGTGGGCCGGAGTGTGTGGCTTGGGCGAATGAGATGAATAAGTCGTGAGAAGGCGAGAACATTCCGATTCTATGTGGTAATCTGGTTCTACGACGCTGTTGGAAAATGCCGTCGTCCTTTGGGGCTTTCTTGGACCCGCTGTCGTTATAACCTGAAATCATTTTTCATAAATATAGTCGATCTATAATATAAATAATTATCGCTTCAATCCGATCTCGATTTATGCTGAATCTCTCTATCAGTTAATTTTATTTTAGAGAATCTTCTATAGTTCCAAACAAATTTGTTTCTCTTTAACGCGGATCTTCGGTCGCGGTTAAACGAGACCCTGACCTCATACAACACGAACATCCATTCTCTTCCAAATTTATTCTTCTAACAAATATATTATAATTCAAACAAACAAAAACAAAAAATCGAAAATCAGGTCGCAACATGCAATTGCATGCAATACTCGAAGTTAAAAATTCGAGTCACAACAGGAGCGAAATAAAAAACGGAAAAGGTTTATTTACATAATTTGATTGAAATGAGAAAATCCCATTTTTGAATTCGCGTTTCCGATTTGAGATAAATCCAACGTCACACTGACGTAAAATGGGACAGAGGGAAGGGGGTTTAGGGCTTAAAGCGACGAAAGGGGTAGTTTTATGTACATAAATATTATTAACATTTCGAAATCGATTTTAATTGAGCCTTACAGAGGATTTAAAACATAACCGAAAGTTCTAAATAGAAGCTACCATTACCATCCATGCAATACTTCGTTACGGGATGCATAAAGAGAAAGTTTAGAAGAGATAGGAGGAAGAGAGATTGAGTAAGAGACTTAATACCACAAGCAGAAAGAGCGGGAGGAGATAGATAACTACAAAAAAAAAAAAAGAAAAATCGATAAAGGAGTGCCAGAAAGAAAGCCGGATGTGGAATAAGATACAACATTTAAGAAGTGTCGAGAGCAGAAGAGATAGATAGAGAGAGAGACGAACACAATTAAGAGAGACGATGGCCAAAAATAAAATATCCTAACGTCCCAACAGCAAAATTTCTGAGGCAAATGTAAACAAAAAGCTCCCTCATAATCGGGACAAGAGTTAACATTACCTTGTGTCGTCTAGGACATTACCACTCCCAAAGGGCGTATTTCCGGTCAGGCACTCACATCCTCCGTCCTCCTCATCGGGATTTCTTTCATCAAAATTCACACCAACATCATCACCATCCTCCTCCTCCTCATCATCATCATCGTCACCATGGTCACCATCACCGGCGTCGTCGGGTTTATCCGACTCCCTTCCATCTGGACAATGGCAATTACAACTAAATTCGGAACCGCCGTCGATGTCGCACAATTCAAGTTCCGGCCGGCTCATACCGAAATTTCCCAAATGACCGAAAAACAAATTCTCGAATTCTTTTACATAATCGGGGGTTTTGTGAGTCGTGATTCCACGCAGCGGACTAGTGCTCGTCACGTGGACAGTTGCGACTGCCTTGCGTGTGCTATGATTGAACGAACGTTCTTTATGATATTGGACGACCTAATTGTTTAAAAAAAAGAGAAGTAAAAAACCACCCGATACGATTAATCAAATTTTGTTGGACAGGAACAAATCACACACCCAACCCCCTCCCAAGCCCTACCCCTCAGGGATTTTCATATATAAAAAGAGAGCGAGTCTTGACCAGAGTGATATAGTCTCTGAAAGTCTACTTCACACAAAACTGTGCCAAGAGAAACCTATGTATTGTAATAAGCAAGCTTTTTATATACCATAAGAATCAAATAAGATTATCTTGTAAGCAAATTAATCTAATCTCTTTCAGCTTTAATAAATTCCAAATAAATAAAATAAATAAATAAATAAAATACAACCCACTGGATCAGCTGCTAAACTTTGGCGTTCAAAATATAAAAGATAGAAAAAAAATTTTTTTTTCTTTTTTAATTAAATCTAAACACGTCATCAAAACAGGATAAGTAAACATAACGACTTCCTATCATGGTTTAAGCCTTCCTTTAAGCCCTCTCTCTCTCTCTCTCTCTCTCTTCTTCCACTTTTTTCATCAGTTTCTATGGTTTGTTAAACTTTCATTATATTCCACTTCATTATCTTTTTTTCTTAATCTCGCTTTTTCGTTTTAGAAAGCTCGTTTCTCTTTTTTTTTATACTCAAAACCCTTTTTTTAAAAGGTCAGAGGTCATTACATGAAAAAGATGTTGTTGACTGTATTCATATTTATATACGAAAAAGATGTTTGCTTGTATTTACTCGCATAATTCGAATGACTCCATTTCGATCAAACTTATACAGAAGGAATACAATCGGGTACGAGCTTCTTGATAAAAGTGTGCAATATTTATGAGAACGAGATAGTAATGAAAAAATTAATTTCCTAGCCTACGATTCCAAATTTTAGTAGCTGATCCTAAGTATCCAATAAAAGACCAAAAGCGATTTGTATATAAAACAGAAAACCCAGCAAGATAAGCCATAAAAACCATGCAGTTTCGAACAAAACCAAAAAACAAAATAAGAGAGCAAGTACTATCCTAATCTAGAATTTATCCCAAACGACTATTTTTCAAATTTGATTCGAGTATGAATTGTGATTGGATGGCTTTAATGGATATCTACCTCTGAGAGTGATATGTACCTTGTTAAGAGCGTCGAGAACGTTGTCGGGCATGTGGTCCTGGATCATAACCGGAGAAATCAAAACTTCGTCGAAATCCGTGTTCTTGGCCCAAAGGGCTTGGTACACAGGTTGCCGCTTCCGAAGAACTTGTCTAAAATCACATAAATTTATAAGTGATTTGAGTATAAAAATGGATTTTTTGATTTAAGAGTTTTGCTCTGTGTGTTTCGAGTATAGAAACCATTTACAAAGGTACCTACCTCCATTTTGACTCATACCTTTGTCTGGAAGGAAAGGAAAAATAAAAAAAATGACATAAGTACGTGATTCGTGAAATTTTTTATAGTATATGTGTATGGTATATGTATTTAAATTCTTCCCAAGTTCCATCAATTCGACTTACTCTTCTTTGGTGGTATGGTGACGGACGACGTGGATTATCCTTCCGGGCGGATATAATGGCTGGTGACTAGTCAACGCGACATTGCTAGTTTGCGAATGGAAAACGAATTCTCTCGCTTTGTTCTTGTCTTTCTTATATTCAACTGCATCGTATCGTCTTCGATGAGTTCTTGCGCGGAAGTCGGAAGACCAGCGCAACCGCAACAGAAAAAGGTGCAGGAAATAGTTTTCCACTAAAACAAAATGAGTGAACACCCGATTCGAGAATATGGGAGAGAAGGACCAAAATATCCGACAGGTACCTTCGGATCTTTACTTCGCTTGATGGCATGCATCAGATCAGCAAAGATTCCATTTGATGGAGACCTATTCTAGGTACGACGTCTTTTCCGACGACGACGGACGTGATGAACGATTTTGTGTATTCTGCAGCTGACAGACTGAAACGAAGATGAAAGCTGGTTTTAGAGTAATTAATCCAAATTTGAGACGACGGTGAGAGAAAGTTTTCATCACCTTATAGTGCCCCCCGGTGGTGAATAACTAAAACAAATCAAATCGGGGTAATGCTGACGGAGTAATATGGACAGAATGGCCGCCGCTCCAGCACCCAGACTGTGGCCGACGATCACTAGCTGAAAATCTTGAGTACCTCGTTGTGGATTGAAGTTAAACGCTTGGTTTAGGATGGATTCGTCAATTAGCTTGTTCTGAATATGAACAGCGACCTGAATCATACCCTGAAAAACGGAAACTTATAAGGATTCTGCTTATGCTGACAAATGAAGCCTTAAAAACTGGATTCTCATTGACTATAAGATCATTCCACCATTACCTTATGTCCAAGCCAGTCTTCTCTGGGCGGATTAATTGGAATTGGTTCACCTTCGGCATTTAAATCAGTTATCACATCCTGCAACACACGCAAAACGTTTATCCAACCGATGAATTATTGAAGTCGCACATTTATATTACCCCACGGAGTCAATTTGACTCATTTAAAATATTATTGCATCTTGTGATCAAGTTTAAAAATCTCAGGTCTCATTTTCTAAAACATTTGTTTACGTCTACAAAATATTTTCGAACTATATTTTGATTTATAATTAATTTATACAATGTTTAATTAATTAGTATAATTATAAATTATAACTTTAAGTAAATTGATATTCCCTGAACATAAGAACTTCAATTTTGTTGCCTGAGTCAAATTTTCATTTGTAACATTGTTGTGAAATCGTCACCATTATCAGTAATGTTTATTAGTAATTATCTAACATAGATATTATGAGAGTATTATCTAATACTGATGACTATGAGTTCAAAGAATTGTTTTCAAGAAAGGCTGTTTGTCATAATTGATGATTCAGTAAAATTGTTGGTCAATTTAATGAGTCAAATTGGGTTTTACACAAGACAGATAACTAGAATAAGGAATACTGTTAGGTCAGTTTGGTCTATTTTGAGTATATCTGTGAGTCAGATTGGCTCACAAAGATACTATCTGAAATTTTTACGGCTTAAAAAACTAACTGAGCCAATTGAAATGTATTAATTTAATTCTGATTCGTCTTAATAACTGTCACACCATGGTGATGAGTCAAATCAGCTCGAAAAAGTTTACAAACAGTGTAATCAACATCCGTCAGTTTCGTGACAACAAACAAATAGAAAGAAGGAAAGAAAGTGAAATAGTCACCTGCAAACTAAGAGTCCCCCGAATGCTAACTATAATTTTCTTTCTATTGTAATCTACGGCTACAAAGAAAGGCGTTATGCCCACGTCAACGTGGAAAGTCGCATAGACGATTTCTACATCTTTTGTTTCCACTTGTTGCTTCAGTGCGGCATAATTGCACTGGCAACAATTGTCCTTGATAATGGTCGCCGAATTCTTGGAAGTCCGACAACAAGGGAAACAGGAACACCTGGAAAATGAGTAAAGAAAGCGATAAGGAAATGTCGTTCGAGGACACGTAATCAGAATCATTCAATATCAAAGCCTACCTTAGACTAGAGCATAGCTGACAAACAGTAGCTGTCGGATTATTCATGACATACATGGGCCAACCATAAGCGCCCAATGCGAATGTCATGTAGTGAATAACATCTTGGAAAAACGCGTAATAAACAGGATCGTTCAAGGGCAAAAATTGAGTACCAGAAGTAACAGCCACACCTGACAGGTATTCATAGGTATCGTTTAAGCGCTATTAAAAAATTAGTCAAGGCTTATTAGAAATGCTTCGTCTAAATTAATAATCGATAAGAAAATTTTTATTAATAATCGAGTAGAAAAGCTAAACACAGGTGAAACCAATATTTATTAATTAGAACACAAACAAAGCTTAATTAATTAAATGGGAAGACAGAGTTTTGGGGCGGTACCTGCTTCACGATGGAATCACGTTCGATTTTCTGATATTTCCTAAGCAAGATCAAACCGGCCACTACGTCCGAAGGCACTACGTCGATGTCTCTGAAAAAATCTGACAAAAGTCGGGCGATGTCACCGAATGAATTCTGGCTTCTGTCCGAGTGTCGCATGCAACAGAACAAAAGGCGGCATCTTTGGTCCCAGCTGTTTTGGTAAGCCCGTAACACTTTCCTGAATGAAACAGAAACCAAAATCAAGTGAGATGAACCTATCCTACAAATCCGAACCTGATTTCGGATAAATTTTCCACAAACCTGTGTCTCCACGTTCTCGTACAGCTTCCACTTCTTCGGTGTTGAAACCTCGATTCTGACGATTTCATGCTTCTTTGGTAATTCATCATTTTCACCCAGGAGCGACCAGCAGGATCGAAGGTACACCAAAGGGTTATGAAAAAAGTAAGGATGACGAGCCAACTGCAAATAACTAAACCTGAAAATGAAGAAAGGAAATCGTTAATAATGAACAAATTGGAAGTGTCTTTAGCTAACTCGAGAGGAAAAAGGTTCAAAAGAGAATAACGAGGTGTAACAAGATGTGGGCGAGGGCTCAAACCCTAAACATTACTTCACTAATCAAGTAGTTTACCACTCAACCTCAGACTTCCCACAGAGAAGGAAAGAGCAAGAAGGGATGAAAGGAGAAGAAGAAGAAAAAGAAGCCGTGAAAAAGTCAAAAACGAAATTTAGATCTCCCAGAGAAGAGGAAAAAATTTAAAAGACGAGGAAAGAAAGTCACAGAAGGAAAAAAAAGGAAATTTAAGAACCAATAAAATAAATTCTCATAAATAAAAGGTCCGAGTACCTTTTCAAGAAAAAAAAAAGAAGGGAAAGGGAGAAAGAGGAAAACAAGTAATTCCTGATTAATGAACGTCCTAAGAGGGAAAAGGATATTGAAAAAGGGAGGAAATAAAAAGGAAAAAGAAATAAATTCCAATTTGTGAGTCTTCGGCTGGGAATGTGGTAAGCAAAAGAAAGAAGAGGATCGAAATAATAAATTTTGGGGTTTAAGATCAGGTTGGGTTGGAACTACCCCCCTGTGATGTGTAACTGTCCCTGGTTAGAGCCTTGAGTCCGTCGATATAAGGGTCACTCGACATGGTTCCGGGAGAGTCGAGATGGGTTTGAGATGAGGTGGAGGCCTAAGAGCACACCCCAATATCCACTTATCCTAAGAACCTCTTTACAGACTCAGGTGGTAAGATCAGACAATTTAATCAAAAATTTATATCGCCATGGGAACACAGGTAGCCGACTACTCACCTCGAAATTTCAAAACTCCTCCATACTGTCATTCAAGGTCTGTTCCAAAGTCGCCGGAATTATTTCCAGGGTTTTTCAAATATCGATTGTTGTAGGTTTCGTTCCGAACCATATATCTCCAATAAACTTTTCCACCTAAAGCGCCTCTCCCCCCCCCCTACGGTCAGCGTTAAAAATACAAAAAATCATTCCGGGGACTTTTGGGACAGTCACTATATTCTCCCCTCTTTGTCTACTCTCAGTCAAACTTAAACTTTTCAATCTGAGTGCTTTGGTCCAGGTGACAATTCCCACTCTAACAAATCTTTGCCTTAAATCCGGATTATCCCGATCGACCTCTCAAATAATTGTGAGCTAAGATACCCTTAAAAGTCTAGAAAAGTGATGGTTAACTACAGATAATATTTATAAAAAAAAGATCAACAAACCTAAAAGAGCGTCTTTGGCAGTAGACACTGGACAGTCTCTGTAATAGCGTGCCAGCCACATTCCTCCGACTATTAGCCAAACAATTTCGACGACGAGAACGACTGAAACAGAAAAATAAATAAACAAATGTAAATGGCAAAATACAGCCAAAACCGAAATTATATTTCTCTGTTTTCCAACTGGCAAAACCCGCCCGGGCAACCAACCCCAACTCTCTTCAAAAAACGGACAAACAAGAACAACAACAACAAAGTTCAAATGAGAACCATGTTCAGCAGACCGCTTTTATTTTTCTCGCTCAGATGATCTAGTTTCATTTTAAATGTCAAAGGGTTTCGCAACACAAAAAAAAAGGTCTTTTACGGTTGGCAAAACCTCACGCCGAAATTTTCAACTTTTTTAATGAATCGATGGATTTAACGATTTTCAATTTCCTTTCATGTTCTCTGCCCCCGCCGCCCCCACCCAGCGCGTATCCCAAACGCAAACTCTGCTGAAACAATGGAAAAGAATTTGAATGGAGTGGCTCAGTTTTAGTCAAAGAATAAAAGAGAGATTTTGGGGAACCGCAAAAGTTCAAAGAAGAAAGTGAGCAGCTGCAGGAGGAGGAGGAAGGATCTGAGGTCCCGGGAGAGCGGAAGATTTTTTTTTTCTTGCAGAAAATTTCCAAAAGATTGGAAAATCTTCTTCGGGGATTCTGGGAACCTTCTTGTTCCGATTCCCCGTCGCTTCCTCCTCTCTCTTACTCTGTAATCAAGCACAATTTCCCGCCTTAAGTAGATGAAAGGAAACACTCTTTGATAAATAAAACTTTTTAAAAAGAGGGAAAATTCAATCACATCCGCTTCCGCTTACTCATCCTCCTTACCTTCTTCCGCTTCTTTCGCTTTGATAAAAATTAAAATCCTCAAAAGCTTCAATCACTAATTTTCATTTTTGAAGGAAGCGGAAGAAACGAGAAACCGGGCGGCGGGGGACTGAGAAAAAGAGGAAGAGAGAGAGAGAGAAGTAAAGTAAAAAGAAATAAAAAGAAAAGAAAAAGAAAGAAAACTCTCGACTCACGTAATCTAACGTAAATTAAAGTAGGAACGGCTTTCCTTTGTTCCGTGTCGAGAATGCTTCCACGCAAAGACGTCAGCGATATCAAGAGCTCGAGGAAGAGAGAGACGGCGATGACGATGAGATAGCCAATCATGTGTTGTCGAAGAAGTTCTATGCATTCTAATTCCGTCTCGAAATCAATCATGTGCAGAATCACGGAGAGAACGACGAACCTGGACAAAAAATAAAAATGGCGGACATGAGATTAAAACGTCAGAGAAAGACAGAAATTCCCAATACGACCCCGGAAGTCTCTTTCTTCGGATTTCTTTTCTCCATTTCCGTTCAATCCTTTGGGAGTCGACTCATTTCCTGTAGAGAAAAAAATCTCTCCGCACTTTTCTTTTATTTCATAAATAATGCACACTTTAATGTAGGATTTTTTCCGCTGATATAATATTTATTTCAAAATTGATGCACACTTCCCTCAAGAAAGGGACTTTTATAATATTAAACAATTTAACAATTTCATTTATATATCATTTCATAAATCCTGCACACTAAAATTAGTAATCTTAAAATATTATTATCCTAACTAAAGCCACTTATCGAGGGAAGAGTCGTTTCATTAATAATGCACACTGACTTATGATTTATCGACGATTGGGTCATTTATGCGAGTTAGGTTATTACAATCTTATGAGATTTATAGGTCATATATATTGTGTATATTATGTCTAAAGATATATATTATCTCCGTCTTACATTGATTGTATAACTTATGAAATAAACTGTGTATAAGAAGGAATTTACTTTCAGGGGTCGACAACCTTTTTTTGGCCGTGGGTCTCTATTAAATAAAGATTTGGGTTAGAGATATTATAGTATCAAGACAAACTTTTAGTAAATAATACGATTTATTTTATTAACACTATGACGTTCGTGGCCCCACTGTTGGACCATGATAACAGTACCGCTGGTGACCCGGACATGAAATATTTCACAAACGCTATTGGCTGAGTGCCGGTGACGTCACATTCGGAAATTATTGCGTTCCTGTCGATCTTATACTTATTTACACATGTGGACGATTACCACAGAAGTTCATTTGTTGTGAATTTAAAATATTGGTGCTCAGGCAGCCTGAGAGTCAGTTCCACCGGTATCGACACGAGAAAATATTTTTATAGTTGAATGGAGTATAACAGTATGAAGTGTTCGTCTTCTAATTTTAATTAATTTATGTATCCAAGTTCGTTCGAAATCGGTTTATGCGTTTTGGAGTTATGCGAGGACATATTTATTTATTTACCCGCACTTGGATAATTTAACAAATACATAAATGAGTTCAAACAAGTTACAGAAAAATTTTAAAAAATTGATGAGTTTGAAAATGGTTACATTCCTTCACCAAAGAGGAGGGGAATGTTCCAGAAAAGTTTGGCTACTAGATTATTCCGAAGCTTCGATACGAAGTTTTCGAAACGAAACTTTTTTCCCTCCTTCGGGTTATTTAAAACTTAAAAGTTTTCTTTGGAAAAGCAAGAACTTAGAATTTTACCTCGGAGGCTATTTCCCTTAGCCTAGATATACAACAGCACCATCGTCATATCATCATCCATCTCCTTGTCTCCTCACCTGTATATCTAGTCAGCATTTTCGGGTTCCACACTTCACTCAAATTCATTGTTTGATTAGTCATGCAAGCTCACGTTTCTTAAGCCCTTTTTAATTTACCCCTTTTCACATACAAAGAGGACGGTGGCTGGGTGAGGTAGAGGGCGGAAGGGAACGTGAAAAATTTATGTCTGTGAATTATCTTCTTTTTGAGAAATGGCGGGCACACATATTTCAAAATGATAAATACTCATCGGGTGGGAAAAGGCTTAAGTCGAAATTAATATTTATTTAAGTCAAACACACGGGCGTAGAGCTTTCACGTACGAAATTTTTTTTGGTAAAAAAAGCTTCACTCGTAAGAATGTGATGAGCACTACTAGCATAGATTTTATTTCAAAAGTAGTGCACGCCATTAGAAGAGACTTCATTTCAAAAATAATGCACATTATTATCAGGTTTTGTGGGAGGAGTAGTGTAGTGGTTAAGGGCCTGACTTGGACGCAATGATCGTGAGTTCGAATCCTCCTCCAGCATCCTGTTATACCCAAAAATAAGGGTGGAAACCCCCATTATTAGATTTTTTTTCAAAAGTAATGCACACCATTAGAAGAGGCTTCATTTCAAAAATAATGCACAACATTAGCAGATTTTTCTTCAAAAGTAGTGACACAATTAGCAGATTTTTATTTCAAAATAATGCACAACATAATCAGAGGTTTTTTCTAAAGTAGTACACCATTAGAAGAGGCTTCATTTCAAAAATAATGCACATTATTATCAGATTTTTCCCCCCAAAAGTAGTGCACACAATTAGCAGACTTTTATTTCACAAGTGGTGCACAACATAAGCAGAGGTTTTATTTCAAAAATAGTGCACATTATTATCAGATTTTTGTTTTCAAAAGTAACGCACACCATTAGAAGAGATTCATTTCAAAAATAATGCACAAAATCAAGTAGCAACTCCATGAATAGTGACAGAGAGGTCACAATGACGCACTAAAACAATATCAAAAATAATTTATTTTAAAATAGGGCGGACTTTTCAGCGTCTTTCTTTCATAAATAATGCACACTTAGATGAAGAATTTATTTGAAAAGTAATAAACACCTAACCTAGATAGCATCTACCTATAATGTACAGTCTTCACGGTATTTCTTCATTTCATAATACTGCACACAAAGTTAATTTATCAAAGAATCAAATTCTTGCTTTATAACGTACCTCACAAATATCGTAAATATTTTCATAAATACTGCACACAATCCCTTTCCCATAGAAGTTCGATATTTACTCCGTTAAAGCGTCCTAGTTATTTATTTCATAAGTAATGCACACTTTCTGTGTTTCTTTGCGTTATCGTCAACAGTATTGTAGCTTAATCACGAAGTCCCCACTTAGCTGTTGCCTGATAAGTTTAAAAGGAAAATAAGAAGCCGCTTTAAGGCCATAAATTTAAGTCGTCGCATTTGAAGTTTTAATTTTTCAACCCCCATCCCCCAGTTTACCCCCTTTTCAAATCAGTATGGTATTGACGACTCCACACACAAAAAAGAAAATCGTCAAGTCTAATGCGACGACGATGTCATTTGAGTCTTCAACAACAAAACTGGAGACTGGAGTGTATATTAGTTTTTTGTTGTCAAATAATAATAATAATAACGTTCAGAATCGAGCAAAGAAATGTTGAGGGAATGAAAACACTCAAGTGTCGAATAAGAAAAAAAAAATTTCAAAAGCTCTGAGTAAAAAGTCAAAAATGAAAATGAAGAAAAGATGAAAAACGTCAAGTTTACCAAAGCCCGAAGCGTGGGCGCCACTGTCAAAAGAATTTTCTCTCTCGCATAATTACGGTTAATTTCGTTTAATATTCCAGAAATTAGTCTTTTGACTGCTCCTCCATCTCCTTCTCACCCTGGAGGAAATTTTAGAAAGAGAAATAATTTGGGAAAAACTTGACAATTAAGACATCTTCCCACAAAAGAGAAATTCATTTCATAATAGACAAAATTGAATTTTGACAGGAGCAATTTTTAATTAGCAAATATCAATTTTAAAAGTAATGCACACCAACAGCAATGATTTTCATTTCAAAAGTGGTGCACGCCAGTAGGAGAGATTTTATTTTGAAAGTAATGTACACTATTAGCAGAGACTTCTTTTCGAAAGTAGTTTGCACACTATCAACAAAGATTTTGTTTCAAAAGTGATGCACACCATAAGCGTAGGTTTTACTTCAGAAGTAGTGCACATAAATAGCAGAGGCTTCATTTCAAAAGTGGTGCACGTTGTTAGCAGAGGTTTTATTTCAAAAGTAGTGCACGCTATCACAAAAGATTTGATTTAAAAAATAATGCACGCCATTGGTAGACACTTCATTTCAAAAGTAGTGCACAGTGCTAGGAGAGATTTTGTTTCAAAAGTGATGCACACCATAAGCATAGGTTTTACTTCAAAAGTAGTGCACATTAATAGCAGAGTCTTCATTTCAAAAGTGGTGCATATTGTTAGCAGAGGTTTTATTTCAAAAGTAGTGCACACTGCTAGTAGAGATTTTGTTTCAAAAGTGATGCACACCATAAGCATAGGTTTTACTTCAAAAGTGCACGCTATTACAAGAGATTTGATTTAAAAAATAATGCACGCCATTGGCAGACACTTCATTTCAAAAGTGCTGCACATTATTAGCAGAGGTTTTATTTCAAAAGTAGTGCACGCCATCGGCAGACACTTCATTTCAAAAGTAGTGCACAGTGCTAGTAGAGATTTTCTTTTAAACGTGATGCACATACCATGAGCAGAGGTTTTATTTCAAAAGTAGTGCACATTATTAGCGGAGGCTTCATTTCAAAAATAACGCACACTATTAGAAGAGATTTTAATTCAAAAGTAGTGAACACAATTACCAGACACTTCATTTCAAAAATAATGCACATTATTAGCAGAGACTTCATTTCAAAAATAATGCACACTGTTAGAAGAGATTTTATTTCAAAAGTAATGCACACTATTAGGAATAATTTTATTTAGAAAGTAGTGTGCACAATTACCAGAGATTTCATTTCAAAAATAATGCACAAAATTGGGTAACAACTTCATGAGTAGTGACAGAGAGGTCACAATGACACACCGAAACAATATAGGAAAATAAGAAAAAGGAACTCTTTTCATAAATACTGCACAGTTTGCACTACTCTCTCTATAGTGTATGTTTTCATTTCATAAGTAATGCACACTTAAATCACGTATTCTTTCAGTTCTCATGTGTTATATAGTGTGTGTGACTCAATGAGGAAGTATTTCGTGCAAAATGGCAAAAGATAAATGGAGTCGAAGACATAAGAAGATAAATTCTCAAAATCTCGCCTTTTCACTCAGGCTAAAATGATAGATCGAATGAGTGAGTGAATGAATGATTGATCGTGTGATTGATTAATTGACTGAATGACAACACAGGAGATAACTCCTTGTGATTTGTGGTCTTTTGTGAAACGGAACATTATTATTTGGTTTTGAGACCCGAGAATTGAGAACCAGACAAGACCCGACGGATACACAATTATCCACAGAATGTCTCGAAAGTATGAGGAGGAATTCGGGTGCGAATTGAGGAATTTTAATAAAAACATGTTTCACATTTAAAATGACTTTTAAAAGCCATCTTTCTTTTCTTTACGGCCTAATAATTTTTATTATATTCACCGCGGCAAAAAAGGGAAACTCGAGTTCGAGTTGACAAGATAAAATGTCTCCTGATTCCAACCCTTGAAGGAAACCGTTCGCTTGACACCCCCTCAAACTTTTTTTCTTTCTTCCTTCTTTCCTCTTTGTTTTTGACTGGGAATGTATGAGTCATGAATGAATAGGGGTGACTTGATCGCCACCCTTAAATTCGCCACAGAGATCCTCGTTTCAAGTCATCGTAAAATTTTAATGCCGCATCCATTGTTTCGAAAACTACGGAGATTTTCTCCGTTCGAGGGCAAAGGCCTTGGACTTTCGAATTAAACTTTTTTGGGGGGTTTGGGAGGCAGGAGGAAAGAAAAGGGACTTGTGGTAAGGATCTCTGTACAATTTATTGCCGAATCTGAAGACGAAAAATTGGAACGACCTTCTCTGTCTTATTGCCTTGATCGATTGATTTTGATTTAATTTTGATTTATTTGTTCCTCCAACACCTCTTTTTAGGTGTTGACGCACCCATTTTCTCAAATTCTAATGAAATTTTCTTTGGAAACCTTTTTCTCTCTCCAAAAACTAAAAATTTTTCATCCGTTGAAGGGATTTGACGGAAAGACGAAACACCTAATCGAATCAAAATCTCACTCACAAACTTATTTATAACTTTTATGTATTTTTATCTACGTTATTTATTTATCTACTTCAATATTTTCCGTTTTTTTCTCAAAACCCAAAAAAATCTACTCAACTCCCAGAGGAAATGTCATCCTGACTTTATCTGAAACAAGTTTGACATATTTAATATAATAAAATGTAGGAAAATGTCATTTTCATTACGTATACTGAGTAATGTCACTTGAAGACATTTCATAAATAATGCACAAAACAAGTAACAACTTCATGAATAGTGACAAAGAGGTTACAATGATACACCGAATAATGTAGGAAAGGAAAAACTCTTTTCATAAATACTGCACAGTGTATACTATCATTTACTCTTTTACAGTTGTATAGTTTTGATACTCATTTCATAAGTAATGCACACTTTAATCAAAATTCTTTCTTCATTTAATATTTGATGACAGAACAGTTATTGGTAACGGACTGACTGATAGACTTGAATGGTACTCGTTCGTGAGTTGTTATTCCAAATGAACGCAAAATTTCGTTAAAATGGTTTACGCGTTTTTGAGTTACGCTAACCCATAGATACAGACAACGAATCGATAAATAGGCTCTTTCAAATTTATTGCTATAAATAATACATCGTTGATTGGTGCTAGGTAATCACAAAAACTCTGCGGTCTGCAGTGCGAAATTAAGGTGACAGCCATTATATTCAAAAATAAATAAATAAAACAATTAAAACGGTTAATAACTAAGAAATACGACAGTTTTCTATCCGTAGAGGCTTTACAAGACCGTTGACCTTGACTTATTCCATAAACAAAAGCAATAATCTCACGACACCCCGAAAAACGGGAATCGCACATGAGCGACAACAACAACCCCAAGCTATAATCCGAAAAAGGGAGGAAAAGGGAAAGTTTGTTTCATGAATTCGAAAATCTTTTTTCAGAGAAGTGGGAGAGCCCAAGGGCTTCTCTTAATCCTCACTCGGTTTATACGGCATCTCATTTCACGATGAAAACGGGAGCGATGATAGTCACGCCATCTATTTCCGGTAATAAATCTTGGAGTCGTATAACCTCCCTCCGCCCCGGGGCGGAAGAAAACTGAAAATCCTTCATCTGACCACGTTGAGTGATAAAGAGATGATGATATGTTGAAAATGGGTCATTGTGTTTCTGTGTATCTCTTCTCGTGTTATTAAATTTACACGCGGCCGATTCGTTTGTTCGAATCATATATCATTTTACATATCATTTAATTCCCTCCATCTTGTCTTTGGTCATTTAAATTCTCCGCTGGACGAGAAATTTTCATGACCGTTATAAATCCTCTCCCGGAGTTCCTTTTGTCTTTCCCTTCCTCTCTTCTCCGGTGTTAACATTCTATCTCTCATTTCCTTTCCATTGAGTTTCGACACCTTCGAACTTTCTTCCACTTCCTTAGAATGAATTCCTTTCACGAGCTTTATTCCAAAAATTTTGACACGTATTTCGTCTTCAATCAATTTTCACAGTGTTTGTATATGTATACTTTACACTGTATGTGCAATGAACTGTTTTGTATTTTGCAAGGAAAAGTATTATACACGTATGAATAATTTTAAGATGAACCATTCTTAAATGAGAAAACGCTCTGAAGCTTATTTCTTCTTAAATTTCGTGAAGCTAGTTAAAGTTTAAGTATGCCAGATGCATTCTGTAAAGTTATACTTTTAGAATAAATAAAACAAAAAAATCAACTGCCGGAATTGTGCTACCAAGTAAATAAAGTAAATGAAAAATAATAATAAAAAAATAAGTCTGGGAATGGGTAAATAAATAAATAAATAAATAATCAAGCGCATAATTTAAATAATGAGTTCTCTTTCTCTCTCAGCCCTCTCCTCGACCTTCCTCTTACCAAAAAGCTTTCTATTCATTAAATATGAACCGCAAAAAAAAGTTGAAATATTATAATAAGGCCTTCGTATTCGAGCTTTTTCCTTCCTGGACCAAATTTCTGTTGTGACCGATGCGACTGGGCCCCAAGACTTACGTTTTAATCTTTTAATCAGACGGTTGGGAGTTTTCAGAACTGCATCAAAATCCGGCTTTCGACACACTCAGGTATCATCTGTATGTGCATCTATCATTCTGTTTCTGTTGTCTATCAGACATGTTGTGGCAAAGCAATGTTAGCAGTTTCTGAGCACAGACCCGAACATTGTCGTACTGGTCCAGAATTCAGACTTAACAGTGAGTAATCGACATCTCACAAATTTTCACTCAATCGGTTTCTACTAGGCCAATGGGCCACTCAATGGGTCACAGTTTGAGTACCAAAAGCTTACTGTATTGTAATGAGTTGGGAAAATTTTTACACTTCAGTACACGTTATATATTATTTCAGAGTATTGAGAGTAGTGACGTCATTTTACAATTAATTTGTAATTGAAGTAAATAATTAGGAAAGAATTATAAAATAATTTGTCTACAATTATAAATACATAGATAAAGCAAAAAACGTGCACTATTTATGAAATGAGTTCTAGATGATAGTGTGCAATGCCAATAATTCATGTCAAAATAGTATTTATAAAATCGATATCACCAAAACGAGTTATAATACCTGTATGTTTATGATTAATATAGAATACGCTTTCGGGTAATATATTTCATTAATGCTGCACGAATTTTGTGGGAGGATTGGAGTGGAAAGACGTATATATAAATGGAATGGAAAAGTTTCAAAACTTGTCCTTCTTTTCTCATTAATAATTTCCCGCGTCTGACAAACTTGATGACATTCCATGAAAAATTGTCTAAATTTAAGAAATTGTTCGCTTGTTTGCACTACTCATATCAATTACGTTGACACGACCTTCCAAACGCGACCACGCGACTGGGGAAAAGAAAAAAAAAATGTTTTTGCTCATAATTTTGTGCTTGGAAACAGCTTGAAACGGGGATGTTCGCTGAAAACAACTTTCCGGACTAAACACAACCGACTTTCATTTCCTTCCATGAACCTCAGACGTCTATATCTACAAAGCTAATCCTCGTGGGAGTCCGAGAAAGCCACGACCGCAAAAGATGAAACCAGGAAAACCACAATCCACGTTTCGTTCACATTTCCGCTCTCGTGAGACCATCCCCTTACCCCCAAACAACCCCGTCAACCTTATTATAAAACAGAGCCTTTCTATTGATTCATCTTCCGTGTTCTTCCGGTGATGAGCTTTCATATTTACACAGTATTAATCAATTAATTATGAAATGCAAACTCAGATGAAATTATAAAAAGACATTATCGTTTCATTACGATCCAATTAAAAAATTAATCATTTTATAATAACGCTAATTTTTCTTATTTGTTCTGTGATTAGTGAAAGGTCCTCCGTGACGTCATTTCCAAAGAAATATATTTTACAAAAATATTTGTTATATATGAATGAAACTATAAAAAACGTAACCGTGTCTAGAGTACATAAAAATATATTTTAAAAAAATGTAGAAATTATAAATAAATAACAGAGATGTGGGGACATGGTAGGCGAGAGGTTAGAGGACTTGCCTATCACTCCAAGGGCCGTGGTTCAAATCCCACCTGGGTGCCCTTTTTCTCCCGCTCTTTTGTGCCTAAATTGTTTTCCTTCGATTTATCTACTATCCTTTCCCCCAAAAATTTGCTCCAAGGCTCGCAACCTTGGTAGTAATTTTCAGTCAGCGAGTAAGCCTTCAACGAAAGGTAGCTGATTCACAATCAAGCAAACTTGATCTAACAAATAGGAGTGAAAATGAGTTGAAAACATCGTGGTCCATAGTTGGCCAGAAACGAACGTAGAATAAATAATAAATTTTTTACAATATATATACATATAGCACAATTTTATGATATTTACTTATACAAATTTAAATTTAAAAAAAGTGAAAATCTGTGGTGTGTAAAGTTCTTTGTAAACTCCAGCTCTAATGCCCCTGGGCAAAATAGGGATTACATATTATATTATATATATTTTATACAAATAAATGTTATAAACAAATATATAAAGGGATTTAATTTTACGCGAATGATACTGGGCCATAAATAGTAAACCAAGAATATCGATTAAAAGAAAATTTTTTACTTCGAAAGTTGAGGAAGTTGAGAGTATATTCTCCAGGGCATCTAAAGGAAACAATTTAAATTCAATAAATAAGAGGACACCACGGGGCAGAGTGTTCATTACTTTTAAAATATAAATTTCATACGAGTGTGCATTACTTTTGAAATAAGAATTCCATAGAAGTGTGCAATACTTTTGAAATGAAAGCTGCATACAAGTGTGCAATATTTATGAAATAAAACTTCATACAAGTGTGCAATATTTATGAAATAAACTTCATACAAAAATGAAATAAAGCTTCATACAAGTGTGCAATATTTATGAAATAAAAGCTTCATACAAGTGTGCAATATTTATGAAATAAAAGCTTCATACAAGTGTGCAATACTTTTGAAATAAAAATTTCATACAAATGTGCATTATTTATGAGACAAATCATTCATAAAGTTTTATTGAAATTAAAACTTTACATTATTCATAAATTCTGTGCATTATTTATAAAATGAATTCTTCATCAATGTTTATATTATTATTATTATTTATTAAGGGATGAAAGAAGTTTTTAAGGTCACAGAAACAAAACTACGTAGTGTGTAAATTATAATATGTCTTAAATAATGTAATCCGTATTAAATAGACAAATAAATCTGATTGCTAAGTAGTGACGTAGGCCTATTTCAAAAATAATGCACACTGTATAATAGTATTTTCTTTCCTTAAGTTTTTTTTTGAAATTAGATTCGCGCATCTTCAAGTCCTTGATATCTGTTATTTGAAACGAGTTAACGACCGCTCATTTAGTACGCGTGTGCATTTCTGTGCTCTTGATATAAACAAAATTAAACTGAAAAACTCTTCAGTATATACAAAGAGTAATTAATTTTTATTAGCAAATAACCTTTCGTGTAAGCGAAATCGCCACGAGTTTCAAATCCAGGTGCTCGTTTTATTTATGTGGAAAAATTGGGACGGTGGGGGCGGGCGGGAAAAGTCGGAGGAAGGTATAAAAAGTTTTTATAACATCATTTTTTCTTTCTAAATTCGCGCGTCTTTAAAATTTATGTTTAAAAGGGTCATAAAAAAAAGCCAAGTCTAGATAAACCCTGGAAGAGAGAATTCGCTTTGCTTTTATACCTCCAGTTCTCTGAAGAAGAGTACAGAGTGAAAGAAGAAGCTCGTCGAGCTGTAAAATTTTTCAAAAACCGTGGGAAATGAATCGATAAGTTATAAATTTCGACTAAGGTGCCAACCGGCCATCCAAACCTTTCCCAATCCTTTTAATGCCTTACCGGAATTTAATTAACTTTATTGGGTACACAACACTCTCTCGAATTATGTTTCCTCTCGTCATTATATATTCATGGTACAAAAGGAGAAGAGAGAGAAAGCCGGAGAAGAGGAGGAGGAGAGAAGAGGTCTGTAGAAAATTGGGATGGAGGGATGGAAAAGTGGAATTAGACCTTCAGTATTGGGCCCATTTGCTCGTGAAACATTCCGGATAAACGCATTACCATCAGTTAATGACGTGGCGGTGAGGATTCTCGTTAAATTAACCGCACCAACTGCTTCCAGAGCTTTTTTCGCCCGAAACTTCCAAACAAACTTCATTCTCAGAAGTCTCATCAGCCTCCTCCTCCTCCTCGGACGTGAGGGGAATTGCAGAAATCAAAGTAACCTTGAATATGGCGATTGAAACACGACTGGCCGCATGACAACCACCAATTCGACATTTTAAACCGCACAAACCGAGTAACAAAAATGGCGGTGCGAGTATAACCTTTTGGTTCGCACTCTTTTTTCAAAAATTAGGAACAGGTTCCAACGAACTTCTACTTACATTATAGTCGCCTACATATGTCAAACGCACTTTGAGGAATTAATCTCGGAAACACTGACCAACTTTATGAGGGATTCATTTCATAAATAGTGCACACTTTTAACAAAAATCTATTTCGTGTGGAGTCATCATGAAAAACTTGTGATCCCCTAAATAAAGATTCAGAATCAATTTTTTAATATAAGTAGAAAGTATTTTATAATAATTTCAACAGGGTCTCGTTTTACGCGGTATTATATTTGAATCGCAACACAGCAAGTTGTAAAATAGTTTGTGATACGATTTTCAGTTTTGCGTCGCATAAAAGAAGACTTTATTGTTTAAATATTCATAAATTTAAATTAGAGTCATCAAATTACATATTCAATCATTAATCTTACGTCACGGACCACATTTTGCTGACCACTGACACGGACGTTTCTTTGAACCTTTTCCCCCATCATTTTATGCGAAGGCAGCCATTTGGTGATCCCAGCCGCTATCATTTTCCTCTTTCCCTGGATTGGGGGGCGGAAAAGGAGTTTCCATCCTCATTTTCGTGTTGTGTCGCCGATTTTGGATTTGGTCCAAAATTTTGGTATCGTGCAATTTTCCTTCCTTTTCTTTTTCAATTTTTAAACCGTAAACATTTTCTCAACCTCTCTTCAAATTTGAATTTCCAAAGCTTGAGTCTGGGGAAAGCTCGTTCAAGGATGTTTAAAAGAACTTATATTTTAATTTTAAAAAAGTTTCCACTTAGTTACGCCAACTTAAATTCTTTATTTATTAAAAATGGGCGTTAATACCCAAAGGAAAGGATTAAATTTTTCCATTAAATAGGTCAGCTGAAAAAAAAATGGCGGACGGGTTTATCACCTAAATACTTCCTCTTCCTTTTTATTAAAAAATATTTTGTCATCCGGGGGATCCACCGAAAAAGCTTTTCAAAATTTTTTAAAGATGCTCTTCGGGAAAATATAAAATAAACAGAGACCGATAACGAGTGGTTTGAGTATCGTTAATAATTTGAATTATCAAAAAAGAAATTTGAATCTAAATATAGAGAGATGAGAAGTCGTTTCATAAATAATGCACAATTATGTGGATTAAAAATTTATCGATATCGACAGAAGTATGATCAACTTATAGGAATAAACTCTTGTTTATGTATAATATTTATGATAGACTTTGAAGATCGAACATTTAAAGTTAAAGAAGGAAACCCGATTGTATAAGTATGACACATATTTATTGACTAGTGTGTTATAAAATTGATAAACGACTAAACTAAGGATGAAGATATACATTAATGCGATTTATCGGTTACGTACAACGAATTTATACTTAACACTATAACGTCCGTTGACCCCACAGTGCTGCCATTAAATATTCACAAACACTATTGGCTGAGTGCCGGTGACATTAAATTCGGAAATTATTGCGCATGTGTCGCTGGCGATCTTATGGTTATTTACACGATTACCACTGAAGTTGATATGTTGTGAATTTAAATTATTGGTGCTCAGGCAGCATGAGAGTAAGATCCAGCGGAAACGAGAAAATTTACATGAGACTTGCGGACGACATAGTGTTAATACGTTGACTCAGTCTAACTAATTCAGGTTAGGAGCGCGTCACTTGGATGTAGTTTCATCTTTAGTTTGTAATAACACTAAATGTTACTGTTAGTAAGGTGGCCATATTTACTTCAAATCCTGGACTGGAACTTGTAGCGGGGGGGAGGTAGTTAAGTTAAATATGATTTTTAAAAAAAATTATATATAACAAATACTATTTATAGATATAATAAAAATCAGTATTTTTTAATGAATCAAATTTTTTTAATCAGAATCACTGAGTATATTTTCTGAGCTGTGGATCTTTTTAGTAGGACTTTTCCCTTTGAAACACTGTATAAAATTCTGTACAATTTTCTTCATAATTAACTTTGGGTAGTAATATCGCTTTTAGTGTGTCTATTTCAAGTCGAGTCTTGTCACTTGTCCAAAAGCTATTCATTAAAGAAAAAATTCTTTGTGTGGAAACATTTGTGCCAGGGGATTCGCAGAATCGAGAATTTACTGTATACTTCAAATAGTTTAAAGCGTGCCGCGTATTTAGATCCGCACAATTTTTTCGGTTCAAATTTTGTAAAATAATTCTAATTGAAAAACATTTGAAAATGAGAACCTTTTCAAAAATTCCGGACAATCCGGGACAAAGAACCTGAATCCGGGACGAAAGGTAAAAATCCGGGAAGTATGGTCACCTTACTATTAGTCACATTAAGAACGCCACCAAACTGTTTATATCTGAGTCTTCCGACTTCAACTCCATTTCATTTTCAAAACAACAAAAATTCTTTTGGCCCTTATATCTCATCACATAAACAAAATAAACAAAATTTTTATCCGCGTGGTACGTTCCAAATTGTGAATTTGACTTAAAATTCCCATCCTCCTCCTCCACTTCCTCCTCCATAAAGGAAAAATATCACGCTTGGTTTATTTCATGGAAAAAAATTCAACAGCCCACACTAACAAATGATAATAAAGAAGTCAGAACGAGGAGGTGGAAGTGGGTGGATGGATGGATGGGGGTTGGAGGGTGCTTTATAGAACTTTTAAGTAAGAAAAGGAGAGAGAGAGAGAGAGAGAGAAAGAAAAAATTTCCTATTGAGTGAAGATTCTTCAAAAATATTCTCATTTGTTAAAAAATTCTTTTCCAACTTTATCAAAAAGGAAAGGAAAGGAAAGCATTATACCTGCAAACCGTTAAGTTAAACATGAGTCTCAGGTTTAGGCCCTTTTCAAAAATAAATTTTTGCATTATAATAATTTTCAGAGAGAGAGAGAAAGGAGAAAAAAAATATGAAAGGAAAGAGGTGGAGAAGAAAAGAACCTTCTCCGAAATGACCTTATTGGGCTTTTCCTCGTTGCGAAGGCGAGATTTCCTTTGATAAAGTCGGCGAGATCATTGTAAAAGCTTTTTTCAATGGGAAACTTTCCCCCGGAAAACCCTTTCACGTTCATAAAGTCGTAAAGTTTTCTGACTCCTGGGATCACATACTGAGAATGTGATTTACTCTCCCGATTTTGATTGTATGGACCTGTTTGTAACAAAACGAAGCGATTTGACTCCTTCGATTGAAGTGTACAATAAGAAAATTACTCGAAACCAGTGAAAAGTGTGCATTATTTATGAAACAACCTCTAATCTCAATAAGCTATACGACCACTGTATCATATCAATTTTTCTCATACAAAAAAGGAATTTTTAAAAAGGGTTACTTAGCATCGAAATTTAATTCATAAATAATGCACAGTTCTATAAATAATTTATTTCATAAATAATGCACACTATTACGAGAAGTGACAAGTACGTGTTGAAGTGATTCACTAAAATGAGTTACTTAAAGCAACATAAATTGAAACTCACAACCATATTCGAACAATCAAAAATAGAAAACTTCAGGAAAATGCGTCAATTCGGTGAAATTTTGATGTGAGCCTATTTGACTCATTAAGATAATTGATTAAAAAGCATTGTGTCGAGGAAGAAATAAAGATAACAACATAAACAAAAACGGCAAATTATCGACAACTCCAACTGATTCTGGGATTAATCTTGTTGAGCTTTTATCTGGGTCCATGAAAAAGGATTAAAGCTAAAAAGCCGAAGGAAACATGGCGGATTAAAGTTATGAAAAGACGACACAAAGAATGTGGAAAATGGTTTATAATTAAAGCGAGAGACATAAATAAAATTAACAACGCGGAGGAAAAGTGAAAGGAAGGCAATAAGCAATCTCCGTTCGGAGGGAAACAAGTAAGAAGGCGGTGGAGGATGGGAAAGCAATCAAAAAGGTGTTTCACCTATAACCAGAAGAGGAGAAAATCCTGATGAAACCGAAAGGGAACAGGATTCGTGGAAGGAAGGTCAATGTCTATGGGAGGAGGGAGGCTTTCGAACCCATGTCAGTTATAGGAACTAGACCCAGGCATGAGATTTTAACACTAAGAAAGCTCTCCTTGGAGTCTTGAGCCGCTTTACAAAAGAGCCTTTCTCTCGAATTCAGAACCGGGCCTAATCCTTTGACTAATCTCTTCCGGGGAACTAAAGGAAGAAGAAGGAAAACTTTAAAGCAATGCTACAAGGACTAAAAGGAAATCAGTCAAGGGAAAGAAGGCATTTATGAAGCCTTAAGGATCTCACGATTCCTTTCACAGCCATCTTTAATATTAAAATAGCTCTCTGCATATTATTATTATTATCATCATTTTCTTCCTCCTCCTCCTCCTGTTTCATTCTACATATTATGCCTTTGCTCATTCCTTTTCACTTCACCTCATTCTGGTTCAAACAACTTTCCTTCCATTTCCCTCAAAAAAAAAATTATTTCACTCTAAGGCCAGGTATATCGACTGAGCACATTTGACTCATCGAAGCTCATTAAATATTTAGAATC
This sequence comes from Columbicola columbae, assembly GCA_016920875.1. Lineage (NCBI taxonomy): Eukaryota > Metazoa > Arthropoda > Insecta > Psocodea > Philopteridae > Columbicola > Columbicola columbae. The sequence goes on along the minus strand of JADMLL010000011.1, from coordinate 6,703,469 downwards.
CATTTCGAAAAAACATTTCACATCAAAGAGAAATATTTCGAATTGTGTTCTGAATGAAAAATCAATCCTTTATCTCTACATCCGAGCAATTTTTCAAGGAACAAACATTAATTTTATTTATCTGAGTCGAATGGACTCACCGAAGTAAAATATTGTTCTTTCTCGTTTCTTTTCCAGCTGTTGTATTTAACCCCCCCTCCCTTCCTCTTCGGTTTGAAAAGTTTTTGTTACAAGATTCCTCCTCCAATTGCAGTTTCATGTACGGTCACTACAGCTCTTGAGTCATATTGGCTCGGTTGATTTAAAAAGAAAAATTTGGCTCGCTTAGTTATGGTTACGGTCAATATAGTAGTCCACCATCCTGGCTATTTTATTAAAAGACAAACCATGAGTCAAACTGACTTCCGTTTAATATAGTCTCCAAAGCCACTGTTAAAAATTTTACCAGTAATGACTCATCAAAATATTAGTAACTTTTTAACTTTATATTTTAAAACGATGTCAATTTGTTTATGATTATAATATTAAATCAAGTATGTCAAATGACTTGTTTTAAAAAGAAAATAAAAGAAAATTTGGCTCTTAGTTACGGTCACGGAACAAATTCGAGTTGTGTCAATATAGTAGTCCACCATGCTGGCTATTTTATTAAAAGACGAAACCATGAGTCAAACTGACTTCCGTAGGTAAAATTGTTTAATTCAGTAAAAAATGAATAAGTATAACGTCTCCAAAGCCACTGTTAAAAATTACTACCGCCTAATTTGTTTTGAGTCAACTTGACTCATTAAAAATATTGGTAACTTTTTAACTTTATATTTTAAAACGATGTCTACGAGTCAATTTGTTTATGATTATGTTCTTAATATTAAATCGTAATGTAAGTGGTTTTATGAGTCAAAGTGACTCTGTTGATTTAAAAAAAAGAAAATGAAAGAAAAATTTGGCTCGCTTAGTTACGGTCACGGAACAAATTCGAGTTGTGTCAATATAGTAGTCCATCATGCTGGCTATTTTATTAAAAGACGAAACCATGAGTCAAACTGACTTCCGTAGGTAAAATCGTTTAAATCAGTAAAAAATGAATAAGTATAACGTCTCCAAAGCTATTGTTAAAAACTACTACCCCCCCGAATTTGATTTGAGTCAACTTGACTCATCAAAAATATTGGTAACTTTTTAACTTTATATTTTTAAAACGATGTCCACGAGTCAATTTGTTTATGGTTATGTTCTTAATATTAAATCGTAAGTATATAAGTGTTTTTGAGTCAAAATGACTCTGTTGATTTAAAAAAAAAATAAAAGAAAAATTTGGCTCGCTTAGTTACGGTCCCGGAACAAATTCGAGTTGTGTCAATATAGTAGTCCATCCTGGCTATTTTATTTAAAGACAAGACCATGAGTCAAATCAACGCGTTTTAGGCTAGTTAAAACTATCGAGACAAAATGACTCCTTTAATTAAAACCCATGAGTCAAACTGACTTCAGTAAATAAAACCGTTGAGTGTTTAATTGAGTAAAAATCAATTATTAAAACGTCCCCAAAACTACCCTCTAATTTGTTTTGAGTCAACTTGACTCATCAAAAATATTAGTAACTATTTAAGTTTATATTTTAAAACGATGTCTACGAGTCAATTTGTTTATGGTTATGTTCTTAATAATAAAATCGTAAGTGTATAAATGTTTTTATGAGTCAAAATGACTCGTTTGGGTGTAAAATTAAATAGTAAGTCAACAACCGTGAACCCGGTGCTCAATTATTTGAACGGTAACCTTTGTCCTTTTTGTTTAAATGTCAAAAGTCGAAGCTGTTGGTTTTCTATTGGTTCTCAGGAGGACATGTCAATTGAGAACGACGGCGACAGCAGCGACAGCGAGGAGGATGGGAAAAGCCTTTACACAATCTAAGAACCTTTCGTGATTGGAGTTTTTAATTATCATTTAAATGAGTCCACCCCCAACTCCCTTCTCCTTTATTATTTTCTTCCTCTTGAAAAATTTTTGGGGGGGTAATAAAAACTTTTCCAAAAGTCTATTGAATTTGAAGAAAAAAAGAAAATTTCCACGAATTGAAAATTCCAAAACAGGTTTTCCCTCGACGACTCGAATTGGGAAAATTTTTTTTCTTTGGAGAGAGGGGGAGAAACCATTTTCGAGAAGACATTGGGTAGATGGAAAATTTTTTTCCTCAAGTGTCGAAAGGTCTCCGCCGAAGGGAAAAAACTTAATTTTCCGAGTTTGTCGGAGTTTTTCCCTCGGAAAACATGCCAACATGATAAAACCCTTTATCTCGTGTCTTTTCCCTTATCACAAATCTCGTAATTGTTCAGCAGAACAGAAAATCAATTCAGACTTGTGAGCCTAAAATAAAAAAGGAAATGCGTTCGCACGGAAAAACGTTTCCCGCGTTGGACAAAATCCAACCTTCCGTCACGTTCCCATTGACAAATCATTAAAGCCTTTCGGGATTTCGACGAAGGAGGAAGAAGAGGGAGGAGGCGGGGAACGGGATAAAGAAATATTGACGGGAACGTGATGCTGTACTTTTAAATTTTTTACTCGAAATCGAGGATGTGTCGCTTCCCGGAAGTGACGTTTTCAAAATTAGTTTTCCAGTGGAATCGTTGACGGATGTCGCGATCGTCGGAAAATGTTATTCACCTCTCAATAAAAAAAAATTTAATATTATCATGTTACCCCCCGATTTGATGTCGGTGTAATAAACGAGACAGTGAGAACCAAGATCTCGGGAAAGCTGAAAATTCCCGGAAAAGCTTTTTGCTATTCCCAAGAATCGGTTGGGAAAACTTTTTCATCACATACAAAATGAATAATAACGTATTAGAGGTCTGGTCCACCAAAACTCAGGACATTAAAGACAAATAAATCAAGTAACTGTTAGCTAAGAGTTACAGTTAACAGTAACTCATTGGGGGATTATTTCTGAAATCAAGTGGGAGGAGTAGTGTAGTGGTTAAGTTCCTGACTTGGACGCAAATGGTCTTGAGTTCGAATCCTCCTCTCGCATCCTGTTATACCCAAAAATTAAGGGTATAACCGCCACCATTTCTGAAATCAACCTTCAAGCTGTGAGTCATTTAAGAAATGAGTTGCTGTTAGTATTGTGCAATATTTTTGAAATGAATCCTGTACCAAAGTGTGCATTATTTATGAAAAAAGCTATGGAATGATAGGATCAGTACTAATCAAGGACCATTTCAAAAATGATTTTTGACGAATTGAATACGCGGGTTTCTTTATTTAAAAATCTTCTACTCTGCTAATTGAAATAAATTCCTCATAAAAGTGTGCATTACTTTTGAAATAAATCAAACTCATACGAGAACCACTCCTAACATTTTTAATGAAGTGACGTTGTATGAAAAATTATCACCAAAGAATTGATTTCATTAGTAGAATTTCATTAGCACACCAATACGACCCATTTCATAAATAGTGCACACTTTCAATGAATAACTTGAAATAATTTTAAAAAAATTGTGCACTAAGTAGGAAAAATAATTTTTCTCTTCACTTCTCTCTTTTTCTGCCTTTTTGGCTCTTTCTGTCTTTTTCTTGTCTGTCCTCCGTCCGTCTGCCTGGCCAGGATAGTCTGTCCTCTATGTGTCAAGGGGAGTGTGGGTTTAGGGGGTTAAAATCCCGCACTATCTGGGCCGAATTCCCAGATGCCTTTTGAAGGTTCCCTCACTTCCCTCTATCAAAAAAAAAGGTAGGAAAGAAAACAAATTCATCAAATACAACGCCAATAGTATTTAAATGAAAGGATATGTCTTCTTATAATTTATGTTTTAAATAAAATTTTTTACGAGAAGACATATTTACTAGTGTAATTTCAATTGAGCACTATATCTGACGTTTATCTAGAAAGATAATTTAAATACATATGAACCATAAAAGGTTTGGATGATGCCTTACATAAAAAAAATTTTTTTTTGGTGATGATAAGATAGCATAACTCCAAAAACGCGCCAAAACAACTTAACTCCGTACGGGTTCCAAGTGTGAAGTCCAAATTCTTGACTGACAACGAATATTCTGTTCTTCTCTCCAAATTTATTTTATAACCAATTGCTTCCTGGACTTCGGATGGGGCATTTAACTTTACAGTCGGATCTGGACATTGAGCCGGAATTGGCCTAAATTTCTGGGCCATCGCTATCGGAGGCTGGGAAATCTCGTCCACTAATGAGAGTTCCCACTCGTTTTTCCAATCAGCGACGACAGAAACCATGTCAGAGATTCTCATCCCCCCCCACCTTTCATTAATTTCCTTTTATAATTGAAACCAAATCTTTTCAAACTCATTTTCCAAAAATTGAGTCAAATTGGCTCGGTTCGGCAAAAATGATAAAAAAGTTAGAACAAGTTTGAGTGGCAAGAGTCATGAAACACCCCCTTGGCAAGGGGGATGATTATTTCTGAGATCTTCAAGGTGTGAGCTATTTAAGAAATGAATTGTTGTTATAAGTGTGCAATATTTTTGAAATGAATTCTTCGCCAAAGTGTGCATTATTTATGAAAGAAACGATAGAATTAGTATTAATCAAGAGCCATTGTCAAAACGATTTTTCTAGACTTGAAGTTACGCGAGGTTCTTTACAAAAAAATTCTTTACACTGCTAATTGAAATAATTTATTTCATAAATAATGCACGAGTCAAATCGACTCACGTCAATAACGGAACGCGTATTTAATTGACATTCGTAGATGCATCCGTGATGGAAATTCGTCGAGAAAATCGGTTTAGTTTCCATGATGAGTCAAGGAGGAGCGAATCCTGGGAGAAGTTTCGAGCCGTAATAAATATTCCCGAGAGGATCCGGGGAAATGTGCTCATTGTTCGAGTGCTCTCGCTAAATACATACGAAAGGCTAAATTGAAAGCGAAAGCAAAAGGTTAAAGGTTCCGCTACGAAAAGTTATACTATCAAAGATTTCTCCTTTCCTCGGATGGGAAATTTTTGGAAATGGATGGAGGGAAATCAATGATTCCTCAACCAAAAGAATATCCAAGGTTGTGGAAAATGTGTCAGACGAAATGAGGGAAATGTGTGTCGCGTTTTCGCCGATTCTCAAACTGTTTTTTACGTCGCTGATATAAATTTCGAATAAAATTTAACTGTTTCCGACGCCATCTTACTAAACGCAATACATCTAAGGATGTCGGTAATGTGTTTGTCTGTCTCAGTGGGTCTATTTGATTTGCACAAATTTGACTAAATGAAGTCGATTAGATTTAACAGTTTTCCTGAGTCATTTAAATTTCGCAATCGCTAAAATGAAAGAAAAATTCAGCTGCAACTATTTAACTGAATTGAGTCAGCTTGGCACGACAGCTTTATCAAAACATTATCAAAATAAACCAGTTTAACCTAATACAATAAAAATGAGTCAACTTGACCCCGACAATCAAATTATATAATTTGCAGACAACCGATAACATATTTCCAAAAATCATAATTTAAAACATAATTAATTTTTTGGCAGGGGTCGGCAACCTGCGGCCCTTTAGCAACTTTTTATGCGACCCGACATAGCACCAAACATATGTCGTTTTAATTGTAATTTCTTTTTCTAACTTTTAAGAAATGAATTGTTACAAGTGTGCAATATTTATGAAAAAGCTACAAAATGGTAGAATCGGTATTAAGCCAGTGGCAAAACGATTTTTCTAGACTTGAAGTTACGCGAGGTTCTTTACAAAAAATCCTTTACACTGCTAATTGAAATAATTTTTTGAAGAAATTTTTGTTCTCTGATATTATTATTACAGCATATCAATAATATTTTTAATAATATTTGTACTTAAACTTTATATGATATATATAAAGCGCTATTTAAGCTACATTTGAATGAGCGGCTCGCGTAAAAAAATTTATTTTGATAATGGCCCGCCGTCCGAAAAAGTTTTTTCGACACCTGTATTAATGTATAAATACAAGTAATAAATATTATACTTATACGATATTAAAATGAAAATTATAAGAACTAAATTTTACATAAGTAAAGTGATTCCCAAAGTGGTGTATACAGTATCTCTTCGAGGAACCGTACTGTACAGAAATTTTATTTAAATCGTGTCCACCATTGTAAAATTGGCGATAGTGACCCATACGGTCGTCAACTTGTTCACGAGTATCTCTGGGCTGTAGAAAGTCTAAGAAGTTAAAGCAGTGATTCCCAAAGTGGTGTATATCGACCCCCAGGGTTCTATGACAACCTGTAAGGGGTCTACATCAGCCAAAAAAAATTTTAGGGGTCCATGAAATGAAAATGAGGATCCACGATACTGGATCTCACAACCTACACTGATAGTACCTATTTACTTACATTATACTATCTTATAATATAAATAGATATAAACTACTTATAAAAGTACATATGAAGTAAAAAATTTACTCCACTAGTGAGAAATTACCAAAAATCAATATCAGGTAAGTAGGGGGTCTACCCAAAAACCGAAAAACATGGCGAGGGGTCAACGACACAAAGTTTGAGAATCTCTGAGTTAAGTTAACCCACTCCGTATGAGTTCATGTAAATAAATAAGTTCTTCATAATTTTTTATTTTATATATTCGGGGTGTTAATCATCTAAGAATAAATATTTAAGTGAGTCAATTTGACTCATAAAAATTTTGAAAAAGATTAAAGGACCTATTTATTTTTATGAGGGTTTTAGTTTTGTGTATGGAAGGGTGTAATTATTGTAAATTTATTGAAGGGAAAGAAATTAATGAGTCAGATTGGCTCCTTCCGTAAAACCCTTTTTTATCAATTCGCTCAATTAATGTTTTTTACTTTCAACAAGAGAAAAGTATAAAAAGAACAAAAGTATAAATTTAAAGAGACGCGATAACAGTTAACGTATGGAAGTATTAACCCGGGGATAAACAGAGAGAGGAGAGACAGGGCGGGAGGTGATGAAAAGCTCTAGCCGGGAAAGAAAGGAAAAGAAAGATTCCAAAAAAAGGAAACTTTCCCTTTCTCGTCACGTCACAAAAAAATGCCAAAGGTCGCTGTATTTATCGAGATTTTCTTTTCCGACTTTTGATTTCCCACTACCCCCCGCCTCGCTGCCGCCTACCTCACGCCCCCAAAATCATTTATGCTTTTTTCTTTATTTTTGTCGATTTCAGATTGAAATAAATTTTATTTAATGAAAGAAACAAAATAAGAATAAAAACAAAGGACAATTTTGTTTTCCTACGACACGCTAACCTTAATCCTTATTTCGCTCCTGTCATGCCTTCTGTTTTGATTTATCAGACAGAACGTTAAACCGTTCGCTGTTTTATTTTTTGTACGCTTCCAAATCCAATTTCGAGTCTTTTTTTTGTCGCTCGCCTGCCTTCCTCCCTTCGTTCCTTATTCCCTCAACTCTATTTCGAATTCGAAACCGGAATTGTTTTTAATTTAATCGCCCCCACCCCCAAAACCGCTACAACCAAATTTTTCACTTTTTTCGAAAACAGGAAAAGAAAATTTCAATTCACTAATGAAAAAGTACAAGAAACTAAAAGCTCACAAAAGCTCGGATTAAAAAATTTTTTGTTTTCATTCAAATGTCGATTTATATTATATTAATATAAAGGTCTTCTTAATATAAATCAAAATTTCTTTTTGTTTCAGATGAAGAGGCGAAAAAGGTTCTTGTGCAAGTTATTCCCTGTAAGTTTCATTTTTATTCTGTCTTTGACTAGCTGGAGAAAATGATTTAAAAACGAGCTTACACGATGAGCTTGGAGGGAGGCGGAAATCCTTTTTCAACATTATAAAAGATGGATGGATGGGAAATTCAGGGCCGGATTGGGGCTTGTGGTTATTTATAAAAGACAAAAAAAAATTCTGTGGAAATTTCCCTACCGAAGAGAGAGAGAGAAGGTGTGCTGTGAGTGTTCGGTTAACTAACATAATCCGTTTTCCATTCGTATCGATTAGTGATCCGATCATCGATTTTCTATTCTTCTTTATTGAAATTTGATTAATTCGTTTGGAGGAATCCAAAAAATAAACATAAATGATTATCGGCATGTTTGTTATACCGCGTTGGCTTTATTTATTTATTTTTTGATCGTTAGTAGGACGTTAGAGACTCCGTCTAATCTCGATTGCCTTTCTCTGTTCTGGAGGTGGATATATATTATTATTAATAACATGATCGTAGAAGAGAATCTTGAGTCTATTGATCTCCCATAGTAATGTTAGAAGACTTTTCTTGCTTAGTTAGTCGTTATTCTCTCCAAAATACAATTTTAAGACCATAAAAGACGTTTGTCACCCACCCTGGGCTTCATTCTTAGTTCTGTACTTATTTCAAAAGATAACCAACAGCAAAAAGTGTGCATTAATAATGAAATAAGCCTCAAATTTTTATACCCAACGAAATCGACTACCTGTCGAAGGAAGGAACTATAACTTATTGGTAGAATATAGAGTTTGGGGTTTCCTAGGGACCAGACCAATGTCCTAGCCCCAGGAGCTGAAGGAAGGACAGGAAGATAGGTGAGGATAAGAAGGGTGAGTAGTGGGGTGGTAGGAAGAGGAAAATAGGATAGGCAGGAAGGTAGGAAGAGTAATGTAGAGTGGATAAGGAGGTATAGGTTACGACCAAAAGGTATTAGAGAGAATCTAGGAAAGGAAAGCTTCTACTAAAACATTAAATATGAAATAAATCGATTCTTAAGGCCGGAACTATGTGCATTATTTATGAAAAACAGACGGAAGGACGAAAACGATGAATATATGGAGTGTCGTGATTATTAATGAAGTCAGTATTAATCGCAAGTCTTTAGACTCAGACAGATATTATATTTTGTCACCGCTATAACAACTTATACTAAATCAAACAAATAACGTTTAGTGGTCCAACATCTGCCACGAAAATCACGAAACGCATTTTTCTCATATATCAGGGGTCGGCGACCTTTGTCATCTTTTGTGCGGCCCGCCAAAGCGCGAATATAATTATATTTATATTAATACATATGTGATTGAAATTGTATTTTCTTTTTCTCCCTTTTAAGTATAATAAAATTTTTGCTCTCTGACGTTATTGTTATGTCAATAAAAAGTATATTTTTCTTTTTAAATAATATTTATACTCTTATATAATATAAAGTTACATTTGAATGTGGACCCGCATAAGGAATTTTATTTTGAAAATGGCCCGCCGTTTGAAACAAAATTGCCGACCCCTGTCATATATATTATTCTCTTTAAAGATGCGTATCAACAAAATGGCCGGAAAATGTTGGGACAATATTCGTTGTATAATGTTTGTTAGCCGTTTATGAATTATAAAAAGTTTTGTGTCGAGAGGAAAGAACGAATAACGAGGTTTAAGTCTCAAAGAGATATAAAAAATCATAAAACGGGGTAGGATACAGACATTGACATTAATTTTAGAGATTAGGCGGAAAAATCCTACAGGATAAACTGAAAACACAAAAAGAGGAAACTTTATACAGCCCCGGTAGATAGGGAAATTCGTGGAAATCAAATCTCAAACAATATAGAGTATCCGATGCATGACGTAAATCCGACAATATGAATTTATGGATCATCGCAGCTCAAAAAAAGATTTGCCTGATTTCACACGGTGATTTAAAAAAAGACATCAACAACAAAGTGAACCGGATAGGATCTAAAAATATACAGTAGAGGAGTGTTATACGGGAAAACCAAACTAAGGCACTAATGCACGGTCGTTAGGCCCAAGACTCAACGGAGATTTAGTGCACAAAAGAAGTCTTAAGGCAAAGATTTGAAAGGCACCGTGATCCTGGGTCTACTAAGAGAAAAGTAAAACACAACAGAATGTAGGTCCGATGGATCCAGGTATACTATCACACGGAGTACTGGGTTGAGTTAATAGTATAACAGGATGTGAAAGGGATTGGAACTCCCAACCGCTCCTTTGCTAATGAAGTGCTTAGACCACTAAACCACAGGCCTCTCGTCAGAACCGATATTAAAGCATCTAATCAGAAAGTAGAAGAGATTGGTTAATGGAGGTCGAAAGGGATCTAAAAGAACTTATACAAGAAAACCAACAGAAGAGTGTTGTTCTAAACAAAAATCGCAGTTTCTGGAAAAACGGTTAGAAAATAGAAGGAGAGCTTGAAGCAGTGTGAATGTTAGAAATACAATAAATTCATACGAAATAAGTGTGCATTACTTTTGAAATAAGTAGCAAAAGATCTAACGGAACTGACAGATACCAGCAATATATACTGCATATATACTTCCCCACGATTACTCATAATCGTCAACTAAGCTTGAAAATGTTACAAATTACTGTATATTTATCACATTTACCGGCTATTTTATAAAATCTCCAACTCGCAATGGAGAATTTAATAAAACTTTGCTCAGATTCTTGTCTTCTGTCACTTCTCATACATTCAACTCATCTTGTTGAGAGGTTTGCTAACTGTTACTTCCTTCGTCTCTGACACTTTTCTGACAAAAGACTAGCGATCCAAGCAGCTGTTACGAGTTGTAGATTTTATAATCTAGCCGGTAAATGTGATAAATTGTAAGTGATATAAATAATTGCCGGGACTTATATGTATATTCGCCTTATTTATCAATTAACTTACGACATATACACGACATTACTTTCTGGTCCACCTAAGAGGTAAAAATCAAAATGGCGGGCACTAAAGCTGAGAACAAAGCTGTTTAACGATATTCTCGAGCTTACAAACTAAATTTAGAAACGTTTAATATGAGCGGAGGGATGTTTCATCACTCTCCCTTACCGCCATCATCCCCTAAAAATAACAAGCCGTGAGATTGAATAAAAACACTATTAAATTTAATACTAATATTAATATAAAAAAAAGATTATTGTTTATTTTTTTTTATGATGGGAAATTATCTTCTCCTCCTTTAGTCATTAATTCTTTTGCTGCTGGAAAATTTTTTTAAAGCCCTCGAGAATTTTCTTTTGTCCTTTTTAATAGAAAAGATTGGAGGGAAAAAAGAGAAAATTTAAATTTTATTTGTTTTTTGTTGCGGTTTGAAAGACGAGTCGACGAATCCTAAAATCGAGAGCGATATTATAATATCAGGAAAACAAAAAAAAGAAAATTAAAGAGCATAAAAAAAATGGCGGACAATTAAATTTCATCTTGTCACCATTTTGTTTATGAAAAAACAAAAACAGAAGAACAATAGTCGGAGAGTTTATGGCTCGAGTGAAAGGAATATCGCCGTTCGAATGTCATAAACTCGCGCTTCTTGTTTCTTTATCTTTTATCTGATTTTATCCAGAGAATGGAGATTGAGTGATGAGAGATGAAATTTCTATTTTACGAGAATTGCTTCCGACAAAGAAACGACAGGCCAACAACGACCATTCTCTGGTGTGACTGCTGTCACGAATCCTTTGATGACTTCTTTCATTTTCCTCTTGTTTGTATAGATTTTGTTATTGGGTTTATACTAAAAGCGGTTCGTTTTTCAATTCTCATACTTAAAAAAAGTATATTTATAAATAAATACACTCAAACCTCTTTGTGTGTGGTCTTTTTTTATGCGATTTTTTTGTGCAGGAAATAAAATTTTCAATCAAATTGAACATGACTGACGAAGTTATCAATAAAAATTAGTAGGATTGATCGGCCATTTTGTTTTTTCGATTTTTGATATGAGTAGTCCATTCCCAAAACTCTCTATTCGACATTTTAAAAAAAATGAGATAACTTAATTCATAGGAAAGCTCTCTTTCAGAGAAAGCTCTCTCTCAGACTCGTGTGAATGTATTTCAACGCGATACACAAGTATTGCGTCAGCCAACTTTTTTTATGCGGTCTCTATCCACCGCACAAAAATAAGTTTGAGTGTATAAGTTTTCTTTTTTATTTATTCATAGTATTTCTAAAAATGGAGAGTGAAATACTCAAACTCCTTTATAAACTTATATATAAAAGTATATATGCGTAAGAAAGCCCAATTCCCTCCGTAATCTCTCTTAATAGTCCTGGTAGTACTCTCTTTCCTCTATCTCCAGTACCGGTAGGTGGTAGTAGTAATACATAGGAATTTTGGGCTCAGTAGAATTCTTTTTTCTTTATAAAACTAACCATCAAGTGTATATAAGGATATATATAAACAAACATATAAAGTTTTATGATGTTTACGTATACAAAAAAAGGTTTTACAGAACTTCTGTTTATATTTTAAAATATATAATTGGTATAAAGGAATTATATGTCAAAATGTTATAATCCCCCAGTTTTCTGTTTTCGCACAAAAAAAGTTTTATGTTATGATGTATGTAAGAGATGATGTATTATGTTATGTTTAAAGTTTAATGTTATAATCCCCAGTTTTCTTTTTTCGCACATTTTTTTTCAAAATCGCACAAAAAGGCCACAAAAGAGGTTTGAGTGTATTTATATTAACGATATGTTATACATTTATAAGATTATAAAATATTTTTAATAATATAGCGGGAGGTGTAGTGTAGTGATTAGAGTTCCTGACTTGGATGTCATAGTCGTGACTTTGAATCTTCCTCCCGCATCCTGTTATACATAAAAAAGGTCGAAAAACGGGATTAAAACCACCACCATTTTTATAATATATATACAAACAAATAATTTATCTGTAACAGAAAAGCGTCAAACAAAACCTGACCTAATTGATGTATAATATATACCCAGTTTTCAGCCTAGAGTCTGACAAGAATCTCTCAACCGACAAGCAGTCGGGCTAATCATTTAACCAATATACCAAGTCGATCTGACATAATTTTATAAACAGAGTATATTAGTATATATTAAAAACTGTGAACTATTATTTAAAGAGCAAATTTTCAAAAAATGTGGTTGCATTTTTCTGAGTGTGCATTACTTATGAAAAATTACTACGAAACTACGTTATTTATAAAGCGGTCTTGATAGCAGTGTGCATTATTTATGAAATGAAACCTTCATAAAAATATGTCCCATCTATGACATGATGAGTCTCTCATGAAAATTTGTTATCAGATCTTAATATATCAGTTCTCAGTGTGTGCAAAATTTATGAGCTCTTGTTAAAAATTTGTGGGATGAGTTCTTCGGGAAAGTGTGCAATATTTATGAAATTTATCTTTCGTAAAAGTGGTGTGGTGTGTTCCTTAGGCCAAGAACTCTTCCGATATGCATTATTTATAAAATGATTCTCCATGTTTAAAGGACAAGCATTTTTGGTAGGTGTGTCAGACCTTTTTCGTTATACATAGAATTCGTACAAAATTTATTCTTATTTCCGTCCGACGGCTATCTATTCTTAGAACGTGGAAGTCGAACCGTTAACTTATTGAATTCTTCGGCGTTTTATCAAAGTATTCACCTCGTGTCTAACGGAATAACCAAATCATGTTGTCTGTTCTCACTTTTACCCCCTTTGTTCTCTCAAATTTGATTTTCTTTTTTGCTTCGTAAAACGTTTTCCCTCTCTCTGTATTCCCATCTGTATTTATCTCAAATACTCCAACTCTCCTTTCTTCAAGGGTTCTTTAACACAGAGGTTCCCAAACTTTTTTGTGTCGTGGCCCTCTTACCATGTTTTTCGGTTTTGGGTAGACCCCCTACTTACCTGATATTGATTTTTGGTAATTTCTCACTAGTGGAGTAAATTTTTTACTTCATATGTACTTTTATAAGTAATTTATATGTTTTATATTATAAGATAGTATAATGTAAGTAAATAGGTACTATCAGTGTAGGGTTGAGATCCAGTATCGTGGATCCTCATTTTCATTTCATGGTCCCCTAAAATGTTTTTTCGCTGATGTAGACCCCTTACGGGTTGTCATAGACCCCTTGGGGTCGATATACACCACTTTGGGAATCACTGCTTTAACTTCTTAGACTTTCTACAGCCCAGAGATACTCGTGAACGAGTTGACGACCGCATGGGTCACTATGGCCCGATTTTACAATGGTGGACACGATTTTATGTGCAGTACGGTTCCTCGAAGAGATACTGTATACACCACTTTGGGAATCACTTTACTTATGTAAAATTTAGTTCTTATAATTTTCATTTTAATATCGTATAAGTATAATATTTATTACTTGTATTTATACATTAATACAGGTGTCGAAAAAGCTTTTTCGGACGGCGGGCCATTATCAAAATAAATTTTTACGCGGGCCGCCCATTCAAATGTAGCTTAAATAGCGCTTTATATATATCATATAAAGTTTAAGTACAAATATTATTAAAAATATTATTGATATGCTGTAATAATAATATCAGAGAACAAAATTTCTTCAAAAAATTATTTCAATTAGCAGTGTAAAGGATTTTTTGTAAAGACCCTCGCGTAACTTCAAGTCTAGAAAAATCGTTTTGCCAATGGCTTAATACCGATTCTACCATTTTGTAGCTTTTTCATAAATATTGCACACTTGTAACAATTCATTTCTTAAAAGTTAAAAAAAGAAATTACAATTAAAACGACATATGTTTGGTGCTATGTCGGGTCGCATAAAAAGTTGCTAAACGGTCACTATCGCCGATTTTACATTGGTGGACACGATTTAAATAAAATTTATGTGCAGTACGGTTCCTCGAAAAGGTACTGTATACAGCTGACTCAGTTAGTTCGACATAGAATTGATTTTATTTGTAATTAAAATACAAAAATTGTGGTCTCCGTGTAAAATACAATTTTGCACTGCGGTCGTCTACGTGTTAAGCAACATTCTCACGCTTCACGTATATTCAAAGTTACAATATGGCTAATATTAGTATTATTATCATCGTCTAGTGAAATAGATCAGCTTCTTCGTTGTAACTTAACCAACACCCTTTCCTACGAATTTAAGAATATACATCATAATCCGAGAGTGCTGACCATCCAACCACATACCCATCCAGCCCCAAAACCTTTTGTACATTCTTTTCAAAAATTTATTTTAAGTTGACATACTCATTGCAAAATGTAAGAGATGCGTCACTACCTTCTAAGAATTCTGCAAATATTTCCAGTTCACTAAATAAATGACACCCATGTCATAAATAATGCACACTTTTAATTGGCAAATAGTTTCATGACTAAGGAAAATTTTAGGAATGAATTATTATTTTTATCAGAAAGAGTTTGTTTTAATAATATCAGCATAAATTAATTTCATAAATAATGCACGCTTTCAACAAGTTTGTGGACGTAATTCGAGTGGTGTGAGAAGTCATCCTAATTAATCCAAACGGATTTCAGGACTTCAGCCATTGTTTTACACAAGAGGTTGGCTAGTTCCGTCTTGTTTAAATAAAATTTTAAATTCACAGCAAGTTCACCTTTCACCTTTGTAAAGGGACTTCGACAAAATTCTAAAAAAAAATTGGAAAGGGAACAAAAACCAACAACGCTGGAGTCAATATAAAGTTTAATTAGTTTTCCACCAAAACCAACCCTTCAGGTTAGGTGAAATATAAATAGAGAACAAAAAGAGAAAAAATGTAAAACTAGAACTGAGGATATATATTATCGATTCAAAAAGGCTGTGACTAAAAATATTTTTTTAATTTAGCCACAAACAAAAGTTGAAACACGAATAACTCGGACATGGATTAAGGTTGTTTTGAAAGGAAATAAAAATTAATTTGAAAGACGTAAATGAAATTCATGTCGGAACATGTTAGTTTGATGTGTGAATGTTTGAAAGAGTTTCTTCTAAACCGAGAACTGCGATAGGAAATAAATTTCCTTTGATGAATTTGAAAATGAATCCACTTTGAAGTCTGCAGGAAGTTTTTAATTAAAAATTTATCGTGAATGCCACCGAGGATTAGAAACTGCTTGGACGAAATTGAAAGAAAAAACTTGTTTCACAGTCCACAGGCTAAACGAATTTTTGCGACGATGACCCAGAAACTTGTAATTACGTAATTAAACATGTTTAAAAATGATTTAATTAGCATC
This sequence comes from Columbicola columbae, assembly GCA_016920875.1. Classification (NCBI taxonomy): domain Eukaryota; kingdom Metazoa; phylum Arthropoda; class Insecta; order Psocodea; family Philopteridae; genus Columbicola; species Columbicola columbae. Next base: position 6,687,516 of record JADMLL010000011.1, on the reverse strand, counting down.
AGTGTAACACTTTGATTGGGCTTTATCAAACAGGATGCCACACAATCAAGGAAACTCATTAGTGATATACATAACCGAGATTGATTCAAATTTATCATAGGAGATGATTGAAAACAAAACTCACCATATTAGATGAACGAAGAAGAGGAAGAGTCCAGGTACAACCAAATCATCACTCCCCACACTCCACCTTCTCCGAAATGCTATTATACCAGGCATGATTAACTCATCTGATGCATTTCTGAGAAGAGATTCTGAAAGTCAAATTTTTTTGGTTTTAGTTCAAACAAACAATAAACACAAACAAAAAAGGCATACTTTGATCTGATTACTCAATAACTGATGTAAAAGATGAGAAATCAAACTTGGGGAAATAACAGTTAAGAGTCATGATGGAAATTGATTTGTTTCATTATCAAGACAAAATTGATATCAGAGCTTTTGTGAAGCATAACCAATTAATTTCATTCATCTGTACAAACAGTGAGCTGTTGAGAATGTTGAAATCTGTTCGTTTAATAAATGCAAAGCAGACATTTGCATAAAAAATTGAGTCTCTTGGATTCGGTGTGTTTACTTAGTGAACATCAATAACCAAAACTCGATGGAAACATGATTTTGTGATCGATTTGAAAATTTATTTTTGACTGTCCTTATAAATTTAGCATGGATTGGTTAATTTATTTTTCCTTAAGACCACATAAATTTCAACCTAACACAGTTGTAGGTATAAAACTGCCAATTATTTGCTGAGGTAGTTTGTCCTGATTATACCTAAATGCTTTTGTGAAAGATGACTTAAGTAAAAAACAACAGGGTAGGATTAATTATTTTGGTAAGATAATTCCTAAATATTATATTTATCTAAAATTGAGTCCAACAAATAATAGGATCTGATTTTTATTGACAGTAAATTTAACACAAAAACTGTGACTCCCAAAAAATTTAATAAACCAAACAAGTTGAAGTGTGAAAGTGCCGCCAAAACTAAGGTAGTGGCAGTTAAAATAAATGAAATCTCTCTATTTTATAATTAACACAAAAATGAGCTCTAAAATAAGATTACAACGAATTAAATCAAAGATGTAACGATGCCAAAAAAAATATTTATAATCGCAACTCACTGTATGATGAAGTTTCACGCCTTCCGAAGACCGCTGATAAAAATTCCAGAAAAAACCATATTGCAGGCGCTGCAAATAATCTGACATTTGCCGCAATTGGTGGAAAACGTTTAAAATAAAAACAGTAAAGCGAACCGATAAAGCAATGAGATCGTTTTCATTCAACAAAACCGAGGTGAAACTAATTTAACAGAAATCGTTATTGAACTGCCATTTTGTTGTTATCAGACACGACGACCAAAAAGAAAAAAAAAATCAATTCGAAACGTCAATATCACTTAATATCGAGGATTTCTTTAATTATTTTATTAATTAAACGAGTTATATTTTTAACATTTTTTTTTAATTTCGAAACACGATTTTCGTCACGAAACCATCACCCAAAAAAATGTAGGAAATTTTAAATGAAATAAAAAAAAAATTTGCGAATTAGCGATCACTAGTCTCTCCAGCCATGGTTTTCACTAGAAGTTCGATGATGTATGTTAATAAATCATTTCACTGAGCGTGTGTTCGAAAATTAAGTCTTTCTAGTCCCACGGCTTTTTAATATCGTCCGCGCTCTATTTCAAATTTTTCTCCTTTGTTTATGTCATATGTAGCACTCGGAAGTTTTTTTTTGGTCCCAAATTAAAATTTAAAGTCATTCAATAATACTATAAATAATTATTATTTATATTGATTTGTTTAGAAGTTTAACTAACCTTAATTACCCCTGGGCAAATTAAGGGGATAATTATGTAAATAAATGTTTATGAGATCACTTCCATCAGATATCAGAATGTCAATCAGATCTCAGTTGTGATGATCAATAAATTTTTAAATTGGTTATAAGGGGCCTAAATATTTGATGCATTTGGTTGCTCATGTAACTAGTTAGATTATTTTTATTGTAACTTTTGAAACGTTATTGTTTATATATATAACCAGAAAAGGTTGGTTTTACTGTTGTATCAACAGCCTGACTTGACTTTATCTAATCTTTGTATCTGTGATGCCAACCAGCTTCAGGTTGTTGTAGTTTTCCTGTTGGAACTGATTAAATCTATACCTAATAAATTAGGCAATGATTGGTAACTTTCAAATATCACCTTTAGAGTTATCAATTCCATGTTGTATGAGTAACCTAAAGTTTGTTGTATGAGTATAATAATGTAACCTACATGTACTAATATCTAAAATCAGTTTGACTCAACCAACTAAATTGTAGGTTTCTTCCAAACAGGAAAATTAGTCAATATCAAAAAAAAAGAATACATAGTATAAATTTATGGATGAAACAAACAGGATCAAGTCCATGAATCTAGTGGTAACAATATCAATAATACATGAGTACTCGAGCACCATCTGGTTAATTATTACTCCTAGCAGTGGGTTGGGTTTCGATACTGTTTAACATCCTTCAGTGAAATAGGATGTAGGAGGAACCCAAAATCTTTTGTAGTTGGGTAGTTTGATTATTCAGTTATAAACATTCTTTGTTGTAGATGATCAGAGAACTTGGTTATAAAACAAAAAATAAATTTTTAACTCATATAGTTGTTTATATTATAAAAAATAAGCCCTTACAGTATATCATAATAATGATAACATCAGTAACAAAAATATATAAATACTAAACAATAATGAATTGATTTATTAATTTAAAGAGCTTACATAATCAGTCACTGTTTAATAAGCTTTCTCTAAATTTATTATTCTAATTAAAAATTATTCGAGACCAAAGTTCTGTGAAATGTGTTTTTTAATTATACTTAAAAAATATTATTTTTAATAACTCAATAGACTCTTTTATTTAAAATTTTTTAAAATCAAAATTATCAATACAAAATCAGTTAATACTACTTTCTGGCACTATCATAGTTATCCTTAAACCACATGACAGACTCCTGAATAGCCTCTGAAAATGGAGTGAATTTGAAATCAGGCAAATACTTTCTTAGTTTAGCATTACTTGCTGTCTTTTTAAACTGTCCATCAGCAGCGCTTGTATCAAATTTTATCGTTCCTTGGAAATTGAATGCCTTGGCAACTTCCCTTGCTGCTTGTTCTATGCTAACTTCATCTGCTTCATCAACTATAAATAAGAATGTGAACTGTGTTTGTGTTTGTGTTTGAAAATTACCAAAAATTTACAGGGTTGAGGGTAGTTACCTGAAAGAATGATTGGTGATACTTCATTGTATTCTCTTAAAACCCAAATCATGAGTTTAGCTAAGTCAATAGAATAAATGAACTGTCTCAACGGTTTTCCTGTTCCATAAACTGTAAATGTATCCTCACCTGAAATGAAGTTAAAACTGATGAGTAGGTTCGATTCATTATTCTATAGTCTTCTGAATGTTAATTTAGTCCCAATGAGTATATTTGAGAAAGGAAGCAGTAAAATATCATGAGAAAGAACTAATAACGGAATTGACATCACCTTCAAATATATATATAAATTGGATATTATTGCTGACACTAGAGCTTCAGATTTTGGTTTTGAATCTGTTTAACTATGATGAGCCAATCTAACCCAACAATGTTAGTGAAATTGCCATTCATAGCCCAACAGTTTTACTATGGTGACCTAATATTATTCGATATTTGTTACACTAACTAAGATTTTTACTGGGGAATCGATTTCATCCTTCAAAACTGAAGTTTTTTTCACTCAATGAAAACACCTTGAAATTGATTTTAATTAGTTGTAAAAACAAATTTGAAGCATTAATGAAAACATAAACTCAACTTTACAAACAGTTAATTTCAATAACTTCAGTACCAGTTCATCAGTTAATATATATTTAAATTTAGTTAAGAATCTTTCGTTAACTTGACACAAATATTTTTAAAATAAAAATGAAACTAAATAATTTATAGTTATATACCTAATTTCATGGCCATATACATTCTGTGAATCAAACCTGGAATAACATGGCTTGACTTTAAATTATAATTATCATTTGGACCGAAAACATTACAGGGTATCACAGAAGTAAAGTTAGAATTATACTGTTGGTTGTATCCTCGATTTAGAATATCCATCATTCGTTTAGCATAACTATAACCAAAATTAGAATCATGAGGTGGTCCATTATGTAACTAAAAAATAAAATTAAGATCATATTATTGGTCTTCATAATTAACATTATAAGTCATTTTGAATATTTTTTATTTACCATTGTTTCGTCTATTGGATATGATGTCTTATCTGGAAATATACATGTGGACAAACATGACACAACCTTCTTGACACCAAACTGATGACTCATTGCTAAAACGTTGTCATTGATTTGCATGTTTTTCCTCTGAAATAATTTCAATTCATTGTTTAGAAGTTAGTTCCCATTTAGTGAGATAAATTTTTTTTGTCTTTAATCGAGCAATTCATCTCACCAGAAAGTCCAGATTATGAGCCATATTGTGGAAGAGTCCTCCAACCATAGCAGCTAAATGTATGACATGAGTGGGTTTATGTTTTTCAAAAATTTTTTCAGTTTCATTTTTGTTGCTGTAAACAAAATAAATTTATTACAAGGTGATGCAATTCCCAATTTTTGGATTGATTAAGTTATGTACACCACCTCAAATCTCCGTCTTTATAACTGAGAAATATCCATTTTTCATCACTTTTGTTCTCGTTTTTTACAACCGTTGCAATTGCTTGACCAACTAATCCTGATCCTCCAGTCACTAATACAACTTTTGACATCGTTATTATATAAAAAATAATTTGAGTCCTCAACTTGAACTGTTATAAAATTATAGTATACTGAAGCCAAGTCTGTATGCTAAATAATTACGTAGTTGTCAGTTGATATTATTAATACAATGTATCAAGGCTATCAAAATAAATTAATGATAAAAACAAAAACGTGGAACGTGTGTGTTTCACGGCCTTCCAAATTCTCATGTTCTCGGCGTTTAAAATTTTAAACATGGCGCCTTTAGGTTTAACGGTTATAAATATATATTTTGTGGTTTCTTATGTGATTTCAAGTGTTTTTGGAGTTTCAGCAGCTTCATTTTACTTGTGATAGCCTTATTCTTTGTTTTTGTTGTTTTACTTCATTTTCTTCTAGTTCATATTGAATTATATCAGCAATTCTGATTCTTTTTTGTCACAACACATTTTATATAAATAAACAAAAATTTAGAGGGCTTACTAGCAGTTAGATAAATTTAAAAACTGTTAATTAATTGTTATAATATAATCCGATATATTTATCTTCAGTTCTGGTTTCTATATTTCTTTTCTATGTGTATCCAAGCAGCAAAGCGTCAAATCGGTAACTGTGGTGGCATCAATATGTAAGTACATACTTGTGACGTATGGCAGTGGTGTCAAACCTTTTTAATGGTGGTCCCACCCGTACGATGCTCGCACGTGCTAATTGTTGCAAATGTATACTTCCCCACCCTTTGGTGTGGAGTGAAATTCTAGGTATGGGACTATAATCGTCACGAATTTATGATCTTTAGCATTCTGGGTGTAGTTTATTTAGACCCTCCATCTCTTTTTACTCAGGTACACTCTTTCTTCTTGAATTGTTTACTTCTTTTCTTGTAGCAGTATAAATTTAATTTTATAATAATATATGTGGTTGGTAACTGTATGTGGTATACATAAGTTTGCCAATGATGTTTAGAATTTATGAAAAAAGAAAATAAAAACACTGGAACGTGGGCCTATCTTATTTGAAATATAACAAGACAGGAGAGGAAAATAAAATAGTTGTGGATGAGAACTTTCCAGAAAAGAATAAAAGGGAAACAAAAGCACAGGAGAACAAAAAAAATCAAAATAGATGGATAATAGTAACAAAATACTCGATAACAAATTATACAACATATATTTAAAAACACACCACAACAAAGCTTATAACAAAGCTTACCTGAACCGTAAACTGTTGTAAACTGTACTTCATTATATACTGAAGACAACCACTTCAATCTTTCAAAAAGAAGTTGGAATAATATAATTATCACATAAAACTATTTTTATGTATTAAAAAAGAAAAACCAAAAATACTTCCAGCTCAGAATACTGCTCGTAAAAGAAAAATACTAAACATCAAAATTTTCAATCATTTCTCAACTATAAAATCATTCCTGCTTATCAATCACACTGTATAAAATCAAAACACGTAAACGAAATACGTGATGACGAATAAAACTTGTCTCTCTCATAAAAATCTAATCTAGATTTATGTCTAGTAGAGTTTCTACCACCAAGGTATAATGATTTTAGTTTAAATCTTAACCAAAATGGAGTCGACTGGTTATAATTTCATTCTAATAGGTTCTGTCAGATCAAAACCGTTATTGATTGATAATTTTTTTGTATAATTATTTATATTCTGATTGTCTGACACTCAAAATTGATTTTGGACTGAAGGGGATGGATCTGTGCTGAGGTTGGGAAATCTTTATATCCGGTGGTGTGTTCGTGCCTCCATCTAATACCTGTCATCCTGTTTTATACATAACTTAATGACAATAAGACTTGATGAGAGAGAAAGCACACCGAGTGCATATTTAAGTATATGCAGATATTAAAATGATTCTGTGAAAGTTTCTTTCATTGACTTAGAGCTAAAATCCACTTTATTGTCCTTGGAGGGCATTTCGTCCTCCGATATATGTAAATAACCGTTATTATTGACGGGTATTAAGTCGATGGTGTTGTTTCTGATTAGTTTATGTCCGGATTTGATGCTTTTCAGTTTGGTCGTGCCGTTATATGTGATGTTGACATCGTTGCAGTTGTCCAGAGGATGGAAATGAGTTACGATTTGTTTGGGAGCCGCATCCGTCGCCGGATCACTCGTCACCGACGTATCCTCCTTCATCTGATTTGGAATTTCGTTGTTATTTGGAGATTTTTCCTTTTTCTGCGAGTGAATGACCGAATCCTTGATGTTCAAAGACCCGATTTCGCTTGAAAAATTATGTTTCCTCTGACTATCGACTTCGATCGGTTTCGAATTGATTCCGTTCCCGAGACCAGGTTCCTGTGTCGATTTCTTGTTCTTCTGGTTCTTGATTATTTGATTGTGGGATGAATTGAAGAAGGAACTCACGCCCGACGTGATCTTCGACGTTAAATTAGGCGAATGTTGATGAAGTCTTTTCTTGATATCCTCTTCGTCGTCGTCGACGATCACCTTGAGAGGAACGCCTCTTATGACGTTGGGTTTCCCCGAATCCTCGTGCCTTTCGTCTTTTCCGTGATCTTTGTACGTCGTACCGTTGGGTAAATCGTCAGGGGTACAAAGTTCGGAGAAATGAGGTTTGTCGTGGAAATCTATGCTCGAGTGAATCCTCTTGAAGAATGCGGTTTTATCGAAGGGTTTCTTCGCCGCGCCTTCGTTCTTTCCTCCGGTCTGTTTGGCCATCTCCAAGTTGGCTATTATCCGTCGGATCTGTCCGGGTACTTCGATGTCTTTGTGTTCTTCGCTTGTTTCCGATATAAAATCTCCTAAGACTTTGACTGTGATTTCTAAACTTCGAATTTTCGTCTCTAATTTATTGATCGTGCTTTGTTGAGCGGATCTGAATTTTTCCAGTCTATTTAAGTTTTTGTTTACCATCTACAAAAATCAAAAATATTTACTGATCATACCAATTCTACCAACTTTCAGAAAATTTTAATCGTTTTTGATATAGCCCACCTCTAACTGGTCCATCAGAGCCAGATTCTGATCTTTTAGTCTTTTATTCTCTATTTTGACTTTCTTTAGTTGATCTAGTTCTGGTCTAGGAGTAGACATTTCCTCTTGGAGCACGTGATACTCGACTTCGTATTCGTGCAATTGTTTTGTAATATCCATCGTCAGAACCTGAAATTGGTGAAGAAACATTATGAAGAGACACATAGAATCTGAGAGTTATGAAGTCTTGAAAATTCTCATACCTTTCTCATGATTCGATCAACGCAAGGTGAATCCATTTTGGGAACGTCGTTCTTGAGATATTCCATTATTTCTTCGAATGTTGTGAGCTTCAAGAGCTCTTCCTTATGCTGATCCAACAATGCCATCACTACCCTGAATATGACCTCGGTTGTGTGTTCCATAAATAATAAATCTACAAAGAGGAAACGATGGATTTTTATAGCATAAAATATTTATTGTTTAAAGACTATAAAAGATGATGGAAGACAACTCACCGAAAACTCTAGTGACGAAACCTAGCGGAAATTGACTAGCGAATAAAGTTAACATCCAAGACGCCGCGTATAAAGTCGGCGCGATTTCGTTTTTGTCGAAGTGAGCATATAATTTAGGAAGAGTGTCGTGAATTAATCTCGACAGTTGGTACAACTGCACCTGAAGCGCTGCCATATCAGGCAAATACTGTTTCCTCAGCCCTCTTCGAAACATTAAATGTCTTAATAATAAAAACGCATTGTCTTCAGACATCTGAAACAATTTAAATTTAAATTCTCGATCGAAAATAAATAAAAACAATAACCTCAGGGAGTATAAGATGGAAACTCACGTGTAATAAGAGCACTCCAGCAACAAAACTAAGGCCTTGACAATAACCAACTTGAGGGTCGAGGAGGGAATACGCTTTAAGCAAATTAAACAAGGCCAATTGACCAGGGCCCAGTGGTGACGAGAAATACGAGTGATTGGGAAAGGTTCTTCCAAGGTCTATAAGAATAGCGTGTTGGAATGAAGTGAGTTGCTTCAGAAGATCTTCGTAGGGAACATCATAATTAGGGAAACCAGTCGAATCGAATGGAGGCTGCTTTAGACAGAACTGTACGGCCAAGAAATGCCAAACATCTCCTCTTTTAGAACGTGGAATACCTAAAAAGAAGCCATTTTTTGGTATATCAAAAACAATTCACCACAAAAGCCAGAATCAAGGTCATCATCATTTTCGTTACCTTGTCTGACTGCTTGAAACAATATCTGACTGTCGCATTTTGAAGAGATTCTGTTGTCCTTGTTGGAAACCATATCCCAGATGGCCATGTATTCCTTGTTGGAACTTCCCAACTCTTCATACTCTAATTTGATTCGTTTGACGGTGGCTTCCTCTTGACTCGCTGGAAAGAAGAGTCAACACTTCGTTTAAGTTCGATTATACAATCGGTAAATCAATAAAAATGGCCACCACATAGTTGTCCGATAACAGAAAAACGAAACAAACAATCCGATAAAATTCATTCACCTCTTAATCGGGCGTTTTCCTTTTCCATTCTAATTAACAAAATTTGCTGATTAATGGCCGTCTTCCAGAGTTCTCTCAACTCTTCTTTAGTTCTTTTCCTTGGGACTTTGTCGTCTGCTTCGTCGGCTTTACCCGGCGTCACCACTCTGTTAAATATAGCCTGTCTCCAAGAACCACTTGGCGTTTGACAGGTTTCTTCCGGGAAAAAATTATCTTGCGGTGGACTCTTGGAAGCGCTGCCAACTTTCAAAAATCTGAAAATTTGTTGTAGAATTAAATAATCTATAAGTCGAACCGGAATATAAAATCAGTTCTGCGTGCTATACCTAATGTTACGGTAAAAGTGATAAATAAGGCAAATTGTTTATAAAGTCTCCAAATTATAATGGAAAAGTTTGGTGGGGTCACCATTTGGATGTTTTGTAAACTAACCGGTAAATGTGATAAATACTCATTAATTTACCAAATTTATCGGTGATTATGAATAATCGCCGGGAATTATATTCGTCCGATTGATCATCCTGACTTACATATTTATCATCGGAGTTTTGGAAGCTTCCGAGTCGCCAGTGTCCGTGTCATCGGGGGAAGACAGATCGGGATTCTCGAGCCTTTGATTATTCGTGGACAAAGAAGAGATGTCCGGACAACTGGATTTATCCACTGGAGATGTTTTATTTGGATCGACGCTGAAACTTATTTATTAATAACACGTTTTAATAAGTTGATAGTCATGGATTAGGGTTCCCGAATAAAGGTTTTGAACTGACTCACCTTTTGTCTTTCTGAAACCTTTTCTTCAGGTCGTTACTCTCAGTCTTGTTACTCATCTGTTTGGAAATTTCTTTTCTCATGATTTCACCGTCGGAAGGTCCCACCGTTAAATACGACCGTTGACATTCCTCGTTTTTAGATTCGTTTATGGTAGAATCAGATTTCCGGTTCACCGATTCCTGAAAGAATTATTTAATTAATAAGCCCGAAAGGAAGACGTATGAATAGGATCTTCTAGCACTTCCTGAAGAAAAAGGTTAAACTGAAATGGCTTCTAGACACGATAAAAGACCTGGGAATCACGCAACAAGATCAAAAACAGCGAGACGGGATGGAAAAGAAACTACAACAAGGATTTCTGTCGGAAACCAAGCTTAAAACGGGTAGAACGTGATCCGAAGGAAGAAGACAGCCCAGGGAGTATTGCAAGAGGCGGAAGTCACTGAAGTTGTGTTGATGTCATGGTCCAGGAAGATGGCCGATACGCAACAACAAAAAATTATAATCAATCGATAGCACTGAAGGTGTGAGCCTGTACAGCCCACTGCTGACTGCTAAATTAATATTATCTTTAATGTTTTAAGTTAGTATAGATAAGAAACTCGGTTTCCAAGATTTTGCCAAAAAATAGCGATAGACGGATGCGTCAAAATACGATTCACACAAAACGAAATCTCGACTATATACCCCTTTATATAAATACCCATAAGTTGTTATACTAAAGAGTATATAGTAATAATGATATTGTAGTTGAAGGTCTGTGGTATGCTTAAAGTGCTCGACTGAAGAAGTTATAGTCGTGAGTTTGAATCCTCCACCCGTATCTTGTCATACTCAAGGATGCATCAACAACTCGAATAATATAATATTAATAAATAATATAGTAATATAAAAGCAAACCTTTGAATGAAAAATATCCGTTTGAGATCCTTTTCGTTTGAGCAACTGATCAAAGGAACTTGTTAACGACCTTTTGGCTTTCATGAAAATCGTATTTCCTCCTAGAACCTGATTCAGGAATTCGGATCTGAAAGATTTAAAAGAATTTGGTCACCAAGTTTCAAATTCGACAAGGTTAGATGAAAGAAACCAAAAGCTAAAGCATTTTTCAGGTTCAGGAGGCCGTACCTTGTTTCAGCGGTGTCGTGAACGTGTCGAGTCTGTTTCCTCTCACAGTGAGTTCTCAACAAAATCATCAAGAATTCATTTTGTTCTTTTATGTCGGAGGATTCCGCGCCTAAAAACTTTGTGTGAATATCGACCTGTTCCTCTTCGGGAAGGGTTTCGATTTTTTTCAGGATCGTCAACTGAGTTTTCTTTTCGTTGACCCCTGGAACAGACAAATAAATAAATAAAAATGTTAATACAAATAAAAAATTTTTTTTTTACACGTCAAGTTCACGGCTATGATTCCGTCATCGACACCTGGTCAAGGTTGAATTTGTAACACAAGTCGATTTTCTAGACGACCGAAGAGGAAACTTGATAATTAACAAGTGTCAACAAGAATGACAAACTCGATGGTTAAACAATTATCGAAGTCCCGGGACACAGGCCAACGCCGAAAACAATTCGGTAGGACAAAGGAAAGCTTACGCAATGGAAGAAGCAAACAAGGTGGGACACGGATTTCTTCCTCGCTTCAAAACCAACACAGAAAATCCTTCTTCAGGTTGGGTAACAGCCTACCAAAGAATACGACAAAGGATGAAATCCCTTCTGTCGGGTTGAAGAAAACCGATCGCACTCACTTCCGGTTTTGATTACCTTCGATTTCGGCACAGAGCTTGTGGAACCACAGCATTGGACAGTGTTCGCATGACAGAACCGGCTGTTTCGATCTCTCCTTGTTCTCTCTCATCGACTGAAAGCTCTGCGTGATGGCTGATACGATGTGGTCGGCGACACTATCCGATTCGCATTTGAACACGTACCCGAAATAACTGTCCACTTCTCGGCTGATGATTCCGAAATGTTGATTGTTTTCAATTCCCTGAAATTATGAATCAGTTATTACCATTTATGGACCCGTGGTCGAGGGAAACAAAGATAAACAAGGTACCATTTCGTCACCGCAGCAAAAAGGTCTCCGATTTCTTTACATAAACAGTAAAACCAAAAAACAAAAAAATTTCAGAGAGAATTCACACGAAATCCAAAAGTCACGTTCTCGATAAGCAATTAAGGAACCTAACCTATTTCTCTAGCAAGAAGCAATAAACCTTGCAAATGTTATTCACTTCTATGTACATAAATATATTAATACATACAAGAGATGTGTGTGTGAGATGTGTATGGAGGTCGACAAAGTGCCGACCATTTTGTGGAGTCATTTACTCCTTGGTTGTGACTCTTCCACAAAATATTTAGCACAGGCCCAGAGTATTATATATTTACATAATTATGGAACTAAATTTTATTTAATATACTGCTAGTTAAGCTAAGATATACAGTATTTAGCAAAGGGAAGTTTAATAGCGTCCTTTAACCCTAATTAATTCGTTAAAAATGCTTATACTAAGGCAAAGCTTACAAAATGGCTCTTAAATAAGTTATAAAAGCGTATATAAGTATAAAACGGCTCTTTGAATAATATAACAATAATAATTAATCGGAAAACGTAACAAATTTATGTACTCGACTGATTAATAAAACATCCTGGCTAGTTTATAGAATCTCCAACTCGTAATCTGAGCAAACTTTTATCAGATTCTCCTTTATGAGTTGTAGATTTAACAAACCAGCCGGTAAATGTGATAAATGTATGGTACAGTAAAAGTGATAAATTTGCCGTGTATATATATAGTTCCGGGCGATTAATCATCAACTAAGCTTGGTAAATGTGTCAAATTAATTAGTATTTATCACATTCACCGGCTAGTTTATAAAATTTTGAATGCGGGAATTAAATAAAGTTTGCTCAGGTTATGAGTTTGTTATTTTATAAACTAGCCGGTAAATATAATAAATATTCGGTAATTAGTGATTAGGCGAAAATAATGTGGGTTTATGCTTTAGATCTAACATATGTACCACGGTTAAAGTGATAAATCAGGCGATTATGTATAATTTTTGCAAACTAAAATTGGCAAATATGACAAATAACTGAATATTTATCGCATTTACCGGTTAGTTTATAAAATATCCAAGTCGTAACCTGAGCAAACTTTTATTAAATTCCCCATTATGAGTTGGAAAGTTTATAAACTAGCCGGTAAATGTAATAAAAATGTCGGACTTACGAAGCTTAGTAGGTGATTATGAATAATCGCCGGAATTATATATATTTCTGCATATTTATCATTTTTACTGTCGCATATTTATCGCATTTATCACATTTACCGGCTAGTTGAAAAAATCTCTAATCATAATATGTCATTTAACAAAATTTTGCTCAGATTAAGAGTTGAAGATTTTATAAACTAGCCGGTAAATGTGATAAATACTCAGTAATTTGTCACATTAAAGCTTACTTCGTGTGTATGAAATAATTGCCAGGATGATATGTACATTTGCCAAATTTATCACTTTTACCATACCATATATTTATCACATTTATCATATTTACTGGTTAGTTTATGAAATCTTTAACTTGTGATGGAGAATTATAATAAAAGTTTGCTCAGATTTTGAGTTGTATATTTTACAAACTAGTAACTAAATCTGATTATCCTATACGGTAAAAGTGATAAATCAGGGGAATATATATATATGACTCCCAGCAACTTTTCAGCATCACCAACTAGTTCATAACATATTCAACTATATAACCAAATATACAAGTTGGCGATTTTATATATTAGCCGGTAAATGGGGAGGAGTAGTGTAGTGGTAAAGTTCCTGACTTGGACGCAAATGGTCGTGAGTTCGAATCCTCCTCCCGCATCCTGTTAGCGGGATTAAAACCACCACTATATTAGCCGGTAAATGTGATAAATATCAACAATTTGTCACATTAATCATTTTACTTGGCGATTATTATGAATAATATCACATCTACCATAACATATATACGACGTTGATTCACGACGTGATAAATTTAAATTTAAATAGTAAGCGACGCTTATCTAAAATCAGATCTTTATACTCTGTCGGACAATAGCAATAAAGTCTAAAATCGTCGAACGTGGGTTTGTAGTATGTCTGGGTGTGTGAGAAAGTTTATTTAACAATTAAAAACCATTTTCTCTCCCAATTTCCACGAAACCATTTCCCAAGTACTCGCCTAATGCTCAGCGACCCTTTCGCGTCATCTATAATCTTTAAGTTGTTTGTCCTTGAAAGCTTTTGCACGGAGGTCGATAAATTATCTGTTAAAAATGTTGCACGTTCTTTTTCATTTTCTTTTGTTTCGAGAGGTTATTTGGTCACAATTATCCGACGAAAGTGACGACGCAAAAAAAAACGGCTACATTACTCGAGAGGTGTTAAATGAGCCAGGGACGCATCTTAAAACACTTTCAATAACGATCCATAAAAAAATTAAAATGGCGCCATTTTGAAAACGATAAGAATACAAAAAAAATTTTTCCCTTACTTGTACGCAACTGTTAATGTCCTTGAGCATCTTATGTAAGAGAACTTGTTTCCTGTCGGGGCTGATGAGTCTAAGATCAGATCTTCCGACGTAGAATAACATTGTTCTGTTTTGATTGGCATCGTCGACTTTTTTTCTGAACGTTTCGATTACTCCCAAAGAACCAGCTCGGGCTCGATTCGTCCTTCCTTCTAGTCTCATTTCTGAGACAGGATCCGGTTTGCCTTTTTCTGGAGGAAAAAGTCACATTGCCATTAATACTCGGAAAACCTGATAATGAACTATACTAATAATAGAAATGAGGCGTATTTTGGACTTTGCTTACCCGAATCGGAAGACACTTCATTCTTCTTGTTAGCACCATCACAGACTCTGTTCCCTTCGCTTTGTTTCAATTCACCTTGTCCCGACGATGTTTTCGAATCCAAACTATCATCGTCTACCTTGTGTGCGTCACTCTCTTTCTTAATATTTACACTACCCACTGTACAATAACCCTTATCCGTATCACAGTTCCCTTTATTTGGCATAAACACACTTTCCGTACTTTTCAATTTCTCGTTATCCGCGTTGATCTGTTCCATCAACTTCCTGCTCTTCTCCAGCTCGTACAATCGTATCTTTTCCAAGGCGTCGTCTATAAAGTTTCCGGAACTTTCCGATGCGAGACTTTTATCTTGCCGACGTAGAGAACTTCGAAAAATTGTGAATTCGTCGGAGATATGTCCGGACAGAGTGATGTCAACGTGGCCGCCGCGCTGCTGTGCGATTTTGTCATGTTCGGATGTTCTCTCACGTTTTCCCGCATCGTTTGAAATATTTCCACGACCTGTATGAGAGAAAGAAAAAAAAATTTTTTTTATTTTTTTTTTAAACTTTCTCGTTGACATTTGGGAAATTTCGAAGGCGGAGCCATGAACGACGAAAATAAAAAGGACGTCTTTTTGGGAAATTTTTGGCAAGAGTCTAGGATACGTCAAGATCGAACATCGTCCACTCTTTTCCTGTATGCCTGTGTTTTCATTAGCCATCCTCCATGACTCACATTTCTGGGAGAACGACACCGAACATAAAAGCTTGAGACATAAGAACCATTCGTGAATAAAAATGTGGAAAACTACAAGGACTCTCATGATTGTTAAACATGAGCCTAAATCTCTGAAAACATTCGTACCAACCATTAACCTCTGACAGGGCTCAGCTAAACCTTGAAGGTATTATATAACGATCAAAAACGATTTTAATTATGGTTTGTGTTATCTCCACATCCAAGCTCACTCAAAAAAAGGTTTAATACCACCTTGCGAATTTTTTTTAGTGAGTCAATTTGACTCGAAAATTAGATTTTGCTGAACCAAGCTATTTCGACTCCGCAGCTAAATTATAGTAGGCCTAAATCAGTTCCAATAATAAGCATGTCGATTTGACTTAATCACTATACTAAAATTGAGCCAATTTGACTCACCAAATTTTAGTAACGAGGTACTATTTTTATCTCGTTTTTGAGAAATAGAGCAACAGGTTTTTCTTTTACTGTAAGCTCAAATCAGTAGCGGAATGAGGTTCGGTTTTAGGTGATAGCATCTAACGTGCTGTATGATCGAACAGATTTTTTGTTGGCAACCGTGCAAACTGAAAGTGTTGTTTAAATTTGTTTTATTTTCTTTTGACATCTTCCGTCACTAAGTTGGTGGACAGTTCTTCATGATTACTCCTAATTCGTTTAAATATTCTTGGAAACAGAAGAATTGCGAGATAAAAAAACTATAAAACGAACTTTTCTTAAAAGTGTGCAGTATTTATGAAATAAACACCTTTGTAATATATTTGTGAACTGTTACGCTCCTGAGACTAAAACGATGGTCTGTTCACCGAATACAATTCCCCATTGTTAGACCCACAGACTACCAATAATACCTAAGACAGGTGGTAACAGGGTGGGCGGGAGTGGAGGGTGAGGGGTGTAACCAGAAAAAATTTCAGGTACGTTGGATTTTGGTAAAAATTTATCTGCGTAAATACTATCCGAGATAAACCTTCGTTGGTAACTTGAGTCAAAGGTTAAGAAAATTAAACCTTCAAAGACGTTTTCCTTGACTTTGAATTTGAGGAGAGCCATCGCGGAGTCGTAAGAAGGTGGCGAAATCTAAAGTTTTCGTTATGTCGAGAGGAGTCTTCTTGTAATTGTCACGATTCCAACGTTTGACGTAACACCACAACACATTTAACATTCGACGCGGTTTTCTTCTTTCATATCCTGCGATCAGCAACTTTTTAAACTGATTTTGACAAAATGCCGGCACTCTTAAACCCCCAAATTCGTTCGGGCTTTCAGTTCTGCCGTTCTAACCATTTTCCTGTTGATATACAGGGTCGTATATATTGATAATTGTATAAACTTCCTTTTTTGTTCCATATCCGACTTATTTAAGTTATGTATGAAGAAGCTTTATGTATCTGGTTATGTTTTGTGCGAATTTTTCTGTTTACAACCTGTTTCGCTCTGAGTCTCACTGTTTTGTTGGTTTCAACCTGTTATGGACGTGCAGAAACTTGCATGAACGGGTGATAAGACTTGTAAAAAAACAGTCTACACGAAGCATGTGAATAAAAAACGCATAACTAAGAGTTACTCTGCGAAGTAACTCGAACGGCTATCTCAACAACCGCGCTAATTTTTGCTGATATTCATCCGCAAATTTATTTTCGTGGAATGTCGATCAATGAACCTAATTCACACAGAGGTAAACAAAACAAAGAAAACTGAATTCATCTCAGTCCACCTTACAAATCGATGGTGTGGAGTTATAAAAGGACTGATAAACGCATAAATTGGGTCAAGACTTAGGAACAACAAATAAAAAAGAATCCAAAACATAAAACCCGTAGGCTTTACGCAGACCCAAATCGATTTGAAAAGCTGAAAGGAAAACAAAAAAGAAATGAATATCCTAGAATTTTATGAACGCATAAAAATGAAACTGATACGTTATTGTTTACCGATCGGAAACCAGAGCAAGGTTGATTGGTACCCATCGTCATTGCTGAGGCACGACGCACTAAGCCAAAAAGCCTTTTCAAAAGTTAAAAAGACAAAAACGCCTTTCAAGAGTTTCTAAAGCTTACGAAACAGAGATCAACAACCTTTAACATGCTATTAAAATTGGTATTTCAAGTTGCGCGAATCGAAGAATATACGAATTAATACAAACTAAGAGTATGACACATTCGAGTATACTTGGAAATTGTTCGTTTCAAAAATACTGCACACTTTTACGGAAGAATTAGTTTCATAAATAATGCACACTTATTTATTTATATTTCCTAACTGATTCTGTGTTATTTTTCGTTTATATATTTATTTATACTCAGGCCTAGGTTGTTTGTGTTTTATTCATTTTTAAGACAACAGGAACGTATACCAAACCCTTACGATTTAAATGGAGGCCTTTAACATGTTTGTCGTTCTCTATCGTTATATCGCATAAAACGAGGTCTTACTACCGATTTGATTATAAACACCACCTCGAGGGTTCTTTATATTTTCATAATCATAATCTCCCAGCGGTTTTTAAAATTGCTGACCACATTTAATAGTTTAGTCTGACAAACCAGACCAGATGGGAAAAATAAGGAGAGCAATGACTTTATCTGAATAATTATTTAGGGATTTAGCGAGCGTTTCCAAAAATTGTAGAAAACCTTTTTCCAGGAAATAAATCACAATTCGTGACCCCTTTCAGTCGCCAAAAAGTCTTTTTAAGAATAAAAAACCTTTTAAACTCGAAACAAAAGGGTCTTAAAACTTATTGGACGACGGCCAGATCGTAACATCTTTTACTGCTTACAGGTCTTGTTAAAATACACAACTACAAATACGTCAAACTAAAAATACTATTTTCAAAACAGTCCACAAACTGCTTCCTGTTTCTAGTACCACAGACGTTTCTAAAAGAATTGTTTCTGAAGAAAAATTGTTGTTTCAAAGCTAAACACACTCAGGTGTGGCGGGTCTTTGAACTCAAATCTGTTGGGTCTCTGGTCAGTGATTCGAATTCCTCGTTTGGGCAGGTCATTCCTCTTGTCCTTATAAAAGTGTGCATGACTTATGAAAGTGGACCAATGTCGTCTTGTGGACCAAGTCTCCCGAACTATTTTTTAAAGATCATAGATGAAAACAGATAAGTTGTAGATAAGATAATTAAAACCTTAGAGTACAGATGTATAAGAAAAACTGAGTCACAGCAGGGACGAACTACACTTACCGTCGAATTTGATTTGACGAGTTCGGGGGTGTAACACTTATCAGAAGTAACAATGATGGGCATAGCCTGCATTTTTCTGGAGGACTCGAAATTCAATTCGAAAACCGAAAAATCAAAATTAAATGAAAAAATTCAAACACTCTTGAGACTATCTCGCAATTGTTTTGGGATTCACGCCAGAGCCGAAAATAAATCAGTCGATCTTTCCTTCTTTTTCGAACTTAGAAAAAATTTTTTTTTGTTTTGTTTTAGCACAAATAACACATGTTATCCACCAAAAAACCGTAAAAGTTCAAAAAAGAAAATGTCTCTCACTATATGAAGTACGTGACAGGATTTAATTACAGAACGTCACGAACGCGGTTGTTATTGTTTTCATCAAAATTATGATTTAAGCTTCCTCTCCGAAAAACACGACAGTGATCATCGCATTTAATCGATTCCGCACAAAAAAAACCAAAAATATTTAACTCAAGATCGAATTATACTATCTCAGAGAGCACAATGAAAATGAGAAAATGTTGATGTCACACATCTCAAAAAGAGTTGTCTCTGTGACACCGAGATTAACACTAAAAGATGGGATTAATAGACAAAATACGTATGTCGACTCCGACTCCTGCCGCCTTGCCAATTTATTTGCTTTCTAACTTTGAGCGAAACGCAAAAGAAAACATGTACGCGTCGGTATACAAGAAAACCAGGACGACGAAAGGTGATGGAAATGAGAACGATGGCCTCTTTTCTTTTTTAAACCTTTCGCCCGAGGGCTCTCCTCAGCCTCTCCCCCTCCCCCATTTTGAAATATCGGTTTTTACAAAAATTAAGAATTTCGTCTGAGAGGCTCTTCTCCTCGGCCAAATCAACAATACACTTTAAAGCATGTGTGCTGTTCGATAGAGAGCGCCAATTTGACTCAATGCTGCCTTCATTATAATTTTAAAATTTATTATAACCCAAATGAGTCGATTCGACTCAACAACTGAAACCGATTTGACGTAGCCATTTTATACTAAAACGTAACCGAAGATCTTAATAAATTAATATGACTAAACAGTTTTTAGATGAGTTAATTTGACTCTGGGATTTTTCAAACGAGTCGATTTGACTCGATAAACTTTCTTTAAAAATTCACGTGAATTTAACCAAACTGTTACAAACCCGAACCAGGTTAACATCAAAAGGGTTGGGAGGAGCCCATTCATTTCATAAATAATGCACACTCAGTATAGTGAATAACTGCGGTTAGGTTTGGCAGCAAGTTGGAGAGAACAAAAAGAAAATTCGTGAGCCAACGGCACGTGGTGTTCCCAAGCGGTCACCCATCCAAGTACTGACCACGCCCGATGCTGCTTAACTTCGGTGATCGGACGAGAACCGGTGTTTTCAGCATGGTATGGCCGTTGACGAATAACTGCGGTTAACAAAACAATATTTATTCAAACCACGAACACTTTGGATGAGAAACAACACCCTGCCTGTGAATTTTAGAATTTCATCTTGAAAAGAAAATTCTGAAACCTTCCTGACACCAACAATTGGCTTGAAGTTTCTGAAGGAAAGAGAGAAACTCGGAATGGAATTGACAAAGTGGAGAACAAGAAAGACTGGGGGGTAGTTATACAAAGTGATAGTAAAATGAAACACAAGGACTACTAAGTCTACTAAAAAATTAAAGTTAGACTAATTATCTATATAGTGAATCCTCTTATAACGAGTTAAGAGTTTTACTCGTTGTGCGAAATAATTTTTTCCATATAAATTAATTTAAAATAGGAGAATGCGTTCCAGGTCGAACTGTCGGGGGGTATATACATGTCGCTCATTATACCGAAAATTGTTCCTTCAGAGATGTTACTCGTTATGCGAATTTCTCGCTCTGAGAGGTTCCACTGCATATTATTAACGTTATATTTATCTGGCTATTTGTCTATTTAATTATTTTGCATGCTTATAAACGTATAGATTTGCCTGGATCTGAACTTATTTATTGCTTTTTGTAAATATTTGTTTTCGTTATTTATTTATTGGAAAATTCGTTACTTATCGTTTTATTTATTTATTTATATTTTAATATGTATAAGAGAGGATAGAATGAGAATGTCCATACAATTAATCACCCCTGAAAAATTCTCTACAGAGTAAATTGATCGACATCGATGGCATAAAACTTGTTCTACCAATAATTATTTATTAATTTGTTTTTGGATTTGCTCAACTAATTAATAAGTCTCCATAAAAATTTACGATTAAGATAGTCGATGGATTTGTAGTTAAGCGATTCTTTCCAGTCCCGCGATAAAATTTTAAAAATTAAATTGGCTCGGTTCTTCATGGTGTTTCCACTCCTCGAAGAGATAACCAACCAGTTTGAAGATGTTATCCGCGACTGATAATTAGAGCAGACACACACATGTAAAAATCCCATGGGAATAGGGAGTAAAGACTATACGCCCAGAAACTAATTAAGACGAGACTTAATGATTAATTGAAATTAATGGCTGTAGTAGTAGTCCTCCTCCTCCTCCCCCGTCCCTATTCTTCATATTAACGATATCAAACTCGTCATGTCATGGAGAAATTAATAAAAACAAATTAATTTTGATAAATTATTAATTAAATCTCTTTAAATAAATAATTCGTGAGATCAGAGAAAGAATATGAAAAAAGATTTTGACTAAGACTATTCACGTCAATTTTGTGTGACTCGACAGCGGGCAAACTTTTGTTGTCTGAATCAAAAATTGCTGACGTCAGAAAAGAAAAGAATTCAGACGCCTGTTGGTCTGATTTGTTCCCGTACATTCACCACACATGTGGTGTTTATTTTTACCAATTTATCTGAAAGTTATGCCAATTGTTATACTTCAATCCACGCGAGAACTGATACCATCTGTGCTGTAGAATGAGAGGATAAACAAAATTCAGTAACACTATCCAACAAGAAAACAGTAACAGTAGTCGAGCCACGAACCTCAGCTTCAATCAACATAGGTTAACGAGACTGTGGTGTCTCAAAACCACAGTTTAAGGAAGGTAACCGCAACAGGAAACCACTCTCAGACTATCATACAGCCAGAAACTCGTCTAATTGATCAGAGTAAGCATATTGGGATGAACCAACCAGCGGTCAGTCAAAGCTCAACTCTGTGTCGGATATTTATGTGATTCAATCAACCATTTATCTAAATAAATAAATAAGTAGATAAATCGGCCGGAAAGAAGTAATCCATAATACTTATCATCTGCTAGTTATTATAACTTTTAACTCTATCGTGCTTTGTTTATTTTTCTTCTCTAGAGATAATTGTGTTAGATAACAAAGACGTAGTTCTTGGTTGTATTATCTAGAACAATGCTTTAGATATGGTGAACAGCACCAAAGGTATCAAAGTAACCAACAGTACCAGAGGCACCAAAGTAATACAAACTTGAATGAAGAATTCTTTCACAAATAATGCACACTTAAAAAGGGATTCATTTCATAACGAAAAAATTCATAGGGTTCGTTTCATAAATATTGCACACTTTCGTCAAGACTTTTCCCCATAGATAATGTCACACTATTCTGATCGATAACTCACTTCATAAGTAATACGGATTGATTCTATAAACGCACACTTGTATAGATAATATTTTTCAAAAGTAACGCACGATTTGGCCTTTGTTTTTTTAAGAGACGATGATTTGTTTGTTTGTTTATTTATTTATTTATATTTTATTGTAGGCTTCCCGACGTCGCCCTGCTTTTAATTAATCAGAACGTTTTTACGCGTTTTGTTTTTGTACGTTTTTAAATTTGAGGGTGTAGATAATTAAAAATCATTTTCTATGCGAAATGAGGGCGATAAAAAGACGTCATTAGATCATTATGATCTTAGGTGTGATCATTTTTCGCGTAAAGCAAGACCTGCCCTGAATTTATACGTAAATCATTTGAAATCGCCTGATATACTGTTCAAAATAAATTGGATTTATTTTATGCGATTAACAAAAAATTTAAACCAGGCCTAGAAAAAGGTTGCTGACCCTTTCAGTTAGTATTATTCCTCCAACAGACGAGAAAAGTTTTACATCGTCACCGCGTACATATACATAATCGATCAGATCAGGATAAACAAAGTAACTGCTGACAGAATCAAACGCTAAACAAAACAAGAACCTTCAACTTCCTCATCCTTGAAACTTGATTTAAAGGAAAACATTTTAAGAAAATCAACCTCGTTCCACCTTTGAAAGGATTCAATGAAAGGAGCTTTCACCGGATGGGAAGACCGGAAAATTCATTTTGTTTGGAAATTTGTGAGAATTGATTACGAGGACTGAGATTAATTAATCCCCAGAAATATTCCCATGGGATGTTCACGTGAACAGAAAGCTTTTTTGGATTTTCGCCAGTTTTATCAATGAAACAATCGGGAACGAGAAAAAAAAGGATAAAAAAATTTTCCTTTCCGACTTACATCTTCGAATTCGGTCGTTTGGAAGAGGTACACGTTGTACACGGGTTCGAACTCATCCCTCAGGAGATACATAAACGTTCTCATGTTGTTCGGCTCCAAGCAGAACCGATGGACGTTTTGAGTCTGGTGACGGAATATGACCACGTTTTCCGTTCTTCCGATGATCTCTCCATTATCTATTGTTAGATTGACCTAAAAAAACCAAAACATTTTATACAAAAAGTGAAAAAGGGCCATTTTGAGAGAGAGAGAGGCGATCAAGAATAATAACTTCGGGGCGAACGAGAGATTATAGCGGAACAACGACCATTAAACAAATGGACTTTACACTATTTTTAAAACGATTCGATTAAAATCTGATCGAAACTACATGCCAACTTCATTCTCGTGATTAAATCAATTCCCTTGAATGCTGACAGTCACCATACTGTGGACCATGTGGATGAAACAAACGCAATTGTTTGACCTTTGCCACTTGGAAGATTGACAATGGACTGGTTAAAAACGGGAAGAGAATTTTTCGAATCATTTCACCGTAATAGGAAACCCAGGGGCAGAACCCCCTTCCCCCCCAAATGGAAACCTTGCCTTATGGATGTCTCCTATTGAATAATAAATAAATAAATAATCAATTGCTAACCCAACCTGACACGTCAACTTTTGAATTTTGCAACTGCCAAGTCGAGTTTTGCTTGTTTGACCCAAACTCGACATTATTATTATATTTAAATTATTTATTGCTTAAATCAAGGATAGCTTTCACTATTTATTTATTTATTAACCTATTGAATGGGGACAAACGCGTTATGTCATTTTTATGGAATGACTGTCACCCATCCCCGACGCTTCCCATTCGCTATTCATATTTAATTTAATTTTGTCACCTGTAGCGTCGACTTGCAAAGAGACATACTGTCTGACTCTTTCATCTGGATTTAAATTGTTTTATTAAACCCAAATACTTCCGGTTAGCTTCCTTTAAACAGATCTTATTTTTCATAAGTAATGCACACTTTACAAAAAATTTTAATTCCACGAATAATGCAGACTAATTAGAATAACTTAATCAAGAATTCATTTCATACATAACAAGCACCACCTCGAAGAATTAATGTCATTAAGAAGTGCACACTTTCATTTCATTCCATAAATACTGCACACTCTATCTCGAATAACTCTATTCATAAATAATTCAACTTTTGTATAAGTTAATTGCACAAATCTTGCAAACTACGAACAAGAACAATTTCAGCAATAGACTATGGCGGGGATGGCGAACCAGTGGCACGTTTGAAAATTTTGATGGCACGCACAAAAACAAAATTATTATTTTTTAATAAGTTCTTCTTTGATAGAAATTAATTAAAAAATTATTTGTGGCACGGACATCAAAAAAGGTTCGCCATCCCTGGACTATGGAATAATGGACAATTATTTAAGGGCTCATTTCATAAATATTGCACACATTTATGTGGATTTAGAGCATTGATATTTTCGTTAAAAAAATTGCTTCCCTATTTTCTAAATTCATTTTAGGAAATATAAGAAGATATGTCAAAGATTAACGCTGACTGCTAAGATTAACTTAATATATGTGAATTCAAAAGTATAACACCATTTATATGAATATATGTTTATTTTATTTATTTATAAATTATTATAGTATTTTATAAATTATAAATTTTGACTTCTTTATTTATATAAATGTTAGTAGTAGAAACGCATGGGATGCATAAATTTGAGTATAACAGCCCGAGTATGTGTAATATTATTTATTTTTCTTTTGTTAATGTATAGGTAATGTAATAATTTATTTATTTTAGTTTCACTGGGTGTAATATTTATACTGAAATATGATTTATATATGGTGAACACCTGTTTGTGGAAGTTGATTAAGTTTTTGTAAAAAATTAAGTCAAATATATGTTATAATTATTATTAAAAGAAGATACGTCATTTCATTTAAAATACATAAGCGAAACATTTGCCTTACAATCAGATTCCCCAGGGACTGAATTTATTCTCTGAGCTGTAGAGAGAGACTTGGTCGTGTTGTGTATGTTACAAATACTGTTGATTGGAAGAACTCTAGACCTTGGATGAGCGATGCGAAATTTGGTTCATACGTTCTGGAGTTATACGAAAACATTTATACAAAGATTTTTAGACTGATTCTTGTCCCTATCTCAAAACAAATATCTCTCGCTAATCAGTATTTTTCCAGATGATATAAATAAATAAATCGTTCAAGCCGTATATGACAAAACACGTCCTCCTTATCTACGATAGAGATAAACGATTCGGTTATCAGGTAGCCGAGCCGTGACGTCACTTTTCGTTATTGTAAACTGATCGAGAGGGCCTAAACTCGTCAACCGAAAAATACCACCACACCTCCTCCATCTCGCCGAGGCATCACAATGTGATTTCGCATATTTTATTATTTCATGAAACGTGTCACACATACTTGACTCCTAACCTAACGTTCGTTATTAGCTTTTGAATGTAAATTCTGACTCGGGCCGTCATTATTTCACTACATCATTGATTTTCGAGATCACTTTTATCGCGAATCATTTATCTGTCGATCGTGACTTTAGAAATTCAATTTCAACAAAATAAAAAATTAATTAAGCAGCTTCTAATAACACAAAGAACGTAAAAACATTTTTTTTTCCACGGCGTATGACGTCACACTCGTGTGGGTTACTTTATTTCTCAGAGCATCAAGAGTTAAACACTCTCCTGAGTAATGATCCTCAGAGAAGAAATGGTGGTGAGCGATTTTAAAGAACAACGATCTGTTATTAAAGATTTATTTATTTATTTATTTGTTTATTTTACTGAGTCGACCTTCGTGTAAACATTCGTCACAAGCCGACGCTTTTTCGTAAAAAATCATCTGGAGAATACATAAAATGAGAAAAAGGGGGTTTGTTATGTATGTCAGAATATAAAAAATAAATAAATAAACTTAAGAGTTATTAAAAGTAGATTTGGTGTCGCACGTGTCAGTTGATAACACCGATCTTATTGTTATTTCGAAAGGATGACAGCAAAGTAGGTGTGTTTGTAGACATGCTACGAAAATCTAGATTTCCTACATCTTTTAGTATTGTATATAAATATGTTCGTATAACTCCAGAACGTCCATTTCGACTAAATTTTGCACCACTCAACGTCTGGAGTACTTCCAGTCATTTGTTATTCTGTTACTTGGACATAAAAAGTTCTCTTTCCATAGTTCACAGAATAAATTCTATCCCAACGGAATCTTATTGTGAGACTATTGTTTCGCTCGTTTATTTTAAACGCAATAGCATATCTTCTTACATTTCATGAAATGAATTTTAAAATAATAGCAAATCAAATTTTTATTTACTAACGAAAATATTAATTCTATTAACTAATTCTTCATAAATGTGTGCAATATTTATGAAATAAGTATCTATTCTGTTATTTGTAACATAGAAACTTCTCTCTCTCTCTCTACAGCTCATAGAACAAATTCAATCCCAGGGGAATCTGTTTGTAAGACAATAGTTTCGCTCGTGTATTTTAAACGCAATAACATATCTTCTTACATTTCATACGATATTTATACATCACATATTTCATAAAATGAATTTTAAAAATGGCAAATCAAATTTTTATTTACCAACGAAAATATTAATTCTATTAACTTCATAAATGTGTGCAATATTTATGAAATAAGTATCCATTCTGTTATTTGTAACACAAAAAGTTTTTTCTCTCTCTCTACAGCTCATAGAACAAATTCAATCCCAGGGAATCTGGTTGTAAGACAATAGTTTCGCTCGTGTATTTTAAATGCAATGGCATATCTTCTTACATTTCATAAGATATTTTTATACATCACATATTTCATAAAATGAATTTTAAAAATGCCAAATCAAATTTTTATTTACTAACGAAAATATTAATTCTATAATTCTATAAACTAATTCTTCATATATGTGTGCAATATTTATGAAATAAGTATCAATTCTGTCATTTGTAACATAGAAAGTTCTCTCTCTCTCTACAGCTCACAGAACAAATTCAATCCCAAGGGAATTTACCTCACCTAAAACTGAGTGTTTATTTGGGCGTGTAGGAGAGTATCAAACGTGAACACATCAAATCATTTCAATCGACATTTATAGCGTTTACACGAAACAAAGACTATAAAACTCCGCTATAAAGTGGGTTGGTTAGTCTCTTAGTAATTTAGTCTCGAATTGATATAGCCACAGCGTGTTAAAAACTGTGCATTATTTATGAATTGAATTGATCGTAGCTAAAAGTGAGCACCATTTATGGATAAATTCTCCCCTTAAAATGTGCAGAATTTATGAAATGAATCAACAACAATCCACTGAATAAATAAATAAATAGAGGGAAAGGCTGGAAAGTCCTAATTGCTTCATTGCTGAGATATGTTGTTCACTCGACTCGTGATTAAATTTATTTGTTTTTTATTTACAAAAAAAATTTAGGACTCGCATTAGCAAATGAAATTTGGCATAATTTAAATACTTGACACTTGGGATCCTATCGCCAGGGAAAAATTGATAAAAAGCCTTAATTAGCTGGTTAATAAATTACTCAAGGTCGATCTAATGAAATCCACCATAAAAAAAAACTCG
The DNA here is from genome assembly GCA_016920875.1 of Columbicola columbae. NCBI lineage: Eukaryota > Metazoa > Arthropoda > Insecta > Psocodea > Philopteridae > Columbicola > Columbicola columbae. The sequence continues at coordinate 6,659,532 of JADMLL010000011.1, read as the reverse complement.
TCCTTGTGAATTTCAACCTGCGTATAACCCAAAATCGGTGCCAAGGTACCACTATTATTACTTATTCATGAGCGAACCTTAAAATTTTGGGGGTGTAGGGCTAACCCATCAGTCCCAATTACCTTTTGTATCTTTTTACGTCTCTTCACATCAGCAATGACCCATGGTATCATCGGATTCGAAAATAATTTGTCGACTACGGTCGTTCCCAGGAAATCTATATTGAACTGGACCATGATGACGGATTTTCGTTCCAAATTTGAACCTAGAAATTTAAAATAATAATGATGATAGTAAAAGTCGGTTTCGGTTCGTCGTTTCATCGATTATCAAGGTGATCGGGCTTAAAAAATTTTTTAAATTTAAATTCGGAAGACCTTATTTATTAATAGTAGACTTCCTGTTCAAATAAATTTTTTGGGGTATGGTGAAGGAACCAAAATGTGAGTGGAGAATGAGATGAAATAAATTCCAAGTGGACGGTGAATATAAACATACATAAGAGCTATGCATTAATAATTTCAAGGAAAACGAGTTGGACCAGTGAAAAGCAAAAATAAACTGCGAAAGACACACTCAATCTCAAATCTATAGGGAAGAGAAAAACTCAGAAGACTCAGAATTAATAATGTACATAATGTAGATGATTTTTTCGAGAGGATTTAAAATTATTTTTTCTTTTAGAATGCATAAAATTAATGTTTGCTACATAAGGCAAAATAATAATGAAACTTCTCGATTCCAGTTTTGTTTCGCCCAAGTCTTGAGATTCTTCCAGTTCGTAATTAGACTTCTTTATCAAGTAGTTTGTGGTTTTTGATACGTATTAAAAGCCCGAAAATATGTCGATAATCAGGTTGATGAACTTGACCGTGTTTTCAAAATTTTTATTTTATTCTCATTTTTGAAAAGAATTTTATTTTTGAAGTTTCTGACTTGATTTTCTATAAAGAGCTATAGGAGACTTGTTACCATCTGGAAAAATAAATTAGACCCTCAAAAAATAAATTTGACTTTAAAGTAATAAATAAGATAACCAAATCCATAATCGAAAAGTGTTTCTATTAATTATTATTATTTTTTAATTATCTTCTAGTTAACTACTACCTCTCTCAAAATCTGAGGCAATAAGTAGTTGGACTAGCAATGGGAATTTGAATTTAGAAAACAGAGCAGTGTATTAACCCGAGTGGGGTGCTGAAGGGTAGAATTATTGTCGAAGGAAGTTGGTTTAAAGGAACATAAGCAAATGAGCAACGAAAAGGGGAGTAGGGTCTGACTCACATGAAACTGAAGAAATAGGACTTACACGAAACTACATTTGAGTGGCATATTTTTGTTTAACTTGTTACAACTAAAAAATGACAAGGAAGCTGACATTTGTCTTCGATTCATTCTTACTAAAACCACTCAAAGAAAAAAACAAGAAAAGTCAGTTAACAAAATTTTCCACTCCAAACTTTAAACCTAATACTCTTTTGGAACAAGGTCAACAAGACTGATTTAGTTTTTACTTCCATATTACTACCATGTAAACAGTAGATATTTCCATGATAATATTTCTTCTCAAGGAAGAAAACAAGACGATGAAGAAAAGTTAAAAAACTTTTGATGATGATGATAGTTTAATTTTTGAAACAAACATGATTCAATTCTCTTTAAAAATCCAAACCCACTTTTTTTATTTTCAAATTTATAAACCATGTTAAAAGACAAAGCGAAAAACAGTCTGGTCAATTTAAAAATAAACACAAAATCATGCACTTAAGAGGGGAAACTATTAAGAAATGTTATCAGACCATCAACTGAATAATCAATTACTCTTGCAATCATGACCATAGAAAATTCCAGACTGTATTAGAAGCAAAAACTTGGAAGTGTATAGATTCGAGCTTGATTTCTTGAATGAAATAAACATGAGGTAGTTTTATGATTGTTAACATCGAAAGAACAAATCTCAACATTAAAAACAAACTAAGTATGCCTGAGTCTAATCTGAAACATGATCTGTTTGTAATTACACACATTAACTTTTGAAACTCCCCATTAAATAATTCAATGAACAAATAGTTTTTACTAAAACTATTCACAAATAATCTTTAAAAAAGAAAACAACTGCCTTATTTGGAGGCATCTACTATAACATAGATGACACATGTATTTGGCCTTTTTAATTGTTAAAAAATAAAAGCGATAAACGCCCATATAAAGACAAAGGAATTTTGATAAATCACTCATTTTTGATAAAATTTATACAACAGATAAATTATATTTACGTAAAAAGTGATGAAAACAAAATTTACAGTAAAATCAAAGCCTTTGGAATTGAGTCACACAGCATTTTGAATATTGAAAAAATCCGTTACAAAGTGACAAGTGGGCTTGACAATTAATATTTTCTGTTGGCAACATGATAGATTTAAATAATTTCATAAGCACGTGAAATTATAAAATTACCTTCTATAAACTAAGTCACATTTTTAATCACGCTTTAATTAGCCGTAGTGTCTGACTTCCGTAACGTCTACCGATCATAACTGAAAACTGGAAATGTGTATAATTCAAACGTTATTTTCGTTTTCTGAATGTATAACAGTGTGTTCGAAAAGTAAACACCAGTCTTCTCGTTTCTGAAACCACGTCTAATTTACTGGATCAAAGGACGCAGTAGTTTGAATATTTGCTGGTCGATCTTTGCATTTAATTTTTGTTAATTTTGAATTTATTTTTTTTGTGTTTTCAAAATGCCTATTAGTGGATTTGATGGTGCTTCACACGGGGATGGACCTAGTTTTGTGGGTATCAGGTTTTGTCCCGAATGGTGAGTATTTGAAATAATCTAACCTAACCCGGTTTGAAATATTTAAAATACTTTTGTAAAGTTTGAAAAATAGAAACAAATATTGGTTATTAATCATTTATACAATTCATAATATGTATTATACACTTTATTCTAGTAATAACATGCTGTATCCAAAAGAAGATAAGGAAAACCACATTCTTTTGTATGCTGTAAGTATTCAATTTCGTTTTTAGAAGTTTTGCATCAGAAACTCAAATCATCATTTACTGAATCAATTTTTTTTCTCTTTGCAGTGCAGAAATTGTGACTACAAGCAAGCAGCAGATAGTAACTGCATATATGTAAATAAAATTATGCATGAAATTGAGTTAGTAACTGTAATTTAATTGACATTTTTTGAGGTTCGAATGTATTTTAGTGTAAATTTTTTAACATGGAACACTTGTTATTTTTGCAGTGAATTAACACACATTGTCTCAGATGTAATATCAGATCCTACACTACCTAGATCTGAAGAGCATCCTTGTCCAAAATGTAACAATAGGTTGGCTGTATTTTTCCAAGCTCAGACAAGACGAGCAGAAGAAGAAATGAGGTTGTATTATGTCTGTACAAATCAACATTGCTGCCACAGATGGACTGAATAGGTTAATAATTTCATTTCGTTTAAAAAGACTTTACAAATTATTATTATTTTAGTCTCTTTGTGTAGTAGCAAACCTGAAGAGAAAAGAAACAATTTTTAAGGAAAATATTGTTTATGTGATTAATACAAAACAGGACATGGTTTTGAACATGATTGTATGAATATTGGATGTGTTGTAAATTGCATGAAGGACAAATTTTTGATTTTGAGTTTGAATCTTTAAAATTCATAATGGAGGTCTTGGCAGTGATCTGTGTGATTCGGTCTATTCACTAGTGAATGATAATTAGAAATAATTAAATTCTGATTTCAATGAAGTAAAGGTTTTTAGTTATTACTACTTTGAGATTTGTTTTTATTAATTCTTTGTCTTAATTATCCTCACACAAGATCTTAGTGTGTTTCTCTTCTAAGCTCGTCAAGACTTCCTGATTTTTATTAATTATTTTCATATTTCCTTGATGTGAATTCATCATCAAAAATTGCTTTAATTAAGTTATTTTAGTTGTCAATGATCTGTGAATATTTCTTGGGGATTTGTATTTGTCGGAACATTTACTTCAATTATGATGTGGTTTCGGTTAATTTATTAAAATTAGTCTTGAGTAACTTTCAACATGCCAAAGTCAAATTCCGTTTCAGTTTGTAAGTAATGCACACTAGCACTAATGATTTGTTTCATAAACTCTGCACACTGTCATCAAGATTTTGTTCAGTATAATATAAGGAAGGATTTATAAATAGTGCACAACTGGAGGAGGAATTTATTTGTGAAAAGTTTATTTTATAAGTTATACATACTTTAAGCAACCATTTTGTTGATGAGGATAAGTGACACTTTCATGATTTTTCTTTGTTGTTGATTTATAAGTTTTACGCCCTTTTCTTTTATAAATTTTGTTTTACTATATAAATGTGCATTATTTATGAAATGAATCATTGTCAAAAGTGTGGATTTATGTTTATTTATTCGGATTAATTAGAAGTTATAGATTTAATAAGCTAAAATTTGAGGAAGTGTTAGACTAGAAATATTTCTGCACGTTCTTTACTATCGTGGAACTAGACGAATGTATTTTTCGTTGATAAATATTTTGGTTGGGTGTTTGTTTTGTCCAAATTTATGTTTATACCTCTCCCGATCTTGGACTTATATTTAATTAACAAATTAAGACATGAAACCAACTTTAAATAAATATACTCAACTTAAGTTGATTAAGTATAAACAAAATTTTGCAGTTTATTTAGAACCTTACTAAATACACGACTTTGTAAATTGTAAATACGAATTTCTAACGTTTGGCCTTTTATAAATTCATCAATGAGATGAGCTTTTGGGGGGAAGACAGTTGGTATTATTATATTTTGGTGATCGTTTCCGTTGGAAGGTTGATAAATTATAATATAAGGAATTTAATGACCGATGCGTTGGATTGAAAACATTCAGATGTAGTGAGGATTTAGTCAGAAGTTAAGTATGTTTCTGATCATGTAACCGATTTCTGTTACACTCTCTTAAATATCGTTCGTTTCTCCTAAACCAAATCGCAAACAACCGGGTTATGTGTGTTATACAGATTATAATTATGAAGAAATGTTGCCTATTGATGAAATCTAAAGCTTACGGTCTTGGTTAAAAAATTTATCGAGTGTGTTATTATCGATTCCATAATTATTTCGAAAGAGTTTTGTAAGTGATGGGCATTTTCGTGAAGATTTCATTTCATAAATACTGCACAATTTTTGACGTGGGGATTAATCTGATTAGTATGAGTGTACTCTAAAAAGATAGTCACTTCATAGCGGTTATATGGCTACACCTGTCATCTTTTATTAATTTCGTTTTCTCAGGTTTTTGAGTTATGCGGTCTTGAGTTATAACATTTTCGCGGGTGTTGTTATTAATGTTAGTGTGTAACTTTTGGCTATTACCCCCGAGTCAGATTTTTGAAAAAGTGAGAGAATTTCCTGTTGTCTTCCTCAAACGTTTCGCCTTCTTTCATATGCAAAGGCATCTTCAGTGTTTGAAGGATTGGTGTATACTGAAACTTTGTCTTTGTGAATGAATGGGATTGAATGAGTAGAATGAATGGAAGGAGGTAAGAGAACTAAGATTTGCCAGGTTTAAGGAAGGTTTGGAATAGGATCAGAAAGGGCAGTAAAAATAAATAAAAGAAAAGAAGGAATTTGAGAGGAACTTTATTGTTAATCAACGCCGATTTGATCAAATTTGACGCGGCGTAACAGCCAAAAGTTATATAGTAACATCGGTGAAAATTTGTTTAGTATATTATTATCGATTCCATAATTTTTTTGATGGACTGTAATTAATTGATAATAACTTTGGTTTCATTGCTTCTTCGTATTTCGAAAGGATACCTGTTCGTTTTGTAAGAGATGCACTTCTTAGGTGAACCATTCGTTTCAGAATTAATGCACACTTTTAGCAAATATCCTAAGGGATGAGGAGATCTGTTGAGAATTGATTTCACGTGTTTGTCTCAAAGTTGTAGGATTTGTTTCATAAGTAATGCACAACTTTGATGCAGGAGTGTGTTGGAAGTCTTTTTCTTTTTCATTTCATAATTATTGCACAGTTTCAGGAACAACTCGATTAAGGTGTATAGGTGTATTGGTGACGAACAGTCTCACGAGGGATTCATTTTTTCGTTTCATAAGTCGGGAGAATTTATTTTTAAAATGGTCTACAAAATTTTACCTCAATACTTAGCCACTCTCTTAAAGACCTTATTTCATAAATAATGCACACTTTCTAGTGAGATGTTATCTCATAAATAACATGCACTTTCGTTAGAAATTCGTTTCACTAAACTCTCACTTTCTTGAAGACTTCATTTCATAAATAATGCACACTTTTGTGAAGTATCCATTTCATAAATAATGCACACAGAAGTAAATCTCAATCCCGTTTTGATCTGCTACCACGTCTAGTCATTAGACCCATACTTCTCTTCCTTTGTTCATTACATTTTCAAACTCTGTTCTTCTGACGTGTTTTTATAAATCCATCTCCAACATCGTTTTTGTTAAAATGGAACATCCGCCATTTCATACTGTTAAGGTTCACATGTCTATAGACAGCCTTCAGGGCCTTTATTTTAACCTCACGAGAAACATGTGAAAGCCGAGGTCTGGTTAAGTTAATAACTGTTACCAATTTAAGATAACCTTAATAAGAAACCAAAACACGTGTTTACACGTGTTGGAGATTTTTTTTTTGTTCTTTCTTTTTACCGAAAGACTATTTCGCTCATTTTTATAATTCTGATGATTCCGGTTTTTTGGGGTTTATCAAAAACTAGTTTCACTTTGGATAGTCAACCTCCATTTTGCGGTTTTTGTTTGGATATCCCTGGCGTTGGAAGTAACTTGGTCGTCTTCATCGGATACAATACCACCGTTTCGATTTTCATTGTGTGTCGTTCGATTTTTGGTTAGAATCGTTCTAAATTCGTGATTATAGTCTGGAAAGAAGTGTTTAGGAAGAAAGTGTTGATAGTACAAGGAAGTCGACGCAGAGGATTTTTGTTCTTGGACTAATAACAGATGTTAACTCTTGTAATGAATGGTATTTTCCTTTCCAGAGTGTTAATTAGTCATTTGAGGGCATAACACCGCCCTTAATTAAGTAGTATCGGTAATAAAACTTCAAAAATAGATTTTGATGGAAATGTTTAAGTGGTTGTTGGTGTGAACGCTCTCCTAGAACTAGATTTATGGATTTTGATTATACACCCTTTTCTCTCTCGAGCCAATTTGACTCTAAAATTATATGGAGCCGATTTGACACAAATAAGTTTACTAACAGGGCCAAGACAACCCAAAAGTTTTATTTAGTTGAGCAGATTTGACTCGACAGTTCGACTTGGTGTGCTAATAGTATAGTTACATGAGCCATTTTGACTCTGAGTTAATTTTTTTATTCTCTAATTAATTATCTCCTTTTCCCAACTACAGAACTGTTGGTCTGTCTTTAAAAGGTTGTATTTAGGAGAGAGAAGCCTTACCCACAGGAGCGGATAAAGGAAACCAAGTCCAGTTTCGTACAAATGATCCGACTCCATCAAACTAATTTTAGAGTCAAGTTAGCATTACAGGCTTAATGGGGATAAGCGAATTTGAGCTAATTTGACTCAAGAGTTTTATTAATAATTAATTTAACCTATTCGACAAAATGGTCCATCTTGACTCAGTTTTTAATTGATAATCGAATTTGAGCCATAGTTAACGACTCAGTGTAACGATAATTTCACTCCGATGCGTGATTTTGACTCATAATTTTACATTCAAAGGATTAGGGTGAATTGTTTTGTTAAATATTTACCTAAATGAGCCATTTTGACTCGGGACGGAGTTTAAAATTTTGTTTAATCTGTTTTTAAGGTAAGGGTTAATTAGACTCAACATTTTTACATTAAAGTGAGCCAATTTGGCGTATGATTTTTTAGGTAAGACTCAGTGTAACGATAATTTTACTCAGATGCGTCATTTTGACTCAAGTACTTTACTTTCACAAGATTAGTGTGAATTGTTTGGTTACATTTTTAATGAGCCAGTTTGACTCTGGGCGGGCTTTAAAATTTTGATTAATCTGTTTTTAAGGTAGGAGTTAATTAGACTCAACAGTTTTACATTAAAGGGAGCCAATTTGACGAGAGTTTTATTAATAATTAATTTAACCTATTCGACAAAATGGTCCATCTTGACTCAGTTTTTAATTGATAATCGAATTTGAGCCAATTTGACGTATGATTTTTTAGGTAAAACTCAGTTCAACAATAATTCCACTCAGATGGGTCATTGTGACTCATAATTTTACTTTCAAAAGATTAGTGTGAATTGTTTATGTAAAGTTTTACCTAAACGAGCCAGTTTGACTCGGAACGAACATTAAAATTTTTTAATTTATTTTAATTATACTTAAAGGTTAAAGGTGAATTATACTCAACATTTTTACATTAAAGTGAGCCAATTTGACGTATGATTTTTTAGGTAAGACTCAGTACAACAATAATTTCACTCAGATGGGTCATTCTGACTCATAATTTTACTTTCACAAGATTAGTGTGAATTGTTTGGTTAAATTTTTACCTAAATGAGCCAGATTGACTCAGGGCGGACTTTAAAAATTTATTTAATCTATTTTTATGGTAGGAGTTAATTAGACTCAACAGTTTTACATTAAAGTGAGTCAGTTTGACGTATATTTTATCTCCCCAAAGTTAGTTTGCAGTCAGTCAATTTAAGCTTGAATCTTACTATTCGTAAAAATCCTCCGTGGAAGCAGTGAAAATACAGCTACCAATAAAAGAAACATTGAATGAGTCAAATTAGCTCAGTTCATAAATCTATCACTCATTCAAATGATTTGTGGGTGATGGATTCATTGTGCTAAAGAGTTTTGAAAAGAATTCAGTTAGGCTTTGGTGCCTGTTGTTACCTTTACCGACGTCTACCTGATTTGATGCCGGGTGGGTTTGTCGGGGTTGATGACACCAGTCTGGTGTCGTTACTGTAAATTTGAGGTGGGGAATTGGGGCGTTTTGATTTTGTTTTTGTTTGTTAATATTTGTAATAGTTACTAAACCGCAGAAGTTGGGATTTCGGCTTAATCTTATCTTCATAGGCTTCCGTATTGCTGAAAGTTCGAGTAAAGTCGTGAATCACTCGGTGAGCACATCACCAGTCATAATTTCTCCAGAAAGTGTGATAGTTCTCGTAATTCCATTGCAAAAAGAGAGGCGGTGAGCTAAAAATAGAAAATTCGGGAGATGGTTTTGCGATTTGAAGATGGCTTTCAATCGATTTTGGTCTTATTACCAATTTCACGATTTTTTGATAAATTTTGTGTCAAAACCTCATTCGGGTATCACAAGTCCACGACTTGTAATCCTTCTTCTTTTGGAGAACTTAGAACCAAGATGAATGATGCAGTTTCTGTTTTGAGTATTGGTTTCATAAATAATGCACAGTTTCGTCAGGATTCAATTTCATGAGTAAGCAGTACGTCGTGGTCGTTCTCCGAATCCGTGCGTGAGTAGTTCACATTTTCGGGAGGAAGTGGTTTTGTAAATGTAACACGGTTTCGTGGAGAGCTTATGTCATAAATAATGCACACTTTTAGCGAGAATTCATTTCATTAGTAATGCACAGTGTTCCGTGAGTTTTATTCATTTCATAAATATTGCACACCTTCATGTATACACAGCTTATATTTCAAGACTTGACACACAATGTTAGGTTATTTGTAAACAATCTATTTCATAAGTCGTGCACACTTCTGGGCGGAAGCAGTCATTCGGAAAATTATGCTATTCAGTCCTCTCTTCTACTCCACCCACCTCCTCCCTCAAAACGCTTTCCGTTATATCGTTTCCTTCATTCGGAGTCATTCTCATGCTAAAGACTCAAAGAGCGATCTCGTTTTTATCAAATACAACTTAGCTATCATGTTTAGCTTATGACCGAATTAGTTTTAACAGTTTTGGAGCGTAAGGTACAGATCGAGTTCTTTCTCTTTCCTCTTTCTCTCTCTCTTTCTGTCTTTACCAGTCTCTTCACGGTCGTTCAACTGGTGTTAAAAATTCTTTTCGTTGGGAATTCTCCGGAATTATTGCTAATTTTTTTTTACGCGGTGTGTGAGTGACTTTTTTTGTGTCGTGTGTCATCTAACCATCGGGACAGAAACCTTTTCTGGGGGTCCATATTTAACCTTGGGCATTGTTGTCGGAGAAATTTTTGTAAGTCGCATTGTTTGTGGTCGTTTATCGATTGTTAATTATCGATTGTTATTAAGGAATTAATAAGTGGCGGTGACTAAGATTTTTGGAATCGTTTTTGTCTTGGGGTAAGTGTGAACTCTAAAGTTGAGCTTTTGAGTTTTTAATTTTAGAAATCGGAATCAAGCCCGATCATTTACCTGATGAACTTTAAAAGCGGTCAGGTTGGTTTGTGTTTATGACGGCCTCGCAGTCTTATCTCCCGATATTCCGTTATATTAATTAAGAAAATATTTTTATTTAAAAATAAAAATTTTTGCTAAATTCGTGCATTACTTATGAAATGAATTCATCTGGAAAGTGTGCGTTACGTTTAAAATGACGTTTCCCAGAAAATCCGCACTGTTTACCTTCATAAAAGTGTGCATTATTTGTGAAATGGATTCCTCTTAAAATTGTGCATTATTTATGAAATGGATTCTCATGAAAGTGTGCATTATTTATGAAATGGATTCCTCATGAAAGTGTGCATTATTTATGAAATGAATTCCTTTTAAAAGTGTGCATTATTTATGAAATAGAATCCTATTAAAATTGTGCATTATTTATGAAATGATTCCTCATAAAAGTGTGCATTATTTATGAAATGAATTCCTCTTAAAAGTGTGCATTATTTATGAAATGGATTCATCTGGAAAGTGTGCATTACGTTTAAAATGACGTTTCCTAGAAAATTGCATTGTTTACCTTCCTAAAAGTGTGCATTATTTATGAAATTGATTCCTCATAAAAGTGTGCATTATTTATGAAACGATTTCCATCAAACTGTGCATTATTTATGAAATAAAATCTATCAGACATCGGCTACAAAAATTTGATGTCACCTCGAATAGTATATTTGACGCGATAGCTTGGATTGTTTATGGACAGAATCGAAGTTGAAATTGTGCGTCAACAAATGAATTGGCTTTGGAAATGTGCATTACTTATGGAATGACTCGGTTTAACTAAGTGCATTACTTTTGAAATGAAATTTTGGTAAAAGTGTTAATCTCATATAAGACGAATATTTTTTTTTGTTAATTTTATTTGATGTGTCTCTTCAAGCTAATCAAAAGGCTAGTGAACTATACCTATATCTATACTTATATCTAAATAATATATATATGATAGTAAAATATATATATAACTGAACAACAGTTGGGGTTGACGGGACTTAGCGGATTGCATAAAATTAATATTATTTCCTTCGATTTTTATTTCAAAAGTTGTGCACGCATTTAGCAATTTTTTTTGGGAATGTTATTTCATAAATAATGCACACTTTCAGTACAGTTTTATCGGAAAAGTAATCCGCGTTAATTTATTTCTTGCATTTATTAGTATATATATGGGCGCGTTTTTGTTTTTAATCGGCTATGTTCGATGTCTTGTCCCCTTATAAAATCGTTCGCGTAAAAAAAGTCAATGGTCTTGACTGGATGTTTTTGGGGTAAATTCGAAAATGTTTTGAGAGCATTACGTCACGAACCACCTTTTGCCGACCGCAACCACTGGCACACATTGAGACAACACAAGTGGCACAGAAGCCTTCCACATCGCCCACAAACACAGTTTTTGTAAACGCGGAAAGAAATTCGTAAAAATGTCTCTCTCTCTCTCTCCTAGATTTGAAAAGCTCAGAAAGTCCAAAGCTCATCACTTGTGTTGACAATCTGATTAAATTATGTTAATTTATTTAAGGTTTAGTCCTGGGTTCTGGGTTTACGGAAGGTTAAGGACCGAGATTGGAATGATTGATTGGAAATAGTTCTCAAGACTTCCCCGAGGAATCGAACAACCGTTGGCTCTGCCTAGATCTAATTTTCTTCATTCTTTCCATTTTTTTTATCTTTATCTATTTCGTTTATCTTTCTAGTAATTGACTATCATTTCTGAACATTAAATTTTATTGGGCAATCTCCTACACCAGAATTAGCCGAAAGGGAAAATTACGCAAGGAACTTAATTTCCAGGCTCGATCACCTCCCTAACCCATCCGTGGTATCATCGAACCATTGTTAAAACCAGTGTAACTGTTACTGTTTATGTTGAACATAGAAATCGTTTTACAGACTGGGAACTTTGTCATTGTTCTCAGATTTAGTAGATAATTCAACAAAAGTGTCACAAGGTACGTTCAGGTGAATGCGGTCGGCTGCTTTTGAGACTGTCTCGTGATTCTCTTTTAAATAAAGGTTTCGATGAATGTGTGCATTACTTTTGAAAGGGGTTATACCCAGAAGATGATCGTTATCACTATACAAGATGTATGTTATCGTAAAAAATTTTTGGGAGACAGTTGAGCAAGGATTTGGAGTCAGCAGTGTTGTGTGTTTGACTGATAGTTGTTATTGTGAAACTGTTGGCATTGAGTTCATCTCCATTTCTACCAAAATTAGTTTGGGTGATGGAAAGTTTGGGGAGAGAGTTACGATTTTGATTTTTGGATTACTCCACTTCAGTAACGATGGATTAGATCTTGCAGGATTCAAATCTAAAGTGGCATGTGAATGAAGTGTTAGATTATGAATTTAGATACCATACGGATTGAGTAAGGCCCTGTTACATAAATTATTTATTTATTATTCTGTCGTTTTTTGTTTCGTGCTGTCTCTCACTTCCAACAGTTTTTGTATTTCCATCTTCTTTCTACTCTTCTGGGTTTTGTCACTTCAGGTACTAATTACTCTCTCTAATTTTCTATTTTCCTCTTATTTCAGTTTCTCATCTTAACTCATTTCAAAATTATTCCTTGTATCCGCTCCTGACCTGTGACATATTATCCCATACAACAGTGTATTCAAACTATTTACTGCTGGTGGCAAGACGAGCACTCCAATCACCAAGGAACTAAACAGTATAAATACTAATAACATCTTCTTCTAATTCTCCTTTGACTAACCAAGAAGGTGTGCGAATTTCTAAAAACTTCACGAACTGCTGTAGGGTCTCCTTTTACGCGTGTTGTTGACTTTTCTTCTACGCGAGTTCGGAAACGTAAGATAATTTTTGTTTTCATGTATACTACAAATTTCTCTCAGCAGGACTCGTTTTGTTAAGTTATACACATTGTAGTGAAGAACTCATTTCATAAGTAATGCACACTTCAGCAAAAAATTCATTTTGAAAATTGCCACAAAAGGCACTTGTATGGGTTGAATACTATAATAAGCAATGCACTCCCTGGTGTAGAATTCATTTCAAAAGAATTGCACAGATTCATGTTATAAAGTAGTGGGCTCATTTCGGTAATTAGCAAACTGAAATTTGGTTTCATGTACTGACCCAGCTCATTCAAGTATAGCAATTTATAGTATAACTCTAACTATAACAGTAATAAGGAAGACGGGAAAGGAGATTTCATTTGAAACGGAAGTTGTTAATTGAAATCGGTGTCTCGATTCATAAATTTTATCAAAGCACGTCTAACTAGAAGGAAAAATATTATTTTTGGCAAAAATCAATAATTATAATTATAATTTTATTGATTGATTATTATCAATTAATTTCATTCGGTCCTTTTTTTTGTTTTCAAATTTTTTCACGATGAACCACTCATCTCAAAAATTTAGAACACCGGCCCACTTCATTTTTAAAATTAATTTTTATTAAATGAACGGTTAACTGACCACCCGTAACTGATAGACAATATTTGGCGAACTGCTATTAGTACCAGACTAGACTTTAATTAGTCTCATAACCGAAATTTAGGGATTTTCCTTTGACGGCCTCAATAAAACAAGCCTCCTCCGACTTTTTAATGAGATAATCTTGTCAAAGATCTTCACAGTTTGACTTGATCGGTTTTCTGTACTGGATGCGATCTTTGGGTTTCTAGGTGGCTGTGAATACCCCCGGAGACAAAAGAGTGGAGAAAGGTGTCTAGAAAAATGGAAAGATAATTTCAAGGTCTTGGAAATTTATTTATTAATTTATTTTTAATTATTGTCTAGTTGACAGCTATCTGACACCAAGTTCGAGACAGCTAGCTAGTTTGTAGGAACTAGATTAAATGGGTTTTGTGATAAATTGGTTTCAAAAGTAATGCACAATGGAATGGCGAATTTAGTTTATGCTATTAGGGATTTGTTCCGTATATAATACACAGTTTCGGGAAGGATTTCTTTCATAAATAATGCATATTCTTAGCAAACATTTCTTTCATAAATACTGCACAGTTTCAAGAAGAATTTTTTCCATAAATACTGCACAGTCTTAACTAGGATTCCTTTCATAAATACTACACAGTTTTAGCAAGAGATTTCTTTCATAAATATTGCACAGTTTTGGTAGGCGTTTCTTTTAGCTTTCAACAAACATTTTTCATAAATACTGCACAGTTTTACAACGATTCTTTCATAAATACTGCACATTTTTAGCAAGATATTTCTTTCATAAATACTGCACACTTTTGTTAGGCGTTTCTTTCATAAATAATGCACTGTTTTAGTAAGAGATTTCTTTCATAAATACTGCACAGTTTCAGCAAACATTTTTCTTAAATACTGCACAGTCTTAAAAAGGATTTCTTTCATAAATACTGCACAGTTTTAGCAAGGATTTCTTTAAATACTGCACAGTCTTAACTAGGATTCCTTTCATAAATACTACACAGTTTTAGCAAGAGATTTCTTTCATAAATATTGCACAGTTTTGGTAGGCGTTTCTTTCTTAAATAATGCACAGTTTTAACAAGAGATTTCTTTCATAAATATTGCACAGTTTTAGCAAGAGGTTTTTCATAAATACTGCACAGTTTTAGCAGAAATTTCTTTCATAAATTCTACACAGTTGTAGCAAACATTTCTTTCATAAATACTTCACAGTTTTACAACGATTCCTTCATAAATAATGCACACGTGCTTATTTATTTTCATTTACCTGTTGGTTTCAATTCTTTCTCCAAATTAGATATTTTCAGCGGGGTTTCGTTTTACGCGTATTGTTATCCGCTCCCTTTAAAGAACTTTTTTGAAAACCTGACACGGTTCTTTGGGTGTTCTTCTCACCTCATCATCGTCTGATGAGGTAAACAAAACAGCTCGACTTCGATCCTTGGCTTATTTGAATAATTTCGGTGTCTATTTCCTTCATCTAAACACTCCAACTGTTCCTTATAATCATGGTAGAGTGTCCCCAAATAACACGGGGAGGGGATGAGGAGGAACCGAAACAAAAATCCGAATTTCGGAAAGTTGAAATCGCGTAAGTTCAAATATTGTTTAATTACTGTCTGTATTCGTACATGACTGGCCAACGGTTTTATCTTCAACTGTAACTTAATGAAAGTTACTCCATTAATACTATATTAATATAAGTATCACAGTTTTTATGCTTTTGTTTTTATTTGTCTTTCATTTTCTTCGGTCAGAGAGTCTTTCCAAATCTTTTTTAGGTTCATTGTTTTCCTGATTCGCATAACTTCTAAAAACATTCTTTGTCTGACTAGGTACTCGGCGTTCAAATTGATTCTTAGAAATTTTTGTTTGTCCCATCTCAACGAAATATCTTCATAAAAATGTGCACGACTTTTGAAATAGAGTTTGCATTTGGTTTAGAAATCAAGTTTTAGATAATAGTGTGCATTATTTATGGAAAAATTTTGTAAATAAAATTATGAGATGTCAATGTTGATGGATTGATCAATGAACCTTTCCAGGAGATTTTTATTTAAAAAAAAATTTTTTTTTCATAAATAATGCACACTTTTTCTCAGGCTAAAGACGTTATGTTTAATATTATTACTTCCGTTTCAACCGGAAGTTTTGAGCTTTTCTGTCTTTTCTTTGAAAGGATATGACGTCAAAGGCGTTAGGGGAGGAAGAAGAAACCTTTTCCCAGACTAAATGACAGCTACAATGTTTCGATTATGTTTACCTTGTGCATTCATGAATCACATTTGCCAAGGATTCATTTCATATATAATGCACATTTCTATCGATAAATAAGGAATAAATCCAATCAATCGACTGGGGGTTTATTTCATAAGTAATGCACACTCCAATAAAAAGCGGTTCAAATGTTTGATGAGCATGTCAACGAAAATGTTTTGATCATGTTTCAAGATGATTTTTACGAAAGAAAATTTTTTTTTCATAAATAATGCACAATTTTTCTCAGGCTAAAGACGTGTACGTTATGTGTAATATTATTACTTCCGCTTCCAACCGGAAGTTTTGACCTTTTCTGTCTTTTCTTTGGACGAATGTGACGTCAAAGGCTTTTGATGTAGTCAGGTGTCACACTGACAGCTGTGAGGGGTTTAATTTACCCGTAAATGGAGGACTCAATTCATAAATATTGCACACCTTTGTTAGGACTTTATTTTATATATGACGGATTCTTGAGTCGATTATTTATTTCAAAAATAATGCACAGTAATATTGAGAATAGATTTCAGGAGTAGGGTTTTGGCATTTTTTTTTTTAGGTTATGGAGAAATACCTCTTTCATAAATAATGCACACCTGTAAGCGTGAAGAGGTTATAGTGCTCGACTATAGAGTTATGGTTGTGAGTTCAAATCCTCCTTCCGTATCCTGTTATACCAAGAATGACAAAACGGAAGTGGTACTAATAAAGGAAACTAAAAAACTAATCCACACCCGTGAAAATGGTTTTAGGTCACCTTCCAAAAGTAATGCACAGAGCGAAACTAAAATCGTTATTCAGCTAAGATTTCAAAACTAACTCTGTTAACTGATGGTAACACTAACTCTTAAAATTCCTTCCTGTTAGTCGATGTTAGAGCCGCATTGTTGAGAAACAATGAAAACAATAAATAAAACTAAAGAAAAAAGTGAGTGAATAATTGGCAACATTGCAATGTTTATGTTTTTATAAAATGCTCGGACGTCAAAAAAAAATGTAATACATTGCCCCAGTTACTCAGCTAACCGTTCCTTGATACCTAAAATGAGAACCTAAATTACTTATTAGAATGTCACGCAATAGTCTTTGTGAAAGGAATAAAAAAAAAATTTCTTGGTAACATAGAGTGGACACAAAAAAAAACGTTTTTCAACTTCTCTTATATGCTAGTTAGGCTGTGACGAGTTAACCGTCGAAGACTGTTCTGCCTATCACTTTCACCGTTTTCTTTTCCTTTTCGTACCTGATTCTTCGGGTATATCCCGCGGAGGAAAAGTTTTTTTTTTGGTGTCGAGTGTTTTTCTATAATCACAAGTCAAAACAATTTTTTGGTTTGGTTTTTGACTGTGTCGAGGTTGCGATTCACTCTGGGTTGTTGTTTTTCTTTTTGAAAATTTCTCTTTTGTGTTTCCTTCTAGAACAATAATCGAACCTAACTTTTAATCGTTCTTACAGGTTTGGGTTTGACTAATTACCGGAAATGAAATTTTGTCAACCTTGGAATGCTTTTAAGAGTTACATTTTGACCAATGAGACCTGATACCGTTTGAAAGATTTTTGAACCTTCAGAGCATCAACTTGTGTTTAATTAATTACAAACTACACTAACAACTAGCATACAGTTACAGAGACAGATATATAAAGAGATACAGGAGACAGGAAAAACAAAAAGGCTCTGAAGCATTGTTGACTCTTCATTTGTGTTGGAGGGAAGGTTACAACCTACTGCGTCGATAAAATCTGGTTCAAATAGGACCCCAGCCTTCACTCCCCATTTTAAAAACACCACCTTTATGAACTGAGTCAATTTGACTCATTTAAAATTTTATTTTATAAATAAATTAGTTGTAAGAACACATCATACGTGTTTACAAAAATGAGTTATTCACTCAAATTTATTGACAATTTTTTTTCCATTTGAGTCAAACTGGCTCACGGCAATCATTCAACAAATCGTGCATTATTTATGAAATACATCCTACAACCAATAAATTCATCGGCTCTGATTACTTCACGTGGTAATGTATTCGAGTGTAATTGGAACGCAAACGTAAAGTAATTGAATCAATTTAACCCAGGAATTGGTGTTATCGAGTCAAATTGACTCAACGCCAAAATTATTGCTTTCAATTGGCTCTTTTCGAATAGGACTATTGACTAGAATTGGTTAGCAAATTTCATCGAGTGTGATTTACACAAAGAACTAAAGGTGTTGAGTCAATTTGACTCACAAAAAATTACTGACTCGAATCGGTTTACGAAGAAAATGATAACTACACTCTTAAGTGTGGTGTTGACTTGTGGTAAGGAATTTATTAGATTAGACACGGAGGTTTGGGCGATTTAAAGGAGTAAGTGTCGTTTCATAAATATTGCACATCCAGTTGTACTTCACATAGTTTGTATGTAGAAAAAGTTTTTCTGTCGCGGTTTTAACGATTTAGATTTGGTGGCGAGTTATTGATGTGTTTTGCTAGGAAATTGAGGTTTGTCGTGAGTCAGATTGACTCGAAAATAGGTTTATAATCAATATCCTTGATTCTAGTTCCAATTCGTGAGTCGTAA
Source organism: Columbicola columbae (assembly GCA_016920875.1). Taxonomy (NCBI): domain Eukaryota; kingdom Metazoa; phylum Arthropoda; class Insecta; order Psocodea; family Philopteridae; genus Columbicola; species Columbicola columbae. The sequence goes on along the minus strand of JADMLL010000011.1, from coordinate 6,640,866 downwards.
ATATAAAACACCTGAATAAGCGAAAGTTGATAGAAACATTGGATAAAGACAAGAACATCAGTTAAGCAAAAAGTTGAAAACGATATCTCGAGTTTGCCGAGTCATTGGCAGTACATAGTGACCTACAATAGACATAATAATAACTATAATAGACATAATAATCTAAAATCAGACGAATTTATCAGACTAGCTTTGTTCTTAAGCTAGTCAATTGGGATTGGAATCAGGAGATGAGAGGTGGTTGGAACCTTTCTACTAGCCTTATTAGAAATCGACAGGCTGGGTTTTGTTGACTTTCTGATTTGACGGATTCGATAATGTAACCAACACCCAACACTCCACAGTGAGTATTTCCAACAGCTCTCGGTATACAGTATGAACGCAAAAGTGAACCAATGATGGCAAAAATTGCTGATTAAGTGAAGGATGCGTTAATAAACGAAATTTCTGTTCCACTTATATATTATCTGTATATTATAAATATTGGTATTAAAAGAATATCAAAAGGAAAAAAATATTTAATGATATTTATACTTATATTTATACATTTGACATGCATTTCTGTGCCTATAAAAAACTTCATTCAACACGTACACATTCATATACACACTACATACAATAATATAAACATATAAATAATAATGCAAATTTATTTATTTATTTTGTATATTTTTCTCTAATGGTTGATTAGTTTCAAAAATAATGCACTTTTTAACAACTGGTGTATAAGTGTTGAGAGGAGGATGTCTGAAGCTCTGGGTATCTTGTTCTTAGCCTGAATTTGAAGTAGTAGAAGATCTGAAGTATATATTTAAGTGCTTTATATTATATAAATTGTTATATTATTGTATGTAAGAGTGTGTATATGAATGATATATTATGGTCAACCGGAGTTCTTATAATTTTAAATCGGCATGGAGACGCAAGTTTAAAATTATAAGAACTCCGGTTGGCATGATAAATATATCTACACATTCATATACACACTCTTACATACAATAATATAACAATATATATAATATAAAGCACTTAAATATATACTTCAGTTTTTATACTACCTTCAGATCTTTACTACTCCCAATTGAAGCAGGCTAAGAACGTAGCTACCTATACCAGACATCTCCTCCTTGCAATACTTATACAACGGATTATGCAAAAGTGTGCATTATTTTTGAAACTAATATCCATTAAAGATGACATAAGATATACAAATCAAATTTTCCTGGACAGCTTAACTTTAATTTTGAAATTAATTATTGCTAGCTAGTCAGTAAAATTTATTAGTAAAATTTATTAGTAAAAATAAATAAGTGTGCATTATTTATGAAATAAGCTCTTCATCCAAGTGTGCATTATTTATGAAATAAGCTCTTCATCCAAGTGTGCATTATTAATGAAATAAGCTCTTCATCCAAGTGTGCATTATTTATGAAATAAGCTCTTCATCCAAGTGTGCATTATTATGAAATGAAATCTTTGTGGATGGGGTTGTTTTGAAAAATCCTCGCTCATAATATGAGGTCTTCAACTTTTTACGTATTACTTTCGAAATGGATTTTGTGATAAAAGTGTGCATTACTTTTGAAATGAGCTCTTTATTCAGTAACGGGATTCAAATCCTCGACTCTCAATTGTTAACTTTAAAATTTAGAAAGTGACTCGTTTCCAATTTGTGGAGACAATCGAATCTTGACTAATTACAAAATTGAACTACTTCGGAAGGGACTAACTTTTGTTTTTATTTCTTTTGTTTCAGATAATTCATGTGATTCCCGTACAAAATGAAGCAAAATTTCAAATGCTGTAAGTGTCGCTGTTTATATATATTAATATAATTGTATAAATCTTCTACGGCGAAAGTCCGACAGTCTGGTAATGGTATCGATGGTATTGGGTTGGTGGTAATTACGCTCAAGTCAAAATTCTTGGTTAAAAGTCACAGAGAATGGTTTTGGGGTTTTGTGGGGCCCCAGGTGCGTGTTTGGGCCCTTTCCCTTTTAGTATTATTATAATTTTTTAAGGATAATATGTTAATAATATAAATTATTGACTTTCTCGTTTTGAAGTTTGGATTTGAATTTTTTCGTGGTCAAATTTTTGGCTTGAGAAAAAACTCTCGTGAAGTACTCATTTCATAAGTCTTGCACACTTTTTCGAGGTGTAATTTAAGTTTGCCTGAGTCTTTCAGTTAGGCAAAACGCCTGCAGTCATTTTCTAAAACCATAAATTTGACTTGAGCGTCGTGATAGCCAAGACACTAACAATACCATGAATAGTGATAGCCAATTTCAAATCTCACGTGTGACACGTGAAATGAGGAAAGTTGGGCGGAGGAATAAGGATGGCGAGGTGGACGTTATACGTCTGACTTGAGTCATTTTGATTACGTCAAAGGACATTAAAAATTTTTAATTATCGTTCAATCGTTAATTTATCGGAATTATTAATTCCAGGAAATTTCAGAACTTCCTGGAATTTTCCGGATCTTATTTGAATTCAGTGTTATGCATCCTCTTGGAAAGTTTAGTTATGTCTAAGCCATCCTCGTGGTCGTTGTTGATTTTTATGATGACCTTGAGTGGAAAAATGCGTTTTGAGACTTAGTTCAATTCCCCGAGTGTCTAAGAACTTTGGAACATGATACTCGCTGATGGATGTTGGCAAGAGTTTGGTAGGAGAGGTGGAGGGAGGTTGTCATCAGTAAGACTGTTTCTGATATAGCGTCCGGTTCGAGAACATACGCAGTGAGAGTGAAGTAAAAATTTTCTTTGTCAGATTTGTTGGATGAAGTATAGTCAGGAATCGGTCATGCTACAATAGGAATTGTCACAAACGGGGTGGAGTGTGCAGTATTTTTGAAAGAACCCGCCTTTCTCTCTACTTTCTCTAAAAAGAAACGCTGATTCTGTAAGGAAACTTCATAACCTTAACGCTAGATTTGTTGACTCTACCACAATTTCTCGATCTGTGAATGAGTCACTTTGGCTCAAGTTTCATAAGTAATGCACACCGAGTAACTTCGACTCAAAGATAATATTTGTATTTTTACAATTTTATTTCAAAAATAATGCACAGTTTATAGAGAAATCGTGTTATGACTTCGTTTTACGCGAAAGATGATATATACCGCGTTAAAAAAGACCTGACTTGAGTTTACACAATTTGAGAAATTCTAAAACGCTTAACTTCAAACACGCACAAAAAAAATCACGTCCATCTATTGTTGAATCGAAATAAATAGAAATCGATCTGTGAATGAGTCACTTTGGCTCAAGGATTTCACCCCATAAGTCGATTCGATAAAACAATTTTACTTTCAAGAAAATTCAATCTAAGTGAATGGATTATCGGTGAAAACAAAGTTCTAATTATACTTTATATACAAATTATAAGCAGGGATTAGTGTGCATTATTTATGAAAGAACCCCTTGTTTCTTCTTCCCTTGAAACACACAAAATTTTTCTTATGAACTGGTTAAAATTCTGAAAACGTCGTTAAATTTCAATTCTACTGATTTGTTGACTGAAAAAAAATTTTTTTTGCTGAGTTGAGCCAATTTGACTCATGTGACTTAAACATTATTACTGACATGAACTTCGTATTGTTCCTTCTGTCAGTCATACACCGGAATTAGTGTTAGTTAATAAAATAATTTCATTATACAAGTTAGCACGATATTCACAAATACATCTATTTTAACTTAGGTGAGTCAGTTTGACTCATATAAAAATTGATTCCAAATAATGACGAATTATTATAAAAAAGAATCATGGATGTGATAAATAATTATTTAAGTTTTATAAAAACTAAAAGGCGGTAAAAAAAATTAAAAGAGTCAAATTGACTCATCTATTAGCGTCACACAAATGACTGACTTCCTAAGCTTACGTATTCGCTTCGTAAAATTCTTTCTGCTCCAATGGCGACATTTTTTATTTGTAATCGGTCGTTAAGCTGGTTCGCATATTGGGTTTCGTGTGAGGGCATGTGACTCGAATGAATCGCACTACAATCATCGAATGTCAAAGTCGTGAGTTATAAGTTCTTTCCGTTTTTCCTTTTTTTCAAATTTATGAAATAGAAGATTTTAGGCGGTTTTCGATTTAAATAAAATTCTTTTGAGTCCTCACCTAGCCTAAGTGGTTGACTCGATTGTCCGACATTTGCAATTTATCGAATAAACATTTTTTAAGAAATTTTTCTTTCGTTTTTGTCTGATCGGAGAAGCCTGTGGTCGAGTGGTCAAAGCGCCTGACTCGCCAAATTATGGTTGAGAGTTTGAGCTTCCTACTGTTATACCTACAGAATTGAAACTCCCGTTATAATGAAAGGAACTGTACGGTAGTTCATTGATAAATTAAAAATTCGTTTCATAAGTAATGCACACCGAGTAACTTCGATTAAACATAAAATTTTTGTAATCACGATTTTATTTCAAAAATAATGCACAGTTTATAAAGAAATGTCAAAAAAAGTGCCAAGGATTTGTTTTACGCGAAAAAATATAAACCGCGTTAAAAAAGACCCGTCTTAACGTTACACAAATTGAGATAAATATTTAGTTTTGATACGCGTAACTTTAAATACACACAAAAAATGGCGTCCGAATTGAAATAAATCGAAACTCAGAGTTCTGAAATGAGTAGTGGTAATGGTGTGCAGTATTTTTGGAATGAATTTTTAGATGGTTTCTAATGAAATTGGTTGTGTTTGGTGGTGCATCAATCACACTATACAGCACAAATCGTGCATTACTTATGAAATGAATGGGGGAGGGGGGGTGATTAGCTCTCTCGCATAAGTACCGAAGGATTTCCTTTGACCGTGCAAAACGGGGTAAACGGGGACGGTTTAGTTACGAGTAATTTTTACAAAAAATTAAATTTTTCGGTTTTTCGCAATACTAATCCCAGAGAGACTTTATGGTGTAGTGATAATGAAAGTGATTTAAGTTTCATTGTTTTAGTAGATCGTTATGCCTTATTTGGAACGTGTGGTCGACTGCTAATAACCTGAAATCGTTTTGGTCAAAGTCGAGTAAGTTGTCTTGACTACCCGCTCCCCCTGTCCAATTTTCTCGAAGGCAAAAGAAAGTGTCCTTTTGATTCTTTCAATTCGCATAAGTTCAAAGACCTCTGGCTCGCTACCATGTGCTCATTCTTTTTAAGTAGCTTAATGACCTTGAGGTCAATGATTAAAGGGTGTACGGATTCAGTGGATTCGTAATGGTTTTAACACACGTGTCAAAGCATAATTGAACCAAAAGTTTATTTCATAAATACTGCACACTTTCCCTAGGAGTATATTATATAGATTTGAGTGAGGTTCATTTCAAAAGTACTGCATAGAAGGATGAAGACCTAATATTTTAATCAATGCTGGTGTGAAGGTCTCGTTTCAAATAACCGGTGAATGAAGATCTCATTTCATAAGTATTGCACATTTGGATGTTGAGTTTGTTTCATAAATAATGCACAGTTTCGCCAAGATATCATGTTTTTGGTTGAAAAATTTGGTTTTAGTATACTTAAATGGAAGGTTCATTTTCCAAAAGTCGTGCACAGTTCATGTATTCATAAATAATGCACAGTTTGGCCAGGATATCATGTTTTTGGTTGAAAAAATTTGGTTTTAGTATACTTAAATGGAAGGTTCATTTTCCAAAAGTCGTGCACAGTTCATGTATTCATAAATAATGCACAGTTTGGCCAGATATCATGGGTTTGGTTGAAAAATTTGGTTTTAGTACTTAAATGGAAGGTTCATTTTCCAAAAGTCGTGCACAGTTCATGTATTCATAAATAATGCACAGTTTGGCCAGGATATCGTGGGTTCGGTTGAAAAATTTGGTTTTAGTATACTTAAATGGAAGGTTCATTTTCCAAAAGTCGTGCACAGTTTATTTATTAATTTGAGACGTAGATAATTATCTTCCGACTGTTGGTTAGTTGTCAAAGAAGGTGGTGTTTGTTGAATTGATGTAAGCTTTTGAATTTTCCCGCCAATTTTAAAATTTAGAGGAGATAACAACAGATGAGCTCCAGTTTCACAGTCATCCGCACATGACCGGGCAGGCCGTTTGTTATAGTGACATCTCAATAATTGATTCTCGACCTTGACGTTTCCCCGCGTCCAATTCATCTTTCAATTGACTCTGAAACGTGAAACGAGCGGAAACAAGGGCATAAGTACCTCAAAATAAAAAAACGTGTGTCGGCTGAATGTTTGAAATTAGTCAACCTGAATTAACGAAACCTAACAATTACAGTGTCACCAACTGCTTGGAAGTAATCACTATGATTTTTGTTTTCCTTCGTTCAGTTAGAAATTCGCGTAAATTAGGTCAGTATCGTCTACCTAGTTGTCATCGACACATAACTGACAGTCAGTCGGAGGTTTCTTCTTCTTATTAAACGTGTGCGATGTTTTTTTAATAGGAACCGGAAGTGAGCGTTTTTGTCTTCAAAATTTTTCGTTTTTCATTTTCTAAACGACATAATCGATAAGTTTGGTTAATAATATTATCGCGGATTTGTCGGAAAAGTTTTCGAAAAAGCAATGTGGAAGTGATGATCCCAAATTTCCTCATTTCCTCCAAACCACCGCCTCCTCTAACTCCTTCCTCCCTCCCAATCGATTGTTGAAGCTCGGTTTCGTGAATGATAATGTGTTTGATATATATTATAATTTAGTATAAAACGAAGTTGAGTGATTTTATAAACCGTCCGCCATTTCTTATAGATGCGACAGACAATCCTTCCCAGATAAAAATGTTCTGAGCTCTTTGGATAATTATCCAGTTAAGTGGTTTTCCGGAGAATAATTTGGCATCGCCCCTGAAAATTTTTCAATAGCCGCCATGGTGAAAAACGCAATCTCTTTGATGATGATGACGGATGTTAAGAATCCGGAAGACGTAGAATCGGAAACAGGAAACAGTTGTTGTACAGAGAAACAGAAAATCTTAAACGATGATCTTATGAAAAATCGAAGGAGGATAAGAACATGGGGTAAGCTTTTCTGATTTTGTTTTTGGTACCTGAATTCTGCGGTGAATAATTATAATGCTTATGGCAGACATTTTTGAGATTGACCGCAACGCGAAGACATTGCCGGATGTTCTCACAAATCGTTGTGAAAATTTTGGATTCTATTCACTTTTTGGGGTTTTTATATGTAAATTTGGGTTGTTGTTATTAAAGAAATGAAATCTTTGGTGAAAATGAGAAATCTTTTTTACTTCTGGGGAACTGCAATAACCATAAACTCCAGTTAACAATAAAAACTGACAACAAAAAATTTTGGGGTTTTTAAAATATACCTGAAATTATTTTATTGTGCCTAAAGATTAAGATTTCATTTTTGTGGTTTGTTATATCGAGAATCAAACTCTCCCATATTTGAAATTATTTAAAAAGCTCTTACTGGTGGCTTTAACTTCGAAAAATTTTCGAAAGTTGATAGGAAATGAAGATGTCAAAGTGGATTTGGCATTTTGTTAATTATATCCTTAAAAAACTGAGTTCTTGATATGCTCAACAGCAGAAACTAAAAATTGAACTCAGTTACGAACAGGTGCTACCATCTGTTGATAGTTTTATCAAACTACTATTTGACATAGTTAAAAATCTACCGCTAGGTGTGCTGTAATCGGTATGTTCGTTGTAACGACCATCGAAAAGTCGTTAATGAGCCGTTTGTTTTGAACATGGCCTAAGTCCGTTTATCTTCAAATCGAGATATTTAAGAGTTTGCGTTTCCATTAATTTACAAATATACGTATAGGATACAAATGAGTCATACTGCTTAAGTGTATTTATGACTGTTAAATTTATAGTTTGTTTTTGTGGCAATTGTGAATAATATTCGTTTTCTTATCAAGAGTGAGTTAGGCCACTTTAAAATTAACAAGCGGATTCGTTATTAAAATTTGAAGGTGCCTTATTGAACGTAATTTATGATGCTTCAAATTGGAAAAAAAGCAACGTTGAATTTATTTTACAAATCTTTGAAACACTGGTATTGTTCTGTTCTTCTCCATGGGTGAAATGATTTGACATCAAATTTGAAGTTTTGCAATAAAAATGGCTCATTCAACTAATGCAATGCCCAAAAACTGAGGTTAACATGTAAATACTGATTAATTAAAATCACCTTCATCACTCCCTTACGAAATTATCAATAATTGATATCTTGATTTAAGTATAAATGGAGTTAGGCCACTTTCAAACTACACGGTTAAATTATTGAACTAACTCTGTGTCGAGAATTATAGTATTTGCTCGGAATTTAAGCAACCTGAAATGCTTTTGCTGATAGATAATATGAAGTTGTACGAGTAACCATGGTAACGGGGGGGAAAAAAATGGAGTTAGGCCATTTTCAAAATAAATCTTGTTTTCTAGGATAATCGACGAGAAATATTTGAATTTTTATTTTGCCAGTAGGCTCTTAAATCGTTCGTAATGGATTTTTATTAATTCCGTTTTGGGCTATTTTCTAATTTTGTGAAGTGGTCTTTTGGCTCGAAAATCTTTGTTTTGTCGGTTATGACTTATGTAACTTCATCGAAGATTATTTCGAGTTACAGGGCAGGGCGGAGCGGGGGTTCGAGAGATTTTGTCAGGTTTTGGATTATTACCATCATCATCATTATTGCTATTTATTGTTTTCCTACAGGTAAAAACGAATTTTTATTCTCTTCTAGTGCCATGAATTGTTCTTAATTTAACAATTTAGTTACGACATATTACTTTACATTTTGAAATTATGTTAAGTTGATGTAACCGTCGTTTCCGGTTTGTTTTCTTTTAATTGAGTCACTAATTTGGATTATTAAATGCGAGGATTTTACGGCTCACCGAGGGATATGGGATTTTTGAATCTCGGAGGGTTTATGTACCTGAATCCCGGAGGCAGTGTTAAGGTTTCTAATAGTCTTGTTTTTAACCCATACCTCGCTTTACGGCCTAGATACGTTCCACGAAACTTGGTCCCAAATTTGTTAAAAATGCAACATGGCGTGTCATTCAAAATGCATTTTATCTCGTTTAAATAAGAAATACATACATAACAAGTACATAGATTTGTACATAAAATAATAACAGGCCCCAAAAACCAATAATAATCCACAAACAAAAATGAAACAACTCCATGTGTATGTATACATACATAATTTTTAAAAATGGCTTTGATCAGAAGACGATGAAGAAATGGTAACCTGCAGATCACTGTCGTCATCATTTTCTGCTGGTAAGGATGGGCCTGGCTTTTCAAAAATTGTCAAACATTGTTGGTCTTAGCTACGTTCTACATCAGGACCGGTTTCAAGGAGGATGTTTATTCCTTGTTCGAAACAGGAAAAAGCTTTCGATGTTAGCTGTTTGGATACAACAGGCTCTGTCTCTTCATAAAATGCCGGTTTCGCTTGCACCTGAATGAGTTTCTCATATGAAAGAGGTTTCCTATCAGCTTTAAGTAGATGAAACATGAAACTTCTGCACCAGTACTTTGACACATTTTGGCCGTTATAGCAAAACATTTTAGGCCGTATATCGAAAACGTGCCATAATTGAAGAAGGCCGTTATAGCGAGTGTATTTCTAATCGATTAGCAGCAGCCCACGAAGAGAGAGAAAAAAATTGGTAACAAAAAAGAAAGACGGTTACCAAGGTCAAAGACACATTCTTCTATGAATAATTACGGGTGGAGCAGTGACTCAGGGTTGATCAATTGATGATTCACCGTTTGATAATGCTAAATATATGACATAAGTGAGGACATGTTTGCTTTCTTAATGTCGGAAATTAAATACTCGAAGAATTCGATTAGAAGGTGCTTTAAGAGTCGGAATGAATTTCTAATGGTTTCGAATTATCAGTGTCAAGTTGAGCCAATTAAGGTCATTTAATATTTTTTATTGAACTGTATCGATATTTAGAATAAATATTATTAATCGGATATAGTATGTGTTTGGTCAGTTTTGTAATGGAGGTTATGTGAATATTGTAAAAAGATTTTAGTTTGTTATATGAGTCGAATTGACTCATATAACACTGCATTCGGGGGTTGGCTGTTCAATTAAATTGCTGTAAATTGAAAGCTTCAGTGGGACCTCTCGTAACGAGTTTAATTCGTTCCGGAGTTTCACTCGTTATGCGAATTTTTTCCATATAAATTAATGTAGAATAGGATAATGCGTTCCAGGCCGGGGGATTCCCCATGTACGTGTCACTCATGACGAAAATTGCTCGTTGTGAGAGACATTTCTCGCTATGAGAGGCACTCGTTATGAGAGGTTCTACTGTGCTTCGTTATGTACTACGAATATTTTAACAAAGGAAACCATATTTTGTCACGAAATCACGAAAATAGACGATGCTACCCACCACAAATTGACTGAATACGTATTTTTACGTGGCCCGCCTTCTAGAGACAGACCATTTAAAAACGTAAAAATACGTTGCCCGCACGTTAGGTGTTATACGACTGCGACAGGGTGATAGCTAGTGACGTCAAATGTTTTTGTTTGAAGTGTGTGCATCATTTATGACAAATATTCTGTATCGAAGTAGGTAGCACTTGGTTCTTCATGTACTGTTAGTGAAATAAAGTCTTCATGAATGTGTGCAATACTTTTGAAATGAATTTATGAGAAGATTTTTCATAAGTTATGAAAGGAGTCGTATTGTTTAGGTAACGTGTGCATTACTTTTGAAAAGGAAACTATTTTATTTTATTTTTCTTTATCTGGACGTGTTATGCATGGTTTGTGAAGCGTCATCATCATCATCAGCGTCTTTAAATAAATTAAAACGTTTCCACGTTACAGATTCTCGGAATTTTTTTTACGCGTTTTTACGTTATCATCTGATTGTTCTTAGAATTGTGCGATCTAAAAAAAGAAAATCAGATGATGAAAAGGTGCAGAATATATTATTATTATATAAACGTGAGAAAAGACATTTTTTAGTACGACTATTAGTTTAGTTTATGGTCCTCGACTAAGTCATAAACCCGCCATATTTATTAATCAAATTTGATTTATTAATAACTTTTGTGACAACTTCGTTCACACGATCGGTAACTATTTTCGAAAGTAATTTTAACATAATGTGTCTATCAATATGGATGACTAAACGTGAATTCTATGTAATATCAGCCTGAAGAGGAAACAATGAACGCATTAATGTTGTGACTAATAGTTTCGGCCATTTTGTTAATCTGTTTGAACAGTATGAGTGCAGGCTTTCCAGAACCCAACTGTGGATAGTGGAAGGGAGCTGTTTCTAATCCATCAGGCCTGTTGTTTATTTATTTATTTATTAAAATGATGGACACTTATTAAAAAAATCTTATCACATGGTACCGAGAAGAAGTATTTATGAAGAATGTCGAAGGCCTGTCTTGGCACCGGAATCAAGGCAACCCAGACGGAGAAAGTTGTTCTTATTTAGGAGAGCAACTGACACTTTTTTTTTCTTTTCGTATTGTTGAGTCGTAAGAAAAAATGACAATTCAAAATGGCGGTAATTGCTCTTATTTTAATTGTCAATTATACATAAAACATTGTTCTCATCTTTTTTTTTGTCTTTATCTGCTTCCTCTTTCTTTTAAAACTGATTCTTCTTCTTCTTCTTTTCTTTCTCAAGATGATTTGAAGTTTTTTTTTTCTAGTGTTAATAACTTTTATTTCTGGCTATTATTGTCGTGTTAAAATTGTACTTCATAAGATGATTCATCTCCTCCTCCTCCTCCTCCTCCCTGTCAGCTCTTTGAAATGTCGGTATTGGGACAGTCGAGTCAAAATTAAAAATGTGCAGCATTTATGAAATCATTGTACTGGTGTGGAAAACCTATGAAATGAGTCTCGGTCGAAAGCGTAGAATATTTATTGAGAATGTTTTTTATTGTGTGCACTTTTGAAATGAATTTTTGGTTGAGTGTGCAATATTTTTGAAATTAGAAGTCCAGTTGAAATGGGTTCCCAGCTATTTCCATTATTTATGAGAATGATCAACAAATTTCGCGGTGATTTATTTATAAAGTGTGCAGTATTTATGGAATGGGTTGTAGATTTATTTATAAAGTGTGCAGTATTTATGGAATGGGTTGTAGGTAAAAGTGTGCAATACTTTTGAAATGAATTCTGGATGAAAATGAGTGTAGTTTGTGATATTTATAAAATAAAGTGTTTTGTTTAGTGTTGATATTTTTAAGTTAAATTTTGTGCAATACTTATGAAATGAAAATTTCTCATGAGCGTGCATCACTTTTGAAAGATCTCAACTTTTTAGATTTCATTTCAAAATTTTCATAGTGTTATGTAACTTGTGAAATTTCAAATAATTGGAATTATTTGTAAGATGGTAGATTCTGTGACGTATTTTAAATAAAATACCGCGTCTTTTACATTAAAGAAATTATTAAAAGTAAAGATGCTCTCCTTGGAGGTGCTTTAATGATTTGATCCATCTTTTAGATTTCAGTAGCAAAATATATGAAGAGTAATATTAGCGTAACTTTAAATTCGCGTAAAACGGAGTTTAAAGTTTTGTTTTTAAATAGCCAGGCATTTAAAAAGAAATATTATGAACACGTGTGAGCTTGTTGGGAGGTGAAACATAAAACGCGTGAACGTTTAACACGCACTGTATAAAATTCATCTTCTTCTTGTCCGAATGGTGAGCACCTTGCACAAAAGAGATAAAGGTCTCTAAGTTTCCTGAGCTTGTGCAAACATGTAATTACAAACTCTAAATTAATAATTAAATAAAAATTTAATTTACGCGGAAATTTAATTTTCATCTTCTTAGTCGGACTTCACGATTCCTAGTTAATCATTCTTCTTTCACGAAGTTCATGATTTAAATGAGTCGATTGTTTAACATTCCGAACGCGACGCCAGAGTTTGGACAGGTGGTTCAAAGAGGGCAAACTTTTCATAATGGCCACCGCAATTGTTTACCTCGACACGGAACGAAAGGAATTTCTTTTGTTGTTCTCGAAAAGACAAAGAGACGGGAAAAAAAAGGTTTTTTGTTCTAAGGACACATTTCCAAAATTATTTCGACAGAGTCGTGGTCGAGTCAGGTGACGATTTTAAGACTCCCAAAGTTAGGCGAACAGTCTGAACGGAGCCTGGCGTTCTGTTATTAAGGTTTCGAGTGCTTTCATTTAAACAATTTCGCTTCGGTTGAATTGCTATGATGAAAGAGACGCTTTGGCTTTGAGTGGTTTGACATTTACAAGAAAGAAAAAACATTTTTCAGGTTTCTTACGCATTCGTTTTGTTAATCGATGAAGTTACTAAGAAGACATCTCACTGTCAGGCTTGAACATGATATCGTGTTTAATGCCAACCCAGTGAAGAGTTGCCAAACTTTGAGAGGAACCCTTGCAATGGTAGGAGAATGAACCTCACCAAACCTTTTAGTGTGTTTTTGTAAGTTGTAGTTGTAATTTGACTATAGTGTGCATTACTTATGAAATGGATTCTTCACGTAAGTATGTACACTATGTCTGCCACATGAGTCAAATTCGCCCACTTCATCTACATAGTCAACATAACAGTGTGACATCGCACCACCTATCGACCTAAATATTGGTATCCTTGGAGTTTCTACCATTTTTACTGTAGACGAGTCATTTTGGCTCAAAAATTTGAGTTGATTTGGTTTATTTTAATTTAATGCTCCGATTTGAATAAAGACCGGAAAGAGCTGAGTTCAGTCATAACGTTTACGTAAACTAGCCCCAAGATTTGAATTTAAATGAGTCAATTTGGCTCAAAGAAAAATTTGTTTCATACAAAGCCAGGTTTATGTTTAGTAGAAACCAGCCAAGAAAGAATTATTGGTGAAAACAGAATCCTAGTTCTCTGTTACACGAATTATAATATAAAGGATGAGTGTGCATTATTTTTGAGAGAACCTAGTCCCTCTCAGTTGTTGGGAAAACTTGAAATCCTCTTAAATGTCTTTAGGGCATTCAAATCTTTTGAAAAACCATCCGGAAGTGAGAGATTCAAACAATAAATTTGTTTGTAGTCAAAAACCGTTAAAAGAATCTTCCACACTATGGGCGAAACAAACTACTTCCGGCAACAAATTTTTCCAAATTTTTTCATTTCCCAAATGGGTTTAGTTAGAAATAACAGACACAACAAATATTGGTGTGCGAAGCTCAGGTTCTGGCTGCCCTTTATCCTCGACCATGTCCTTGAGCTCATCCAGATCCCCCGAAGATATTTCTCTTGTTGTGTTCTTCTCACTAATTGACCTTTGACCCTTCCTTCCTTCCTTCTTCGCATGAGAATATGATCGTATGCATTGCTCTTTTCCTTGAACCAATGTCGCGGCCAATTTTTCATCTTTCGGAACCTTTGCGCCTGCCACCGATTTTCCTTTCAGTCACCGGAAAAGCTTTCCTGATGAGCTGCTTTATGTTGTCAAAGCTGTAGACTACTAGCTGTAAGCTGTAGCTACTAAAGCTGTAGACTAAACTTAGAGATTAAATCATTTTTACACGTCTACACGCTCATTTTCGATTCAAATGTTATGCCCACGATTATGGGATCTTATTTCATAAATAATGCACACTTTCTCAATTTCTTATTTAAAATTTTTGCCTTCAGCGATTTTTATTGCATGTAAAATTCATTGAGTGCAGACTCGTTAAAAAAATCAGACACGATTTGGTGAGAAGCCTTTACGAACCCATTTTAGAGTTTTTGGGAGAGAATTCATTTCATAAATAATGCACAATTATGCGAAGAATATTTCTCAAAAGCATTGCACAAGTATGAGCAATTCGATTTGTATTTATTTGGACAATACAGCACAGAGACTTATTTCAATATAAATGCACACCTTTACCCAGGACCCGTTTCATAAATATTGCACAGTTTTTCTGTAATTTATTTGAAAAGTCACGCAGATTTGTGTAGAAAATTATTTTTATAAATTAGGAAAGGATTATTTCATAAGTAGTGCACACTTTTGCGAAAGTTCTTTTCGAAAATAATGTTTACGTTTACATAAAATGATGTGGATGTGAAAGAGAGGTTTAGGTGGGGATATTTTGTCAGGATTTCTCTCATAAATAATGCACACAACGCTTAAGATTTCTTTTATATATATTGCACACCTCTCTAGATTTATTTCATAAATAATTCACACAAGTATCAACGTTTCTTTCATAAATAATTGCACACTCTCACCATGATTCCTTTCATAAATACTGCACACGGTTACCAAGATTCTTTCAAAAATATTGCACACAACAACCAATATTTCCATCATAAATATTGCACACACCAAGATTCTTTCAAAAATATTGCATACAGTAACCAAGATTTCTTTCATAAATACTGCACACACCAAGATTCCTTTTATAAGTACTGCTCACAGGTACCAAGATTCTTTCAAAAATATTGCACACAACTACCAAGAATTTTTCCATAAATAATGCACACAAGTATCAACGTTTCCTTCATAAGTAATTGCACATTCTCACCAAGATTTCTTTCATAAATACTGCACACAGTTACCAAGATTCTTTCAAAAATATTGCACACAATTAACAAGATTTCCATTATAAATATTGCACACAACTCCCAAGAATTTTTCAAAATAATGCACAATAAGTATTCAATACTTTTTAAAAGTACTGCATTACTGAAGATTTCTTTCATAAATACTGCACACAGTTACCAAGATTTCTTTCAAAAATATTGCACACAATTACCAAGAATTTTTTTCATAAATAATGCACACAAGTATCAACGTTTCTTTCAAAAGTATTGCATACGGTAACCAAGATCTCTTTCATAAATACTGCACACTTTCAGTAGAAATAATTTCGTAAGTAAAGCAAATTCGAATGGAGAACTCATTTCATAAATAATTTACAATTTAATGAAGAATTCACTTCGTGATTGATGTAGACTTTGGCGAGGTAGTCGTTTCATAATTGATGCACAGATGTACATGTTCTGAATATTTTTATAATTGCCATCGTTTTACAGTATCAGTTTTTAATATAAGTAATTTTTTAAAAATTCAAATCAACCAAAATTCACAGAAGGATGTTTTTAGCTCACATCTAGTTGTTAGACTAGTTTTGATTCACTGATCCGACAAAAGCCAAGACTGGTTAAAAGTCTGTTCTAGTGAGACGCAGATGAGAGAGTAGTTATTTTAGAAAAAATTCTAAATTTAGACGTTTGAGATTAGTATTTGTGTTTTTGGAAATTCGCCCTCAGGGCAGAGAATTAATTAGAATGAGAGAAACCATGCTATGTGTGATTGTGCTCACGTCCACCGGTGTCTTATCTGGTCCACGCTGCCCCCAAAATGTTACTTCGGTCGTGCTCCTTTATCGATAGCGACATTTAAGAAATTCGGAACCGGCCTAATTAGATGTTATCCTATTTAAAGATGTCTGAAATCGATTTCTCGATTCGCCAAATTTGATTCTGTTCAAAGTTCTCCGCGTTCTTATTCTCACGGGGCGATTTCCTATTTATGGTGACACCTCTCGCCATCATTTTCCGTGATTTAGAAATGTTGTACGCGGTTTTTTTTTGTGCGGTTTTTCCAAGACCGAGGGCTCACTGAATCTTTTTGACCATTGTGTGTTTTCCTGTTTCTTTAAGGTCACCACTTGGACCAGGCGTCGGTAATCTATGATGATTTGACCCGCTTTGGTTTTAAAAATTAAGTATAATATAATATATAAAAATAAATTATAAAAAATATACATGAAACAATGATTTTGAGAATAAGAAGAGTCGAAAATAGGAACTAAGAACATTTAAGTTCGATCATCTTGAATAATAAGGTTGTAGAGTGCAATAATTATGAAAGAAATTGTGTTAGTTATGTGCAATATTTATGAAACAAATCTTGCAAGTTGTGTGCAGTACTTCAGAAAGGTCTTAATAATTGTGTGCAGTATTTATGAAAGAAATGTTGAGAGTTTTGTGCAATATTTATGAAAAACATTTTGATAATTGTGTGCAGTATTTTTGAAAGAGATCTTGACAATTGTGTGCAGTAGTAATGGAAGAAACCGTGAGAGTTGTGTGCAGTATTTATGAAACAAATCTTGATAGTTGTGTGCAGTATTTATGAAAGAAATCTTGATAATTATGTGCAGTATTTATGAATAAAATCTTGCAAGTTGTGTGCAGTACTTCAGACAGGTCTTTGTAATTGTGTGCAGTATTTATGAAAGAAATCTTGAGAGTTGTGTGCAATATTTATGAAAAACATTTTGATAATTGCAGCATTTTGAAAGAGATCTTGACAATTGTGTGCAGTAGTAATGTGTGTGCAGTATTTATGAAACAATTGATAATTGTGTGCAGTATTTATGAAAGAATCTTGACAATTGTGTGCAGTATTTATGAAAAAATCTGGTTGTGTGCAGTATGACTTGATAATTGTGTGCAGTATTTTGAAAGAGATCTGTGTGCAATATTAAGGGAAGAAATCGTGATAGTTGTGTGCAGTATTTATGAATCAAATCTTGCAAGTTGTGTGCAATAGGTATAAAAGAAATCTTGATAATTATGGGCAGTATTTATGAATGAAATCTTGGGAGTTGTGTGCAGAATTTATGAAAGAAATCTCGATAAAATATCTCTGACCCAAACGTCTCTTCAATACTCACATTTTTGTGTAACAGCAGCTCAAGACTCAAATGTGTACTTTAACCTTAAGTATCGTGCAAGAGAAGACGTAGTAGTATTCATAAATTATGTAATTATAGATTAATTAATTAATAACTTCATTGAAATTTTCGAAACGAAAATCATTCAGAAGAGTTTTTGTTCTTTCAAATAATTTAAGTGTTGACTTTAAGCGAGGTAGCGAGCGAGTGAGTGAGTGAGTCAGATACCAAATATAAATTTGAAATGCGTATCCACTAATGGTGGTGGCTTCAGGGTACTAAAAATCCAAAGAACTTGTTTGGCATTAATGACGTCACTCATACTTTTCCATTCGAGATTCATTTTATAATTATTCTTGGAAGTGGAAGGTTTTTTTGGAGGTTGAAACATTCCCGATTCTTCGAAATCATTGCTTACTAAGTGTCTCTGGTGGAGAGAGAGAAAAAAAATTTTTTTTTTTGAGAAATGGAACCTTGATGGAGTCGTGAAAATTTGTGGGTAGCCCAGTCCTACACAGATGCGTTTTAAAGGTTTTGGGTATGCGGTTTTAGGTGTTCTTTCGAGGAATCCAAAGACAAAGAGGTTTTCCAACACACAATGGGTCCTAATGTGAAAATATAATTATTCAAACAATGACAAAAATCGAAGTGCAAAGTTTAAGTTTATTATGAATGATGAGTGGAAAAGTGTGATTCAGCCATTTTGAACTACGGCTTAGTCATTGTCATTGAGAGCTGGAGCGCGAACTTCCCCGTGGGGGTGGCTGTGGGCCAAAAGACAAGAAATTGTTCCTCTGGAACAAACCGCATCCAAATATATCTTCTTATGTCTTGATTACATGTTCACTTGGTTATACTCAGTTTTCCGTGTTTCAAGTTATTTGTTGTTGTTGAAGAGTGTTAAATCCACTTCAGACCTTTTTAAATAATATTTAACCTGTGCAAACAGTTGTTTAACTCACCGAAGTGTGCATTACTTTTGAAACTAACAGAAATTAGTTTGTAACCGCAACATAAAAAATAACAAAGCACCGTGCACCGCGACTTCACTAGATTCCCAAAATAGTGTGATCCATGAAATAAGTGTGCATTACTTTTGAAAGGAGAGTAAAACCGTTGAAATACTTCTCCAATTTTTCAAGACCTGAATTCATATTTCTGGCTATTGTTTAGTTCTTTAACCTTTTTTATGCTAAATCAACGTCCTAACTTCAAACCGGATGTGATAGATAGAAGGACTTTGTTTCGTTCCTTAACGGATTTAGCGGTGACGCATAGAAATACAGCAAAACAGGAAGGTGGAGAGTTGAATCGGAAGACGATGACTTTGGTGTGAAAGACATATAACAATGGGAAGTAGGGAGAGAGGGTTATAGCGACTATAGTGTCAAAAGTCGAAGTTTGTATTTAACAGTTCGCAGAACTTGAAAATGTTCGTCAGAGGTGAACTTGAGCCTGATTATGACCGAGGTTCAGGTTCGAAACGAAGAGTAGATGAATGTTTAATTACTTGTCGTTTTTTAATTGGAGATTATTTTTTAATATTTAATAAATAAGTCCATTTCCGGTTTGTTGTTATAATATGTGAGCAAAGTGTAACCTTGGAAAGGTCACACAACAAAAAATTTCTAGGCATTAGATGGACGTACTATAATTATAGCTTGAACCTAAGGGTTGTTTGGTCCATTCCTACTCAAGTACGTGGTTGAAGGGCAGGGGACAAAGTACAGTCAGATATCGATTTGCGCAATACATGGTAGACCGCATAAGTTCATGATACTGGCGTTAGAAAAACTTAATTACTTTGAGAAAATAAATTTTTAGTTTTATATACTCGCGTAACTCCAAGTACGAAACCCGAATATCCGCGATAAAAAGTTCTGGGTATTATAGTTTGTAAATAAGCGCCCAATTAGATTTGTGGAGCTTGAAGACACGCGGTGGTGACGCGTGTGCATCACTTATGAAACGATATCCAGCTAAGGGTGTGCATTATTTTTGAAATAAACCATCTGCCAGAGTTTGCAATTCTTATTTGATCGTGTATAAAACGTTTCGCTTTATGGGTTTAAGGATGCGTAAAAGTCTTTTTATTTGTGCATTACTTTTGAGAAGAGATTTTGTTGAGAGAGTGCAACCTTGAAAATGAATTATTGCAATAAATGTGCATTCGTTTGTAAATCATCAATAACATAAATTCTTCATGAAAGTATGTATTATTCATAAAACAAATTTCCATGTGTGCATTACTTTTGAAATAAATTTTAGACGATACCTATGTATAACTAGCAAAATTTATTCTGTAGGGATCTGTGAAATAAATCTCAATGAGGGTAAATTATCAATTGTGCATTATTTATGAAACGAATGCTTTGTACGATTGTGCATTATTAATGAGAAAAACAGGAGCGCATTGAGGATATCGGGAGAGATTTGGTTGATAATGTTTACCGACTCTTCCAGGTGTTCTTAGAAGAGCAAAATTGATTGGTTGCTGGAACAGGTTGAGGAAAATTTTTTTTTTGTTTCTTCGGCTAGCGTGCCTTAGACAGGTTTAATTATTTAAAATCGTTTGGTTGTGTGTAAAAAAAAATGAGAATCAAGGTCAAAACATAACCGAAATGAACATTGCCATCAACAACATACTCAGAGCTCGGGCTCATGTTTAGAAGCCTCGAGGTTGTTTGGAATGAAACACTTAGACATCGCTTTCCGTGGAAATATTATCAGTCAGTCAGGTTGTTTGTTATGCAGTGAGATTCCTGAGGTAACCGTTTGTCGCCATTTTGTTTTCCTTTCGGACTGGAGAAAAGATTTGGTATAAGGACGTTGAAGGACATCCGAGTCTCCTGTATTACGATCTCACATGTTTAGGACCCAAAAAAATTTTTATTTAAAACTCGTGCCACGGCTTGAAGGTCACATCTGGGAAAATGCCTAATAACACTGTACTCTTCTGTGACCCCTTCATAACTCGAAGACTTTTATTAGGCTGTGAAAAGTCGGTTCGTTTGTCCAATTCTTACTTCCCTGTCCTCGAGTTGTTATAGTTAGTGGTGGGTATGGTTCTGACGCAAAACGATTTCCCACAGAATGTTTGTTTGTTATGACCAATTGGCCGATTTGGCCACGGTTAATTTATTTATTAGTTGTGAAGAAGTTGAGGCCGGGAAGGAGGAGTAGGCAAGGGTATTGGAAACATTCTCGTTTTGGCCTTTATTGCGTTGCTCAAAATTTATCCAAGTAAAGTCAACCAGTTGAAGGCCGTCCAGTTTTCCCCAGGACTTACATATTACTATGGTATTACCTTTTTTTTTATAGTATAATATTTAAAATCTCCATCTTCAGGGCGGGCGCACAAGTGTCTTGAAAATTCCTCAATGGGCTTGGAGCTAACCGCCATCACTCAAAAGACTTTGGCTGAAGTGCACGGACCGGGTGAGAGATTGCTCAATGAGTGGTTTCATGGGTACTCTCAAGGTTTTCAAGGCAACTTTATGCATCTTAGGCCCTTTTTTTTACCACGACTTGCTGTTATTATGTGTTATTTGAAAATTCTGATTTTTTGTTTGTGCGAATAGAAGAGGAGGAGGAGGAGGAGGGAGACTATTGTTTACATTTCTCAGGATCGCGTGTGCATCATTTGTAAGACCTCTGGTATTGGAATTAAGGGTATCAGATTAAAATGGTTTTGCTTCCTCTAAGTCTACCTTCTTTTGTGTGTCTGATTAACGAATACCTAAGAACTTTGTGTTTGGCTCGCGAACCTTTTTCTTCTTAAGGTCCATAACTGTTTTGATACATCTTTTGTATCCGGTTGTTTTCATATCCGTTCACCTTTCACTTGTGTTTAGAAACTGTCTTTCTGGATGTCTTTCTGATTGATTTCTTGTACTTTGTGGTCCATCATTTGACTTTTGTGACTCAGAATATTCTTGAACATCTGGTTTCGAGACCTCAAGCATAGAATTCAACTCGAATCGTTAAAGGGCTCAGCATTTACGAAATAAATTTTTGATGTTAAATTTGTGCATTATTTTTGAAATGAATCTCTCGTTTGATTGTGCAATATTTATGAAACGAGCTCCGTACTCGACCGTTTGGTATTTATGAAATGAATTTTATATTATTAATCGTATACGAAATGAAAGTTCTTATGTGCATTATTTTTGAAATGAATCTCTCGTTTGATTGTGCAATATTTATGAAACGAGTTCTACTCGACTGTGCAGTAATTATGAAATGAGATTTTAGTCGATTTTACAAGTTTTTCAATCTTGATACCATAGTCTTCTACTTTTCGAATTCGACGAGGATTTGAATGTTCTATTCGAAAATCTATCCAACTTCGAATTATGCTCGTTATCCGAGGTGTGAGTAGTTGAGTATAAATTTGTAAATGTGTGACCGATCCATTGATCGGTTTTGCATTCACATGTGCTTGATGGGTAGGTATTATGCTGTCTACTTCCTTCCTTTGCTTTGTCATCCGCAACTGTATAAGAGCAAGAGGTGAAGGTGTTACACCATACCGCCATCTTGATTAGATACCATCATAATCATGTTGCTCGTAGTTGGAATTCTGTGATGGAGCCAGACTAACGTTTTAATGGCTTCTTCGATTGGCCTTTGCTCGTGATACGTTCTTGAGTTTCTACTCTTTCATCCTTTGGACCTTTTCGATCTTCCTTAAAAAATTATTTTTCCTTGTTTGGTGGCTACAGACTAATCTAGGATGATGTTTCCTCTTTAGAGTGCTCTCAGAATCGTGTTTTTGCTACTAATTTCAAAACACTGTTATAATCTAATATCTATCGGGAACCAGCCCAGCCTTGTTTGGTTTTAGATGATTTCGGGTGAGAGGAAGCTGGGGGAGGAGGAGGAGGGAATAGTAAACAAAAACTATTTCACATAAGTTATGTAGTGGAAATGAAATGATAAGTTAATAGAATTTAGCTAACCTTCAAATCCACCCAATTAAGACATTCCTCAGTCTTTCCTCTTCCTTTTTATCAGAACCAAGGATGAATGATGGGTGAGAAGCATTGTGTTCTAGGTATGGAACCTTCAGAACCGTGCACATGAGTTCATACATGATCCCTCTCACTCCCGCCCGTTGATCTCATTATCAATCCAACTCTCGGATTTCCATAAAAACATGTTTTGGCCTTACTGTCATGGCTTCCATGCTAGGCATTGTCCTCTTTTGAGGGGCTTAACTTCTATTTAAAAGATATTTGCGCACTGTTAAGTGTTGGTATTGTTATTGTGTTCCTCAAATCGGCCCCCACACTTCGCCCAAAATGATTGATTCAGACATCTTCAGTGGGTGAATTTATTTAATGGATTTTTGAAACAAGTGTGCAATACTTTTGAAATTAATTTTTCACAGAATTATGCAATATCTATGAAATGATTTTTTTCACAAAAGTGTGCAGTATTTATGAAATGAGTTTTTCACACTAGTGAGCAGCATTTTTTAAATGAGTTTTTAAAGGGCTGTGCAATATTTATGAAATGAGCTCCCCCTTCAAATGTGCAACATTTATAAAATGAGTTTCCACACAAGTGTGCAATATTTATGAAATGAGTTTCTCCTTCAAGTGTGCAGAATTTATGAAATGAATTTTTCACACTAGTGTGCAATATTTATGAAATGAATTTTCCAAGTGTGCAATATTTATGAAATGAATTTTTCACAAAATGCAATATTTATGAAATGATTTTTCAGTGCAATATTTATGAAATGAGTTTTTCACTAGTGAAATTTTTAAATGTTTTCAAATGTGCAATATTTATGAAATGAACTCTTCCTTCAAATGTGCAATATTTATAACATGAGTTTTCCACACAAGTGTGCAATATTTATGAAATGAATTTTTCGCACTAGTGTGCAATACTTTTGAAATGAATTTTTCACGGAATTATGCAATATTTATGCAATATTAAGTGTGCAATATTTACGAAATTAGTTTCTCCTTCAAGTGTGCAGAATTTATGAAATGAATTTCTTCACACTAGTGTGCAATATTTATGAAATGAGTTTTTTCTCACTAGTGTGCAGTATTTTTTAAATGAGTATTTCAAAGAACTGTGCAACATTTATGAAATGAGCCCTTCTTCAAATGTGCAAAATTTACAAAATGAGTTTCCACAGAAGTGTGCAGAATTTATGAAATGAATTTTTAGTCCAAGTGTGCAATACTTTTGAAATAAACTCCATTTGACTTGGGGTGGGGACTCAACACTCATCCATCGACCATGACTGCAGCTTTTGCCGTGGCTGGAACCTCTGACTGAGACATCAGCAAACTCTCTCGTATCCATAAAGAAATTTGATTTGAGCGGTGTAGTAGTTAAAAAGTGTGGCATTAGTAACAAAATCAACATTCTTTCGAATCGAAACTGTTGCCAACTGTTAAAAAACAAAAATGACCTTTTCGCAGGTTTATTCTGTTACTGTGTGGGCTCAGTATCTGGTTCAGAGAAATTGTCTCGACATGTTTTACTTGTCATTTGTGATGCAAACATCTTCTCTTGATGTTGTTAACTCCTTCAGTTATAGATAAATTCTTTTTGCAAATGATTTTCAGTATAATCCTTTGCTTTTATCCACTCCAGATAAAATATTTATCTATTTTATCTTTAGTCGAAGATTAATTTAAAATTTACATGTTTGTGCTGTAGTTTATCAGTCTGTTTATCGACGGAAGGAGGTTTGGATTTGTGGGTGTGTTCTGGAGAAACGTAGGATTCAAATTTTCGATTGTAATCAGGGAATAAACAAAATGGCGGCCTTTTTGTTGACTTGACTATGACGTGACTCCTATCGATAGGTTTTCTGTGCTTTAGTATATAAATCCGCTCAGCTGATACCGATTTTCGGTTTTTATCTTCCTATTTCATAAATAATGCACACTTGACGTGAGAACTCTTTTTGTAAGTATTTGACGGTTTTAAGGCGAATTTATTTCATAAATAATGCACACTTTTGAGAACTTGACCACAAATTAGTCTCAATGAAGAAATTTTTTAAACAGCCTATTTCATAAATACTGCACAGTTTGATTGGAAAATTTATTTAGTAAATACTACACAGTTTTAGTAGATCTCATTTCACTCTTGTATGAATAACTCGTTTCATAAATATTGCACAATTTTTTGGAGCCGATATCAAACTCGGTATCAGTTAAGATACCTTCCACTGTCGGTGCGGACGGAGTAAATGAAAATTTTCGTCATCTTTCAAAAATTTGACTGGGATGGGGTAACAACCAAACAGTAACACCTAAAACTAATAGTAACACTAATATTAGTAGTAACAATAGCGAGAATCTGAAAAATAGTTCATCTAACCTGATGCGATTTTTAAAAATGAAGTTAGAGGTTAGTATTAAATGCTGTAGGTTTCTCTGACCACGTTATGTATCCTAAATTTTTGGTTGTAGTTTGTAATGAGCCTACAACGAAATGTTAGTATGAATTGTACTTTGACTGGCAAACAGGTAGAGAGATGCCAAAATTTTTTATTCCTTGCCGAGACCTTGAATTTTGGGATGTATGATGACCAGATAACTTGACAATCATGATGTGATCACTTGTTGAGCAGGGAAGTGTTGTTAGTTTGGTTCTGAAGAGTTTTAGAGGTTGTCAGAGCATAGAAACTATGATCTTGAAACGCATTTTCTTCGACAGCAATTAAATTAAAGCTTAGCGATTTTTTTAATGAGTCTAGTTTGCTATCAGCTGTGATGTCAGCTTTTGATAAATTGTTTTAGTTTCCTTCAGTCGAGGATTTCTATGTGACTTGGTTGCTACTCTTGACTCGGACGTGGCTTTAGTTTTGTTTACCTTGCTCTTGAGGAAGACATTAGACGTGGAATATTCCAGGGAATTCTCTACCCAAGTGGGTACGTGAGGAAAATTCTTAAAACGGGGGAAGGTTTTTGTCAAAATGGTATCGAAGTGTCATCTCGGGCCATCAGGTGCGGAAGATGTTGGAGGAGGAAACGGAGTGAAACAAGGCCAAGGTTGGTAGGAGTTGTAAATAGAACTTTTATTAAGTGATAATGAGTGGATGGCAGAACAAAGTGGAGTTAAATGTTCCTCGTCGGTGTTAGTGTGCATAATGAAAAAGAAAGTTCTATAATTAGCCAAACACCTTGGGCTCCAAGTTCTAGTTTGTCTTTCGGTAGCCTCAACTTGAGGCAGAAAATTTCCATGTTGAGCATTGTTCTAATTAAGTCATGTTTGGATGAAATATTCTTCCGTCGTCACTTGGTCGCGTCTATTTAAATTCTCCTCTTCCTCTTTGTTGTTTTCTTCCCTGTTTATTCGACCACCTCAAAGGTTATTTATTTATTTATGAATTCATTAATAATTAGGCAAAGTTGATTAGGTCCTTAAGAATGGTCGCCGGACAATCTCGTAAACAACAAGCGTGCATTATTTATGGAACCGGTGCCTTTACCAACTCTATTTCGAAATCAGTTCACTATACAGTATGTATCACTAAGGGCCCCTATTCTTGCTAAAAGTGTGCAGTATATATGGAATGGAAGTGTGCAACACTTATGAAACGAATTTTATTAACTGACCCTGTTTATAACTCTGCCATAATATTGAAATGACTACTCGCCAATGTGTTCAACAATTAAGTGATCTTCTTATCTTAAACTGTGCAGTATTTATGAAATGACTTTCTCAAAAAATTGAGCAACGCGTTAGGAATTAATTTCTGCTGAAATTATGAATTTTTCAAAATAATTCCTTTGTTGTAGTCGTGACGCAAATTTCTCTACAAAGAATTTATTTGTGCATTAATTATGAAATGAGTAATGAGTATTTGTTTAACGTGTGCATTATGCAAGAAATGAATTCCCTTTAGAGTGTGCACGATTTGTAAAACTGACTAATCGCAAAAGTGTCTGTTATTTACAAAACGAATACTCTCCTTAGAAGTGTGCAAAACTTATGAAATTAGTGGTCGGTAAAAGGGTGAGGCCAATTCTGGTCAAGATTGAACTAAGAGAACCTGAATATAATCGCGACACCTGTTCTGTGCTTTGATCTTGGCTAGAAATTCGCTTTTGGTCCTTGACCATGTTCATTACATTCAAGTTCTGCATCATTCCCCGCAGCTTCTTATTCTTGTTACACAGGTTTCGTCCATGTAGTCATTCTCAAGTTTTAGATATGTATAAATAAACGGTCCTTTTCCCTCTCTTACAAACATATACTCACTATAAATTTGTAGTACTTTGTATATGTGACAGGTGTCAACAGAAGGACATGAAACCAGTTGTCGGGATTTATTTCCATTTTGTCTTGGCTTTTAAACGGGTGTTGAGAAAGTCTACCAGGGTTTTGAAATTATTGCTAAGAAGCCATGTCATACAGTATATACAGTACATGTAAAATGTGAGTTTAGAAATGTCAGCAGAGGAAAGTTGTTAGTGACGATTGAGCTGTAATAAAATTGAAATTCTGCGTACAGCGATATCTGTCGGTTAAATTTGAAACTACCGGTTATATGAAGTGTGCTGTAGTGTGAAAGCTCTATTCTGTCGGTTTTTTGACGGTTGAATAATGCTACTCCCAGCCTCCTTGGAGTGTGCCATCACCAAATACTTTTATTATCTATTAGATAAAGTGTATAAGAAAAATTTTATAGAAATTATGGCTGGGTGGAGCTTAATTGAGATGTGTCTGATGAGTACTCTCAAACGGAGGAGACTGACTGCCTTTCATGGACTTTGAATAAGGTCAAATACCTCAGCATATGGTTGGGTTATGGTTGGGCAAATGAATAAAATTAATTAACACTATCATTTGAATATTCTTTCAGCACATTTGGACGTTGTTGTTAAGTAAACAACCGGCCGTAGATGGCTTCATCCGTGTATAACTCTCCCAGGCTTTTATACCCAAACTCTCGGATCCCATTTACGAAACAATTCATTTGATGGGAATGACGTTTACGGTGGCAATTATGACGGGCTAAGCGAACAAGTGTTGAGCCATCACTTCAATGGTAACACTCCTCCATTACCGCCAATAAAAATTATCTCCTAGAAGTTGGTTAACTCGTGAGGATTGATGTCGAGAAAATTTCGTAAACGTGGATAAAACAAAAGTGTGCAAGATTTATGGAATGACCTCCTCTTACAACTTTCGAAATCATTTGGCAATAATGTGCATTACTTATGGAATGACTTGTAGTACTAAAAGTGTGGGGTACTTAGGAAACTGTTTCAAGAATGAAATGATTTACGAAAATTGTGCATTACTTCACCAACAAATTTTCGCCCCAAACTGTGCATTAATTTTGAAATGAGTTAGTCGTAGAATTGTGATTTAGTCGTGAGATAAATATCTCTCAAAAGTGTGCACGATTTTTGAAAGAGAACTTCGCTAAAGTTTTGAGAATCTCCGATTGTGTGCAGTACTTATGAAATGTTTTCCTGATCCATAGATTCATAATTTAAGGTGTGCATTATTTATGAGAAAAGATAAATTGCAAATTATTTTGAGTTTTTGGTAAAAGTGTGCTAACCATTTGTTTAGGGGTGTGTAAATTATTATTTATGGTTAGAAATACCTCCCGAAAAGTGTGCAATACTTATGAAATTTCGAATATTTAATCCGGTTTTGGGTGTAACAGTATGTGGGTAGAGTGAGTTCGAATTCTTAATAGTTCTGATAGTCAGTTCTCGATAACCGCCATACTTAGAGACCTTGTGTGCATTATTTATGAAAGGAAATGGTTTTTGAGCAGTTCCTCGTTTCGTGATCGCTTTTCCGCGTCGGGAAATTTCCTTCTGGAATGTGTCTGCGTCGTGGAAGTCGTTCTATGTTAAACTATGAAGGAGTGTGCAAGCAAAACAACACCAAGTAATGACCCAACCGTTACTAGAATCCTCTGTTTAACTTATGAGTTGAAACAATCGTCGGTTTGGTAACGATTTTCAATCCAGTACTGAGCATAAGAAAGTTGTATCCATGGAATCTTAGGCACGACCAGTTAGGTACGGATATCGGAACCGTAAACTTGGTTTTGTTTTTATTTTCGCGTTGTCTTTTCCTTAATATTTAATTACCATCGGATATAGTTTCCATATAGACTTTAGAGAGCTTTCGCGAGGTTTCGAGTGATTTTGTGATTATGTTTGTTTACGAGTAAATTTTGATTTGTTTGTTCATCATCGAGGCTTTGAGTGTTATTAGATTACATGAGAATATCGACGAGGAATTTGTGGATTGTGTTCGATGTTATTTGAAAATTATTTTATCATCCAAATTTTTAATCCAATTCAAATTCATTCGATTTAGCCGAAAATCTCAAAATTTTCAAATTCAGGTTTCAATACAAATTTTTCGTTTTGGTCGGAGTCTTTTGCTTCTAAGGAAACCCTAAACACAAGAAAGGTTACACAGCATACAGCACACATACATAGAAAATTTGTCAATAAATAGACCTATTGATTAATAGAAAGGAAATAAATTGAAAATAGGAGACGAACGAACTCCATTTCGGAATATCGCCTAAAGGTTCGACATCTTTCACTTTCGAGATTTGAAGTGTTATCGAAGTTAATTCATCTGGAAACATGATTTAAAATCGATTATGTTTTAATAGTTATTTTTTAATAATTAATTTATAAATGATTATTAAAGTATCAATCAATAGATTTATCGATTCGATAATTTTTCATTTGTAACGCGTCAGTGGGTACCGTGCGTTTGAAAATTATTTCGAAATTTTGGAAAATGGCGTTAGGTAATATTTACGTTTGGTGAACCTTTGAAAGGTTTTGTCTGGAAATTAGCTGGACTGCTTACCTGTGAAAAGCCGGCTGTCGATTAGTCATAGAGCGAATTCGGGTCGAAAGTTTGGATGAGAATGGAGTTGAACATTCTAAACAATTATTTTAGGTGCTGTACTGTTTTGGATCTTTTGGGGCCCTTTTTGGGGAGGAGAGGGAGCCTTTTATTTGGAGAAGTTCCTTTTTTAAATAATTTATTTGTCAGCAAGATCGCAAAGGTCTCTCTGTGGTATTAGTCCTGAAACGGTTCTAAACTTTGGTTTTATAGTGTTGGTTTACGTAGTAATTTATTTATTGTTTTGAAGATAAGTTCTTTTCAAAAATACTGCACACTTAAGAGGAATTCAGTTTATAAACAAATTTTACAATATTTTGTCTTTCATAAATATTGCACAGTCCCAGAGGATTTTTAGAAAAATATCACAGTTAAGAGGAATTCAGTTATAAACAAATTTTTGGGATCTTTGGATTTTTCATAAATATTGCACAGTCCCAGAGGATTTTTAAAAAATATCACAATTAAGAGGAATTCAATTTATAAATAAATTGAACAATATTCTTCCTTTCATAAATATTGCACAGTCCCAGAGATTTTTAGAAAAATATCAGTTAAGAGGATTTCAATTTATAACAAATTTTACAATATTTTTTGTTTCATAAATACTGCACAGTCCCAAAGGATTTTTAAAAATCTCAGTTAAGAGGAATTCAGTTTATAACAAATTTTACGATATTCTTCCTTTCATAAATGTTGCACAATCCCAGAGGATTTTTAGAAAAATGTCAGTTAAGGGGAATTCAATTTGTAACAAAATTTACGATAATTTTTTGTTTCATAAATACTGCACAGCCCCAGAGGATTTATTTAAAAAACATCACAATTAAGAGGAATTCAGTTTATAAATAAATTTTACAATATTTCTTCTTTCATAAATATTGCACAGTCCCAGAGGATTCTTAGAAAAATGTCAGTAAAGGGAATTCAATTTATAACAAATTTTACGATGTGTTTGCTTTCGTAAGTATTGCACAACTCCGAAAATTAAAAATTTCACAGGTGTGAATTTGTTTCTTCTTTCAAAAATATTGCACAGTTTTGGATTTTTGTAACACAATTATAGCCGGAAATAGTTTAAATAAAAATTAAACATCTTGAGAAAGTGAGGAGGCATTTTGATGGATTTTTTGCGAAAACTTGTCGTGGCAGAAGATGAGATAGATTCTTTGGAAAGCTGTTGAGGGTGGAGGCTGAGAATTATTTGTTTTTCCTGGAAGAAATTCATTTCATAAATCATGCACAGTTGTATTTCAATAAAGTTGTGAGTTATAGGTTGTTTGTTAGTTATTAGTTTTTGCCACTGGTTCGTCGAAAGTATTTCTTATTTGTTTATGTATAAATAAACATGTTGACGAGTGAAAATGAAATTTTTCGTTGAAAAACTTTCTCGTTCGCGAATCCGGACCAGTCGGCTATCATTGACTTCCTTTTATTTCGATTATTTGATCAAAACCGTTAAATATTATTTTATTAATATTTGAGCTGGTCTGTATTGTACTAACATGTCGTCTCACTCACTGTCTAGTTTTGGGAGTTATGAATAACTTAAA
Organism: Columbicola columbae; assembly: GCA_016920875.1. Lineage (NCBI taxonomy): Eukaryota > Metazoa > Arthropoda > Insecta > Psocodea > Philopteridae > Columbicola > Columbicola columbae. The sequence goes on along the minus strand of JADMLL010000011.1, from coordinate 6,609,756 downwards.
GAAATTTTTTTTAATCAAGAATTTAGGACAGTGGTTCCAAAATATGCTTCAAGGCCGTTACAAATAATCCCAAAAGATTTAGATTAGGTTCTCGGGGAGCAATTTCATTTTCAAAATGACGTCACAGTCTGGATCAGACAATCTCTCAGGAGTGTGGCTCGTGTTTTTGAATATTTTGATGTCAAGTTTAAAAAGTTAATAGATCAACGAAAGGACAAGGGGCAAAAGAAGGAAATCAATAACTTTATTAACTTAATTAATAAATAGTTTGTGAAACGGTTTGAAAAAGGGAATTTTAAAATGGACTCTCTTTTCATAGATAAATATTTGAACGGAATGTCTTGAAGAGATCAAACACTCTCAGCGAAGACGTGGAAGGAGTGTGGACACTTTCCAGTTTAAAAAATAACCGGAATCAAATATTTATGTATGTCTGAATGAAAGTGAACCTCCATTTTGTTTTCCTTCATTCGTTGGATGGTTTGTGACTACCGTAAAAGGGGTTAATAAGCTGACTTTTCACTTCCTTCTGGAAAATTGATCTAATCTTTGGCACATAAGTTAGCGGTTCTCGGTTTTGTTTACATAAATGATTTATACGTCGAAAGTAGGTTGATGTATGGTCGAAACTGAAACCTACATTTCTTGACGTGTGTTCGATGAAGAGGCTTTTATGTTCAAGATGTTTGAGTTGTAGTTTCGTCGGTCTGCCTTTCGAACAGTTTCGGTGAGCGAGTATAAGAACGAAGTTTTATTTTTATTTTTCTATTCATTTATTAATTTCGTCGTGGTATTAGAATCACACAAAAGGGAAGTGTTTGATGTGGTATTAAAGCGTTACACGTCGTGTGTCGCCGGGTCAAGCGCTCCACGTGTCTCCAACTACAAAAGAATGGAATGTCGCATAAATTGATGAACGGAGCGTACTGTGAATTAGTTTGAAAAAGAAGTTAGGATTTTGAGGTTGTGTAATCTGGCCGGCCATCTTCCTCCTCGTCCCAACGATTTCAAATTTGTAAGCAATTTTCGCAAGTGGATAATTTGTTTCTTGAGTAGATAGCAAATCGGAGGGAATTCGTTTCGGGTCTTGAAACGAAATTATCGTCACGAATCTGTGCATTACTTTTGAAAGGGTTCTTTGCTCAAAAGTGTGCAGTATTTATGAAACGGCTGAATCCCGTTGAAACACTTTTTTTTTCGATCTAACGGACTTCAAAAATTAATTTCAGTCCGAGAGAGAGAGGAAGAGGAAGGTATAGAGATGGAGGCGAGGAGGGGTTTTTGTTGATGTTCATAGCCTACCATCGTCTTTCTTTTATCATAATTTCATGGAGTGAAAGGGATTCCATTTTCAAATCTCTGACTTTTGAGACCGATGTGAATTCAGGATCGTTAGTGAGGAGAGTCAAGCACGAAAAATTATTTCAAATTGAAGCGGACGTGGGACCGTTTTGCCCTGAACTGTCCAAACACGTCATTTCGGTTACTGACGTCTTTTAAGTCCTCAAGTCACGAATTCCGGGTAGAACGTTACTTTTAAAATGAATTTGTAACGAATGTGTTCGCTCTATAACCAATCGTGCAATATTTTTGAAAGAACCACTTGTATATACCACTCGCATTACTTTTGAAGTGGTATTCTCCTGGATTATTTTTAGAGGGTTTAAAAGTGTGCAAGACTTTTGAAATGAATTTCGCTATAAAGTGTGCAGTATTTATGAAAGATGAAGGTGTTCTGAGTGATTTTCAAAAGGACACATAAAGTCAAGCATGAAAATGAAAGTTTTCGTGCGAAATATTTTTCGATGTCGACCCACTAATCGTAGACGCCATATTTAAATTGTTAATAAATAAAAATCGTTTCAAGATTCTTTTTAACCGAAAATATCAAATGAGCGATGATCAAATGTTGAGGAGTTTCGTTTTTTGGATTTTACGTGTCAGATAATTTGTTAATTATTAATTGAGAAAGACCAGTTACATCCTTTTACGTCTCGACTTTCATTTCAAAGGCAAATGGAAAAGATGACAGTACTTTTGGCCAAAAAAAGAGGTCGGCTCAAATTGCATCGCCGTTCACTCCGTGGCTCTATCATAAGATAATAATGAGTAGAACGGCCATTTTGTAATGAATTCGGCGTTTTTAATTTTTATTTTTGCGGCCGTTACACCCTACAACATTCACATTCAAACATCACGATAGAGTAACACTACAGTTGTGGGTGTTTGATTTCGTACGTAAAGTCCTGGGGTTGAGCCAATTTGACTCATATTCGAAGATTGACGGAGTCAATTTGACCCAAGTGAATCAATTAGACCGTAGTTGTAAAACTGAGATAAGCTTTTTTAGACCTACTGAAAACACATCTGAAGTGAGTCAATTTGTCTTTCGCAACAAATTTGAAGAGAGGCAATTGAACTCATACAACTAAACTGAAACAAATTTGTGCCAATTTGACTCAACAACAAAATTTTAGGAGGGAAGTATAGTCTTTATAATGAAACTGATTGAGTCAGTTTGACTCATATTCGAAGATTAGCGGAGTCATTTTGACTCATTTTAAGTGAGACCGTAATTGTAAAACTGAGATAAGCTTTTTTAGACCTACTGAAAACACATCTGAAGTGAGCCAATTTGTCTTTCACAACAAATTCGAAGAGAGGCAATTGAACTCATACAACTAAACTGAAACAGATTTGTGCCAATTTGACTCAACAATAAAATTTTAGGAGGGAAATATAGTCTTTACAATGAAATTAATTGAGTCAGTTCGACTCGCAACAAAACGAATTTAGGATAAATTGACTCATAAAACAGAATCAAAGATTTTATATGAACGCAAGTTCATTAATCGATAAATTCACTATAAACCTTGGTGTGTGTTTTAAATGAGTCAAAATGACTCAGAAACAGGGGTAGAGAGAAAGGATACCTTTAAAACGATGGTAACTGAGGTCAAAGCTTCTAAATAACCGAAATCGAGTGGGAAATCAATTTAATTTAAATAATGACTGCGGGTATCATAAGTTTAGTATGAGTCAAGTTTATTTTAACCGTGGCGAGTACATTCAAATCCTACGTTCGGTTGTAACGAGTGTGTTTTACTTTAGTAATTAATTTATTGATGAATTGAAAATGAGGAGGAGGGAGTGGGAAGCTTATAAAAGCTAATAATAGCTGACGATTCATGTTTTGTATAAAATAAAAATGTCTGCGAGGGAGTTAGCATTCTCAGACACCGAAATAAGGCTTTTTGGATCGATATTCGCCTAAGAAGGTCTAATTTAACATGGGTACTGGTATCTGGAGAAATTAGAACAGCTCCTCCACGAATTAGTCGGTCAGCAATTCATCCAGTATATTAAATCAAAGGTTTCAGGAGCGGGTAGAAGGAAAAAAGTTCGAATATGACGTCATTGTTTACTCCACATGCTAATTCATACTAATTCATTCTGCTGTTGTAATATTTATAAAAAGAATTTTATCTAAAACTGTGCATTATTTTTGAAATGAGCTCTGGTCAGAGTGATCATCTTCGATAGAACTTACCTGAAAGGAATTTTTCCTAAACGTGTGCACTACCTACATCGTCAGTTAGGAACGATTGCTGATGAGTGTGTGCATTATTTATGAAATAACGAAATCCGTTAAAGGATTCATGAAAAACGTGATCCAAAGATATTTCGAAACGAAGAACAGAAAACTATTTCAAGGGCTTCGCACAAAACGAATCCAACGAATTAGAGAGAGAGAGAAAAGGAAAATTTGGAAAGAATTCAAATAACCTCGAGCACAATCCAAATTCCAACTTGGGACTTAATAATTTAATAAGTTATTAAAAATAAATTAATTTTTTGTTTGTTTTGTGTCGAAAAGTTTGTGCGATTTATCTAACCTAACTCGAAGTGATAATTAAATAATGCCATAGTAGATGTAAATACATAGTATTAATAATACAGTGAAGGGAAATAAATTAAATAATAAACAAATTTAGTTATTAAATAAATTTATTAATTAAAAAAGGAAGGAAGATGCAAGGCAACAAAGGGAAATTTTCAAAATTCTACAGCACGTTTCTCCGGAAGTGGTGTAAGTACCTCTCTTTAGTTATCGTATTAGTATTAGGATCGTTATGACCTTCTTAAGTGTAACTGTGATTAATGTTAAAGGACGTCGGACGTCTGTGAGATGGTCATTAACACTATCATTTGGGTGACATATAATTTATATTGAAAGGTTGTCGTCCTGATTGATAAATTGAATTAATGGGTTATTAGCTGTATCCTTGGGTGAGAACATAGATGTTACCATTATGGCCTTGGTACTCAAACTGCGGCCCACCAAGCTCAGTGGGCCCAATGGTCATTGTTAAGTCTGAACTATAGTGCCTGATAGTTCGGGCCTGTCCTCAGAAACTGCTGACATTGTTTGCCTCAACATATCTTCATGAGGCAATATACAGAAACAGACTGACAGATGTACATACCTCTGAAAGTGGACTGTATGCGTCGAAAGCCGGACTTGTAAAAGCTTTTGTAAGTCGTATGGCCCAGTGGCTATGGTCAACAATGGAAATTTGGCCCGGGAAGGAAAAAGCTTGAGTACCAAAATGGCGGCTAGAATTGTGCTTTCGGTCTAAAACATTTTTCTTAATCAGTAGTCTTTATCCCCTCCAGTTTGTATATATTAATATTATAAATGGTTTAGGATAGTGGTCAGCAAACTCATCATCCAAGAGCCATTAAAACTAAACAAATTTGAAATTTATTCAAAGAGCCAAATTTTAATCTTTGCTGAGACATTTTAAACAAGATAATTAGATTAATAGCATAGTATCGACATCTTTCCTTTCTAAATACTGTATATCTTATATATTACTTAAATATAACTTGATACAAAGATATATTTAGTTAATAAATACTCCGGGCCTGGACTAAACACTTTGTGGAGGAGCCACAGCCAAAGACTAAAAGGCCGCTCTTAGGCCAAATTCAAATCACGGTTAACACGTAAATTTGACAAAATGGCGAACTGAAACCTCTTTAAACTTCGAAACGTTTATTTCAAACAAACAGGTTTCTGTATATTGAAAAGAAATTTTATCTAATGTAGATAATATTTGGAGATAAGGTGCAGAATATCAATTCCCTCATCACGAAGCTGACCTGTGAAATTGCTGATTGCTGAGGGTGTTCATTTTTTTTGTGGTTGGAATGAATTCTTTCTGTGGGTGTGCGTTATTTATGAAATGAGTTTTTTATGGAGATTTATATTAGTTTTGAATCGGTGGTTGGTAAATTTGTGCAATATTTATGAAATAAATTCTTTCTTAAGTGTCTAGAGGGAATTAAATTTTTGATTTGATAAACTCAAGCTGGACTTCTTGGAATTTGAAAGTGATTCAGTCTTCCACATCCGACATTTTAATGTACAACCCAGACAATGTGAGGGTTAGTTAGTTAATGTGCATATTAACGGGTTTAGAATTTTAACTTTGATATACAGACGTAATGGGAGGGAGGTAGAGACAAGGAGGAAAGGAGACTTTGGTGGGAGTCTTAACATTTTAGACTTTCACATATGCGAACTAACTTAGTAACAGACTAACTAACATTTCATGAAAGACGTTTACGTAACAATAATAAGGGCAACGAGAAGGGACTAAGGACTAAGAAGGGCAACGAAAATGTTTGGTGAACTTCACACGGTGCCAAAAAAAATTTTTTTTCTTTTAGGATTGGTTATGTAAACACCTCAACCAGGGTCAAAGGTATTCCTGTGAGAATTTCGGCGGAAGTGGTATTTTTAGATTTTTGAAACGTATATACGACGGACTATTAGGTCGAATCGTAAATAACTTCCGGCTTTGTTTCTATTTTAAATAAGACATTTAATTTGATTGTGGGATGAATCGGTTTATACCGCGTAACTTTTTTTAAATTTATCGATGGATGTTTTGATGTCAGGCTTCTGTTAACTGAATTAAATTAATTTAAATTAATTTATTTGAATTTATTATTTGTTTTTCTAACGTTATAGTTAGTGGTAACCTCGTTTTTTAAATTTAAATGAAACCTTCATGAAAATGTGGAGTAACTTATGAAATGTGGTTCTGGTAAGGTTTAAAATGAATTCTTCATTGAAAGTGTGCAGTATTTTTGAAATAAATTCTTGCCAAGAGTGTGCATTATTTTTGAAAGAAATAGATTTCGTTTTTAAAATTTCTAAAAATCCGTCGGAAATTTGGGAGATTCGAAATTGTGTTGACGGTTATAATCAACTCGCGTAAAACGAGACCTCGTATTATACTTAAACTGGAGTAAACATTCGTATTCCTTAGAGCCTTTAAGGGTGATTCCATTCAGTTCGCGAAAATTCAAATCGCAAGGTGTCGAGGAAAATTCTGAAGAGTTATTCCTCATCGTCAAATCCTTCCAATCAGTCATTCCTAACCTTTGATGAGCGGAGATGATTGTTCAGAACTCTAAATTTCAAGGTCACCTAAAAATCTCGTTTCGAAAAGAACCCATTAACTTTTTCTTAGGTTCCATTATGGAGATTTTTTTTTGTTAATAAATGAATTTAATAACTTTCATAACCCATGGAGATGTGCGAGTCAAAATAGCCCCCACAAGGCGCTCACGAAGGTTCTCACTCACCTATAGATTCAATTCCAATAGGATGTTTAATGTTATTCGAATACTCTCTTCTGACCTTGTACAATGATCAAAAGTCAGTCTTGAGAACAGTTGTTGCCTGGGGGTACCCCCTTCCTGACGTCCTCTCCTTGTTTCTACCCGAAACCGTTAAGTCAGTCATTGAAAAGATTTCCGGGAGAAGTCGAGGGGTTGACGATTCGGGAGAAGGTTACCTTGGTTGAATCCAGAGGAATGTCTTTACGAGACAAAAAACCCAAACAAGATGGCTTCGACACAAACAATTCGGGTCTTGAACGCCATTTTGTCGCCGTAACAAAGACAAACCTGAGGAATTCTTAACTCTCACTTTTAGTTGGTGTATTGATCGACGAGTTAAAGTACTTCCGACTGTTCAACATATTTTCTTATTCCTCTTGTAATGAAATGCATTCGTTTCATAAATACTGCACATTTTGGAATCGTTTATCAACAGATTGTCTTCAAATTTATGATGATTAATAATTCGGTTTCGTTTTACGCGTTTTAGATACCTCAGTAAATGAAATGACTATTTTATGATGATTTTTGGTTTATAACAATAATATTTGTATCTTTCGCATAAAAAAAGGCCGTACGATGGTCACTGAAAATTTGACGTGAAAGTAATTATTGACATGACGTCATTGACCAACGATCCCGGCCACCAATCACCTTTAACCGGAATTTCAAATCCGCAAAAGTGCCTAATTTGTTTTCACATTGAATGAACCTCCTGGAGACATCTCTCTTCAGCTTTCTTATGGCCTTCAAACGATAACCTTGATCGTTGTGAATTAACCACTCACCGAGAATTCTGTCACCAAGAAGCACTCACCTGGGTGAGATGATACTCGAGTTTGACCTCGTTCACAACAACTTGACACCAACGCCTAGTTGTCAGCTACTTCAAAGATGGCGTTCCGGTGAAAAGGTGCAAGGACACGGAATACTCATGATTTTTGGTGAAAGTTATTAAATTAGGGTTTTATACCATCAAGTCTGATGTCCGATCAGCGGAATTAGTAATTACATAACTAAATAATTGAGGGATTAATTTGATTCCTGGTCAGTACCGAAATAAGGTTTTTGTAAAAAATTTGTTAGAGTATTTAAATATGTCACGACTTTGTCTAATGAAGCAGAGACGTTGAGTAGATGTGGTCTGTTTCCGATGGAAGAAAGAAAGCTGTCGGATGATGGATTTGCTGACTCATGCTGAGTTTTTTTAATGGCGAAAGTCTGTAAAAAGTAAAATTGTCAGATGCGGAACAGTAGGATGACCACGTGATTATCAATTTATTAATTTGTTCTCACATTAGCCGTTCAATCGTCTGGGAAATCTTTTATCTACTCCGTGGATTTCCCTTTCAAACTATACTACGTCACCAAAATTTTTTTTGTCTTCTTCTTTCATCAATTCCGTGATTTTTAACAGTTACCACTCACGATTTTTCTCGCGAATTTGCTTATTTTTTTGCCTAATTTGCAAATCGTCTTCATCAGCCTTCTTCTTATTTATTTATTTATTTTTTGGTGTGTTAATTACTCATTCGTCATTTTTTCGAAGAGTCTTTAATCATTGTTTTCAAGGTGAAGTGAGAACATTCCTTCGCGTCTTATGATTGCTCAGTTAATCAGCGAAAATGTTTTTTCATTTTTATTTATTTGTTGGGTGTTATTTTACGCTCGTTTTTTGAAAATTTGAAATGTATTCGAAATAGACTTCTGTTTTGTTTCATAAATAATGCACAGGAATTTATTTAAATACTTTTGCAAGAATTCATAATAATATATATTTTGACTTCACCTTATCGGCTTATCAATGATTACATAAATTTAACCCATTAATGCCCTGCGTCCTCAAATCAGGACACTGAGTTTGGGTTTTTTAAAACATCAACAGCCATCTTTTCTTTATGAGTAGCTACAATTTTTCAATTTTTGTAGTCAGGAGTTGTAGTATAGTTCTTGATAGAGGAGATGATTTTCACTAAATTGGTCTATAAAAAATTATTTTTCTCACATCCTGTTGGAGGTATCGCTGCGGAAAAAAATTAGCAGATACTCAAGATGTTGTAGAACAAAGCCATAAAACACTTATCATTGAAATTTCAACCTAAAGAAAATGAGCCACAGTCAAATTTTGGTGTCATTAGATCCTGATGTGCTCAAGTTAGGACTGGAATTTCCCGGAAAATTGTGCAAAAGTTTTGAAAAATTTACAGAAATGTCATTTTTGATTTTTAAGCCAGAATTCTTCCCTTCTAAAATATAAAATTTACAGTATTACAGTACATTACAATATTACAATACAGAGACGATATTGCAAGAAATAAATCACGACTCCTGGCTTATAGGTATTATATGATACAACTAAGACAGAATGTGACTAGTAGATGTCACCCAGAGTATAGGCTTTAGGTTATTGGGATTTTGGAACCAGAATGTCCTTTCTAAGTACGCTTTGGACTGTATTACTAGACTTTCTCGACTCTGGCAAAATATATTTCTGGGACTTAGCACAATTTGCAGCAAATCTTGGGTCTTGTATCAGTTCCCGTGACGAGCGGTCTTCAGCTTTCTTCAACAGCGCTTTTCGTTCTTCTGCCATTCTTAGCCATTCTATAAGTATGTTGCTATCTAAGGGTTTTGCAGGAATTAATTTTATTAGTTTTCAGGTTGATTGATTGTATCCAGAATTTTATCCTTATGAGTATTGATATTTGTGGCAAGAGGAGTGTAGTGGTTAAAGTTCCTGACTGTGACGCAGATGGTCGTGAGTTCGAATCCTCCTCCGCATCCTGTTATACCCCAAAAAGTGAAAAACGGGTTTAAACCCACCACCAATATTGAAATTTTAGCTGACAGCTTATTTCAAAAGTAATGCACACACAACGAAGGGTTTATTTTAATTTATCATAGTCAGATTGTAGTTTTTCATTATCCGCTTTAAGGTAGTCGGTGTGTGATTTACTCGCAAAATGTCTTTTGTCATAAATCATTTTAAATTGCCGATTGTGATGTAATTCAATTTGTTTGCATGCCGGATGCAATTATAAGAAAAGGTTTTGGGGAACTGGGGGGAGCGGGGGTCAAATCGAATATAAAAGGGAAACCGTCGTCTCGATGACATTTCGAAAAATCTATAAAAAGTGAACGAATAATTCCTTGTCCCATGGCAAGGTACTCATGCCCTGAATTCGTTCGTCCATAACTTTGGAATCGGATAGATATCGGTTTTGGTCTGATAAGTCGCCACCACTTCTCAGACTTCTAAATAGAAATCTATAGATTCGCCAGAAAGAAAAAACCCCAAAACAAATTGATAAATTCTTTTTTTTTGCGACATCGATTCGTGGCAGAATGAAAAAGTTTTCCCAGGTCGACTTCTTTCGTGTGAGAATCTAAAACCCCGATAAGTCCACCGTGTTTGTCTCCGAGTTTGAATTCCTCCTCAGATTGGGTCCTCCATGGTCCTGGAGAATGTGTTAGTACATATGGATGAGTGTGCATTATTTATGAAATTAGCTTTGGTACAGTGTGCGATACTTTTGAAATGACCTACTTGTGAAAGTGAAAAATATTTATAAAATGAATTCTATACCTAAGTGTGCATTACTTTTGAAACGAAGTATACATAAAAGTTTCTTTATAACTTCTGAATAAATTATTAGTTAAATTGTGCATTATTTATGAAACGAATTCATTCTATGACCGTGCATTATTGTCCATCAATTTCTTAACAACAAACCGCGTAAAACAAGTCTACGATAATTTGAGGAGTGTTGTGTGTGTAAAAAGGTCTTCAATCCGAGAGTTTTGAGATCGTCATCTTGACTTGTTAAAAGGCGGTGGGAAGGGGATTGGGGAAATGTTTCGAGAAGGCGGCTAATTACGAAATGCAATTGTTGATCGATTGTTATTTGATCGGCAAACTCTGGGTGCATGCCATGGTTGCGTGAAATCATCGCCAATTTGTAAAGTTTACGCAAAACAATGAGTTTGGCAAACAAGTAGAGCCGATCGGTCGGGGTTAGGCCGTGTTATCTCGAATCGTAGTCGTTAATTGACTTTCAAAAAGACTCTCTCGGCTGTGTGTGTGTGTTGCCTCCTACAAACCCAACACCGCTCAGTTTCCAAACACACGGTGGGCCCTATGAGTCCTGCAAAAGAGTGTGCATTACTTTTGAAATGAGTTTTGAGTCAGTTTGTGCATTATTTTTGAAAGAACTATTGGTCGAATTATGTACTCTACTAGTTAGTAGTGGTAGTTGACGATTATATTCAGACATTTGAATAACAACGTGGAAAATTAAGGTTTCTCAGACGAATGTGGGAAAACGGATGTCCTTTGTATAATACCTGAATTGGAGGTAAAGCAAGTCGAGTACCTGCCTCGAGGTGTCTGCATGTGACAAACTCCTGTCCAATCAAGGTCTACTTTGCCAGAAATCATTTTTCTGGAATTTTTTTTTCCTTTTGCTCGGAACAGGTTCTCCTGGCTGGATGGCTAGGTTTCCTTGGAATCGGCGACGCCTCGATATTCAAATTATTTAGTTCCGATAAAACATGGCTGAATCAGTTTTCAAAAATCCAGCGACATTTTTCTATCCAGACATAAACATGTTACGTCACGATTGAAACCACCCCAGGAAATTCTTTCCAGACTGACGTAATCCCTTTGTGACACACTGCTGACCAATCACAGCACTTTGTTCGTCAGGTTTTGTTTTCCATTTTACGTTTACAAGAATTCATTTCAAAATTAATGCACACTTTTAAATAGTTTTTTTTAGTGTTTTGGATGTGGGTATAAAGTTGTATTTAGTTTAACAAATTTTTTTATTTCAGTCAGGTCTTTTTTTACGCGTTTTATTTTTAGTTCTTTACAAGTTTAGCGTTTTGCTGACTGAAAACTTCCTTCCACCTTTTCCTAGATTGTGTTAGGTGTTTCAGGTTCATTAAATGAATCAAAACCATAATTATCACTAATGACCAGAGAACTAATCGCTTTTTTCTATTTTCAGGGTTTGTCCTATTGGTCTCACTATGTCTTCTCATAATCGGAGTTCTAGTAGTTATCTTCTTTGGTGCGTTATTCAATTTAATACTCGATAAGGTGAGTGCATTCATGTATCACTTATGTAAAAAGCCTTTTTCTAAGAGGAAGGTATATCCTTTGGAGAGGAAACCTCACTTTTTGTTTTCTTGACGACCACATGTTCAAAAATAATTACAGAACTGCAAACAGTTGACTGTTGAATTTTATACACTAATTTTGAGACCTTAGGTTTGAAGTTATGCGATACTAATTAAGAGTATGATCGTTTAACGCGAGAATTAGTTTACCGTATAGTTCTACGGGGTAGTGATTCTTTATAGGTGATGCATTCTGTAGGGTTTATCTCAAAAATAGTGCACACTTTAACGAGAAACTGAAAATTAAACCTCTAGTTAGGGGTGGACAATCTTTTTAATCAACGGACCATTTTAAATTTTAAAATTTTTTGGCGGGCCGCACATAAAGTAGGAACTAAAGGACGACATACAAGTAAACATAAATTTGTCAAAATTTTCCACCAGGCCCATCTCGGGCAAAAGCCTCTCCCGCTACTCTCCACAGTGTTTTGTTCTTTGCTCTTCTATGCCACTGGGAGCCAGCGAAAGTATCGAGGTCGTCCTCCCATCTCCTTCTCTGTTGGCCCTTTTTTCTGTGCCCCAGAGTTGGTCTCTTTGGTCCATCTTCCGTCACTTCCCTCATCAGGTGGCCAGCCCACTTCCATTTCATCCTCTTGATGAACTGGACAGCATCTTCTGTACCTACTTGATTCCTTATAGATAGGCTGCTTATCCTATCGATAAGCCTAACACCTCTGATGCTCCTCTCCATGGCTCTTTGGGTCGTCCTTATTATTTCCTTGGTTTTCGGGGTCATAGCCCAGGTCCGACAGCCGTAGAGCAAAGTTAGGAAAATACAGCTCTGAAGTATTTGTCCGCGCTTTCTAATTCTTACGTTAAGATTTTTCAGGATGCATTTGAGAGCACAGAATTTCTTCCAAGCTGTCGCTGCCCTCCTGTCGCACCTCCATTTCTGTTCCATTCTTAAAACTTATCGGTTGTCCTAAATATATGGTTTGTTCGACATATGTCAGTTCTTTTCCATCCAGCTGAATTACTGGTTAGGATGACTGTCTTCCTTTCGTTAATTTTTAGTCCCGCCTTTTGAAATTGCTCATTCAAAATTCTCTGTTTTTATAGATTCGTTTCAAAATTAATGCACACTTTTATGAGAATTAAATAATTAATCGGTTTCATGGTTTGATAACTCTCTTTTTTAACATTTGTCTCGCGGAAGATGGTAATTGTTAGTTCCTCAGTTACGTAAACAACAATAACAATTATTATTATTAGTCTTTGAGAGAAAAATAATTTTTTAACCTTTGGGAAACGTTTTAATTACAAACGTTTAAGTTAATTGAATTAATTAATCGAAGTTCAAAGGTATATTGTATGTATATTTATGTATTTTAATAGAATAGTATATAATGTTTGAAAAATATTTATGGATCCTCTCGATTAAATAATTTTTTTCTTCTTTTTGGGTTTCCTGTAAAATTTTTAATTATTTTTTTGTAATTATCAATTCAATTTTTATTTATTTATTACTTCTTCCGCCTTTTTTTATAATATATAATATAAATATAGTTGAGTTTTAGTCTCGTCTTTCATCTGTCTTTGGGATACGGGAGGAGGATTTGAACTCGCGACTATAACTTCTTAGTCTGGCATTTAACCAATACATCACACACCTCCCGCAATAATATATAATATAATTGTATACACTTATCAATTAAACATATACACTCCTCATAGATTAATTTAAAAAATTTATTGCTCCGAGTGAGAGATTCTTATGTATGTACAGAAACTGTTGTTTGTATACTTATACAACAAACTCTACGTTTAATGGTTACGATTTCCGTTGCAATCGAGTTAATAACTTATTAATTTCTCTGCGTTTATTTTTTAATTTTTAATAAAATTCACTCGGTTAAGATTAGTTGTTGCGATAAAGTTCAATAACGAAATTATGTTGAAATATTTAATCGAAATTTTTAATTTAATTTTTGAAATAAGAGGTCCCGCCTAATTGAATCTACTGTATGTTTCTGTCTGTTTGATAATATCTCTCTCTTACTGTCTTGTTTTAGATTTTGCTGTCTGTGTATTTCTGTTTTGATTTTTGTTTCTTCGTTTTTCTTTCTTTGGTACTTCCTCTCTCTCTCTCTTTCTGTTTCTGTTTGTATCCATTTTTCTCACTGTCTCGTTTTATGATTTTTGTCTTTTTCTGTCTCTCTAATTTTCTGATCATTTCTCTCTTTCTCTTATGTTCTGATTGTCTCTTTCTCTTTCTGTTTCATGTTTTTCTATCTCTTCATCATCTTCTTCTTCTTTTCATAGACCCGCTCATCCGTTAGGGTCGCGGGGTGAGGGAAGCAACTAAGGACTTCCAACTGGCTCGACCCTCCGCTATTGAGGTCAGAGAACCTGGGGTTATCAGGCGGGATTCGGCCAAAGCCTTCACCTCTGAGCCACCCCTGTCGCGGACGGCCACGGGGCCTCTTTCCTCCCAGACGTTCTGGGAGTAGCCTCTGAACGTGACTACCGAAACGTCTATCTCTTCATATCTCACATTTTTTATTTTAAATGTCCTGGTTTTCTGTCTTTGCTACTTCTCTGTCTCTCATTCTTCTCTCTCTTCTCTGTCTCTACTGGTTTTTCTGATATCTGTCTCTCTTCTGTTTCTATTTGTTTCCATCTTTCTCATTTTCTGAGTATTCATCTCTTTCTGTCTCTCATTTTCTGATTATTTCTCTCTCGCTCTTTCTTGTGTTCTGGTTATCTCTCTCTTTCTAATTTCCATTTCTTAGCTTCTCTCTCTTTGCTTCCCTCATTCTCTCTGTCTCTCATTCCTACATTTACTACTCGACGACCTCAACTTCACCAACAATCGTTCCAAGGGATTGTCTTGAATTATATATCAATTTTGATTGATGCCTTAACGAATTCTGTGGTTCATGACTTTTTCTCATAAATAATGCACACTCTTACAAAGAATTCATTTCAAAAATAGTGCACACTTCGGTTTCAGGAAAACAATCAGACTTTTGAAGGAAATCATCGAGTTTGATGGTCTCATTTAATTTAAAATTATGCAATCGAATGGCTTCGTTTAAGTATCGGAGTCAATCTGACTCGGTTATATAAAAGTCATCGGGTATTTTAATCAACAGCTATGTACGTTAATAAAACTACGAATCTGATATTAACATAAGAAGAGGAGATGTTACGGCGGTGAGATGACGTGATACGTCAAAACATTGTTAAACTTATACTCGTCTTTATACAAATCTCGAAGTTGAAATAATTTTTTCGTTGTTGTGAGAGAGTGCAACATGACATTTCACTCTTCTCGAGAAAGCCTTATTTAAAACATTAAGTTATGTAATAATAATATATTTAGAGAATTCGTTTTAGAACTTTTCTCTCTTTTTTTTTCTTTAGATAAAATACTGCATTACGAAATTGTAAAGTGTTTTAAGTTTCTGAAATACAAAGAAAACCGTGTAAAAAAAATTAAGCAATCAGCCCCACGAACCTGCAGTAAAAAAATCTCTTTAATGATCTCTTTGTCCTTGATTAAAATGAGTTGTTATTATTCAGAGACTGGATAAATTCTCTTTAATTATTATCTATCTATTGGGATACTGTATTTTTAAACGGTAACAGTGAGTTGGATTTGTCTGAGCACACGACTAAGAGAAACTCGTTTCAAAAATACCGCACGATTTTAAGAAACATTTAATCCAAAAATATTGCTCAGTTTTGAGAAACACTCATTTCATAAATACTGCACACTTTTTAGAAACATTTTTCTCATTCCAAAAATACTGCACAATTTTAAAGAAAAATTCATTCCAAAAATATTGCACAGTTTTAGACAATTTTTTCATAAATATTGCACAATTTTAAAAGACATTTATTTCAAAAATACTGCACACTTACATTCATTTCAAAGATGTTGCACATTTTTGAGAGAGACTCATTTCAAAAATACTGAACAATTTTATGAGAAATTTGCTTAAAAAATACTGAACACTTCTAGGAAACAATCATTTCATAAATATTGCACACTTTTTAAAGACACTCATTCCAAAAATATTGCACACTTTTTAGAAACGTTCATTTCATAAATACTGCACACTTCTAAAAAGGAAAATCCATTTCATAAGTATTGCACACTTTTAAGAAACATTTATTCCAAAAATAATGCACATTTTTGAGACAGACTCATTCCAAAAATACTGCACAATTTTATGAGAAATTGTCTAAAAATACTGCACACTTCTAATAGACATTCTTTTCATAAATATTGCACATGAGAGATAATAATTTATTCTATAAAACAACGACACTTCTAAAAGGAAAATCTATTTCATAAATATGCACACTTCTAAGAGACATTTATTTCATAAATACTGCACACTTTTAGGATCATTCATTTCAAAAGTAACGCACAGACCAAAACCAAACATACTGCTCACTTCTCGAAAGATCTCATTTCATAAATATTGCACATGAAAGATAATAGTTTGTTCTATAAACAACGCACACTTCTAAAAAGGAAAATTCATTTCATAAGTATTGCACACTAGCCCAGCCTTCATTTCATTAATACTGCACGTTTCTATGAGGAGTCCTTTTGAAGAGACGATGAACACTTAGCTAAGACTCATCCCAAGACTACGTAATTCTTTAAATATCACATAAAACAAAACCGGGACACTTTCATGAAGACCTCATTTCAAAAATAATGCACATCCTTCATGGATGAAAGAAGATTTCAATCCGTAACTAATACACAAAGGGTTCCATAACCAAAACATAATTGTCTGTAAAGCAAGTTCTGACTCGTTGGGAGTACCTTACAACAGGAAGCAGGAAAAGGTGCGTTTAGTATGTGTGCCTAGGCTAAATTATCCAATTTCAAAGACTAACATAGCTCGAAGGTGACTAACTCTCAGGGGACTTCCGCTCGGAAACGAGTTTCCGCAATTTTCGATGTTTCAATAACATCCTTTGGTCAAGAGTGTAATTTTAGTGTTCTTGTCCAACTCCCCCCGAAGACATATTCGTTTGCCAATAAATTTGGAATCGCGTTGTGGACCTTCCGTTGCGAAAAATCCAGCACTTGAGGCGTTAGGATTTGTCCAAACATGTTTTTCGCGAATGGGGAAATCCGGAGAAAAATCCCCGCGAATTAGGAAGCGGTTTTGAGGTCGTTGACGAGGTGAATAATTCGCGTAAATCGAAATCGTTTTCGCGATTGACGTGGTGGATTGAACGCCTTTTGAGGCGGTAAAAAAACTCGTCCACGCCGAAAGCGTTCGATTTGGACATGTTGCTCCTTCGAGATATAGCGCTATATCAAGTCAATCGTGGGGGGTTTGTACCTGGAAGGCAAGTTTTTTATTATGGCTTTCTCCGGTTAGGTTTTACTGTCTGCTGCACCCTTCGTCTATGTTTATTGCTCTTTCATTCTCTTTTCTATTTATGTCATCTTGCTTAGCATTCTATTCATACTCGCTTTCTTAACGTCTAAATCATTCTACTCAAATGTCACTGACATCTTTTCTTCTTTTTTTGCACAATTTATTTTATCTCTCTATTTCTGGGACGTTGAATGGTGTCAAATTTTTATAGCGTTGTGTAGTTCTCCTGTTACTGATGATATTTTATTGATGGATACCTTCACCATCTTCAAAGGATGTAAATAAATGAAATGAATATGTGTGTGTCACGTGTATAATGAATTTTTCCCAAAATTGTGTTTTGGTTATGAAAGAAACCCTTTGTGTATTGGTTACGGATTGAAATCTTCTTTCATCCATGAAGGATGTGCATTATTTTTGAAATGAGGTCTTCATGAAAGTGTCCTGGTTTTGTTTTATGTGATGTTTAAAGAATTACGTAGTCTTGGGATGAGTCTTAGCTAAGTGTTCATCGTCTCTTCAAGAGGACTTCTCGTTGAAATGTGCAAGTATTAATGAAATGAAGGCTGGGCTAGTGTGCAATACTTATGAAATGAATTTCCCTTTTAGAAGTGTGCGTTGTTTATAGAATAAATTATTATCTCTCATGTGCAATATTTATGAAATGAGATCTTTTGAGAAGTGAGCAGTATGTTTGGTTTTGGTCTGTGCGTTATTTTTGAAATGAATGTCCCTAAAAGTGTGCAATATTTATGAAAAGAATGTCTCTTAGAAGTGTGCAGTATTTATGAAATGAATGTCTTGTAGAAGTGTGCAGTATTTTTTAAATAAATTTCTCATAATTGTGCAGTATTTATGAAATGAACGTTTCTAAAAAGAGTGCAATATTTATGAAATGATTGTTTCTTAGAAGTGTGCAGTATTTTTGAAACAAATTTCTCATAAAATTGTTCAGTATTTTTGAAATGAGTCTCTCTAAAAAATGTGCGGAATTTTTGGAATAAATGTTTCTAAAATGTGTGCAATATTTTTGAAATGCACGTTTCTTAAAAATGTGCAATATTAATGAAATAAATGTCTTGTAGAAGTGTGCAGTATTTTTGAAATAAATTTCCCTTAAATTTGAGCAGTATTTTTGGAATGAGTGTCTCTAAAAAGTGTGCAATATTTATGAAATGAGTGAAATTTTATATTCTTAATATTTAAAAACGCACAGTTTAAAACAAAACCAAAACCTAAACAAGTCGCACAAAAGAAGGCCAGAATGACCATAACTCGCGGTTCTCCATTGACCCATTCCAGGGTTTCCTTCCGATAAGGACATTCAACAAGGTAACCCCTATCCTTACCTTATCAGAGTGTAAATTTAATTATAAAAATCTTTATCGAGTCATAATCGGAATGCAGACCACAAGAAAACGGTTGAAAACGCTTGCGTACATTTCGATAACCGACAAAGGCCTCAGTTTTATCGGAAGTCATAAAACGGAATCACAACGAAAAATTTGTTTCAATGGCGGGCATTTTAAAATTTTCACCTAAATTTCGCATTGGAGGTATTTAGAGGTCGTAAGACAGACGGACGTTTGTTAATTCAAATCCCTGTTTACGTAATCCCTGTGTAAGCTTTTGTTTTGATTAGTCATGAAACTTATTAAACCATAAAATCTTGCTTATTAAACAATTTTTTTAATTTATTTATTTACCGTTTTTATTGACTTATTAACCTTTATTTCTACATGATTGTACATATTCATTCGCATAACTCTAAAAACAAAACAGGGACTGTTTCAAAATGATTTGCTAATGGTCATTGTTGTTTGAACATTGGCGTGAATAGGAAACAAATAAATAAATAAGTGCTACAAAGAAGATGCTGGTTGGGTTGGAAGGAATCAGGGTTTCTTAAAGTCCAAGCGACTATGTTTAGCTTTCGTGATGGTGATTGAAATAAAAATATTTTGAAAATGTTTTCTTCTTCTTGGTCGTGAATTTTGTAGTTGAATAAATTTTTTTTGGGAGTTGTGAAAATTATAATACTTAAGTGAGAGAGAAATTTTTATTTTATTTTATTTGGTTTTGAAAGAGGGTAAAGCGGAGCCGGGGAGTAGGGGGAGACGGGGCTTGATTTTTGGATCGGTCGTGTTGAAATGGAAATCAGTTTTATTGAAGCCTATTTTGGGTGAAAGTAATTCCGTTATTAACCGAAATAATTTTTGTGCGTTTGGAGGATTCGCAAATCGTTTTCACGGCTTAGGTGTTACTGTTAGACCTAACTATTGACTGTCAGGCTATACTTTAAAAGAGAAGTTGAAAGAGGAAAAACGGTTTTGGTGTTATCCAAGTTGAATTCAACCGAGCATACTTCTGTGAATACATAATAATAATTTAAAATTTATATCGAAAATATTTATATTAATAATATTAAAAATATATATATGGCTTATACTATAATTAGTTCTTTCAAGACTGTGCGGTGATTCTGGAATAATTGTCTGCTACGTTGGAAATGAATTCTTCATTTGAGTGTGCATTATTTATGAAAGATAATGATGGCTCAGAACCGTGTGGTAAAAAATCATATTTCCATCTAAATCGCGTAACTCCAAACCTCTCTGTTTGAAATTAAAGTTAACATTTTACTAATAAAATTTTACAAACGAGCTAGAAGTTAACTTTATTTAACTTTGATTAAATTATTTATTATTCGATTGTGCATTATTTATGAAAGAAATTTAATGGCTTGTAATCTTGTGGTACGCGATTCAATCTGCATCTAAATCGCGTAACTTCAAACATCTTAAAGTTAAACAATTTTAAAATTTTATAGACGAGCTAGAAAGCTAATTTAAGGTTGATTAATTTATTTATAATACGATTGTGCATTATTTATGAAATTTTGATTAGAACGGTGTAAACACATCTCCACTTATCGCATAAGTTTGGAATTAAAGTTATTTTAGCTAGAAAGCTAATTTTAAGGTTGATGAATTTATTTCGATTGTGCATTATTTATGATTGTGCATCTCCATAAATCGCGTAACTCCAAACCTCTTAGTTTGTAATTAAAGAAAATTTTATGGAGCTAGAAAGCTAATTTTAAGGTTGATGAATTTATTTATATTAAGATTGTGCATTATTTATGAAAGAAATTTGATGGCTTGAAACTCGCGATTCAATCTCCATCTAGCAAAATCTTAAAGTTAAACAAGTTTTAAAACTTACCATTTGACCTAGAAAGCTAATTTTAAGGTTGATGAATTTATTTAGAGTTCGATTGTGCATTATTTATGAAAGACAATGACTCAGAACCGTGTAGTAAACGATCACATCTCCACCTAAATCGCGTAACTCCAAACCTCTTACTTTGAATTAAAGTTAAAAATATTTTAAAATTTTACAGACGAGCTTTCAAGCTAATTTTAAGGTTGGTGAATTTATTTATATTACGATTGTGCATTATTTATGAAAGAAATTTATGCTTGAAACCTTATGGTAGGCGATTCAATCTCCATCTAAATCGCGTAACTACAAACCTCTTAGTTTGGAATTAAAGTTAAAAACATTTTAAAATTTTACAGACGAGCTAGAAAGCTAATTTTAAGGTTGATGAACTTATTTATAATATGTCTGTGCACTATTTATGAAAGATACAAGCTTTTGAAAACTATATATGAGTGAAGTTATAATATTTTTACCGATATCGCGTAATTTCAAACCCACTGGCTCAAAATTATTGTTAAAATTTTAAAAAAAGCTAAAAAGCTAATTGTACTCGAAATTTATTTATTAATAATTGAAATAATTGTTAGAATTTAGTTTAGGATGGTGTAGTTAGTCATTTTACTGGAATTAGTTGACTTTTAGTGTTGGATTTCTTAGAACTAGATTGATTGATAATAGCATAACTTTAAAACGCACAAAACGAGACTTGATTGAAGTGTTTTCTTTACCTATGTTTCACGTGTGATTTAATAATAATTAATTATTAATGTTGTTACATCTTGATGGTGAAGAGTTCACGGCCGAACTAGTATCCGTTTCCTTTCCTTCCCCGCCATTACACAGCTCTCATTTCCTTTTAGCCAATTCCACGCGTCAGTTCCAAACTCCTGTCAGTTAGCCTTGGCCCTTGTTTCCAGCTCGTTCAAGTTGAGCGTCGGAAAAGTGTGAGCTGACAGGTTTCCAGGTGATTTGAAACTTATTCCAATTACATAAGGAGATTTGGAGACGTGGAAACCTTCCCCCAAAATGGTTTCCTGTCTTCGACAAAGCACAATAGGATTTTGTGAAAGAACAACATAACCATGGAAAAATGTCGATGGGGCTTAAAACTGCCGGCTCGGCCTTGACATCCTCCATGATAATTACTGTCTAAAAAAAAAATTTTTTCTTAACATAATTATAGCGCTTTAAAAATTACGTTGCAATTATTTATTTATTTATTTATCTATCCGAGAACAAGAAAGAGTCCTAATTGTTGAGCTCGTTCTCAAGCCATGGCCGGCCTCTCGCCATTTTGTTTTCTTTCTAATTTCCCCAGTTTGAGTTGGTTTTCTTTCTCGCGAAGATTTTTCTTGATTCAATCACTCATTCACCTGTTTCTCAGACGCTTTTCCCACTCTTATACACCCTGCTTTCCTTATTTACTTCAGTATAATCAGTTCTTGATTTATGCGAATTATAGACTAAACGAAAATTAACACAAAAAACTAATAACCGCGTAAAAAAAATATATTACCACACATAAATAGATTAAGAATTTCGTTTGTAAGTTTGTAACCGCGTAAAATAAGACCAGGAAGTTATACACAGATAATAGAGTTCGGCTGGGAAACTTATATTCACCACCGGTTATGTTGGTAAAATTATTTGGGAAAGTGTGCGGTACTTAAGAAATGGATTTGTCATTAAATTGTGCATTATTTATGAAACGAATTGTAGCTAATAAGGAGGGTTATATATGAAGAGGAATTGTTGGTGAAATTGTGCAGTATTTATGAAATGGGGTTTTGATTGAGGTGTGAATTATTTACGGCGCGTATGTAGCTTGAAAGTGTGCGGAGTGGATTTCATAAATAATGCACATTCATTATGGGTATTAGTAAATTTTTGCACGGAGGTTGGTAATTAGCGCTAATTAGCCGTGTAATTAGGTTAATTTGGTTTTTACTATTGTCTCAAGGTGTCGTCGCCATCCTTGTCTTGAATATAGTACAAGACGATAGTGGTATTGTTGAAAGCGAGAGCGATTTGACATAAGTCGAATATGTGTTGCTCACATCCTCCTTGGTTTCTCCGGAAATGAGTTTTGTTGTCTTCCACCCAAAGCCTGACGTGGGTTTTGGTTTGAATCATTTAGTATAGTGTGCGTTAGTAATGAAATGATTGTCTCAAACTAGTGTGAAATCATATCTTCGTGGGATTGTGCATTACTTTTGAAAGAGCCTTGCTCCAAGACAAATTTTGTGAACGCGTAAAACGAGATATGAATGTGCATTACTTTTGGAAAATGAAGGGAATTCGTTTAAATTTTTTAAGAGTTGGGAAATTAAGGTTCTGGTCTTTTGTTTGCTTACAGGAAATAGCACTTAGAGACGGTTCGACGACCTTCAAGTGGTGGAAGCTACCACCGGTTAATCCTTCCATAAAGGTCTACGTCTACAATGTGACCAATGCTGACGCTTTCCTCAACAACGGAGAGAAACCAGCCCTCGAAGAACTCGGACCATTCACTTATATGTAAGTCTTCCAAACCTCTACAGTTTCCCATTTCCGGTTTGCTGAAATGATATCCTCCAAAGTCGTGGCATCAGAACTTTGAAGCTTGAATCGCTGAAATCAGTAGTTGACGGTTGATGGTTCGTGACGTCATTTAAATACCCCCACAAAGACTCTGAATTTTATTCAATAGGCCTGTGCATTATTTATGAAATGAGTTCGTCAGGATGGTGTGAAAATACTCCAAGAATTCTATATAAAAGTGTGCAATACTTTTGAAAGAAGTTGGGGTTCATTGCTGAATATTTCCCTAACCGCGTTAAATGAGGCGTTACTGACAACAGTTACATAAAGAAGAGCTATCTAATAGTAAACAAATCTGTGCATTATTTATGAAAAATACAATTTTTTGCAAATCGATTTCTAATCTTCGATAGATGGTCTTAAAAATGTCTTTGGAGAGACTTTAATAAGACGATTAAAATGGAGTCCGCACTGATGAAGAGCTTACAGGTACTTGTTAAAGCCGCTTATAGACAATACCTGAAGTTACAGGTGCAGTTACTAGGGTAGGGTTGATCCTCCAGGAAGAAAAGTTTTTGTTTTGAAGTGTTAGAAGTGGGAGTGGCTTTCTTTTGCGCAAAACTCAATTATCTCAACTTAAATTCTGTGTCTGTTATTACTTGTGCACGGTTTTGAAACATCAGGTTCAGGTATTAGGTTTAGGTCTGTTATTTATTGCCTTTGTTTTCTCTCCCCTTGACACGTTCACACTAAACTAACAGAGAACAATAAACATTGTTAGTTAGCCAAACTGAAACTGTTTTTTCGTTGACGTCAAATCAGGTTCAGAAATCTGAAGCTATAACGATCATCTTTGTTTCCATTTCCGGTTTTATTGGGAATGGGTATAGTATAGTTGTGAGTATAACTTGTTGGTATAAAGTGTATACATACGTTTAACCTATTGTATGTAGGTACAAGTCTATTTCTCTCTCTTCTTTTTTATTGAAAACAACTGAAAGGTGTGCAAGACTTATGAAATGAGCTCTTGTACGTGTGAAATAGTTATAAAAGTGTGCAATACTTTTGAAAGAAATAGGAAGTCGTTCTGGAATAAGTTCCAGTTGTAAGAACGAAGTTGTAGGGAGATATAGCTGCAGTTAAGTTGGGCCAAGGATGTCATCGGCGAAATTTGACATCAGGAAAACAGATGAATTAGTGTGCAGTACTTTTGAAAAATGGGATAGGCTCACGATTAGTAGCAAACAAATATTTTAATTATTTGAGTTTTAGGCCTTTATTTCATCCTCGGTGACTCAGAATACGGTTTCGAAGTCACGACCATAACTTGCATAGTCGGGCGCTTTGACCACTACACCACAAACCTCCCGCAACAGGCAAATATAAAAAATGAAGAAAATGGGAAACCGGAAGTGTGGTAAAGGGAGTGGGAGAAGACAGAGCAGCAAAGTGAACAGTTCTGAAGTGCAGATAGTAAATCCGCTATTATATAAATAACCGTGAAGAAACGAATCAGTCGCCATTTTTCGCACTGTTCTACCTGAAACCTGTAGAATTCGTTTGAGTGGATGGATGGATGGATGGATAGACAGATAGAGATAGAGGCGGGGAAGGAGAAGGGAGATGGGGGGGGGTTAGGAAAGCCGTTTCAACCAAATGTTGCTGTTTCATTTTGGCTGTGACTTAATATTGACTTGCATAATGGAGGAAAGAGGAGAAGGTGGGAGGGGAAGGAGCGGTCATTTGAAATTTATTTGGGACAAGTCACGAACAAGGTTTTCCTATTGGTCATTGGACTTTAAGGTCAATTTGTTGACCTCTCTGATTGGTTCCTTTTTGTCTTTTTCTGTTTTTTATTTATTTAAATAAAATTCACAGTTGAAAGGACAAAATCATTTCAAAAGTGATGCACACTTTTGGGATGAATTTAGTTAGTTGATGCATACTTTCGTCGTATTTTTATTTCATAAATAATGCACATTTCTATGTTTTTAAATTGATGCACTACTTTAACAAGTAAATTTTTCATAAATATTGCACAGTGTATTAAGCGAATTTCAGATTTTTCTGTAATTCAAGTCTGTGCATTATTTATGAAATGAATCCTTTAAAAATGGGTTCGCTCATGATGTAGGGTAGGGTTATTGCCTAATGCCTTCCTCATATTGTAGACGCGTAAAAACAAATCGCGTAAAATAATGTTTTAGTGACTTGATAGCCATCAATCGAGTCAGTATTGGCTACAAGTCTCAGCAACCGGTTCGAACTTGAGATGCTTTTCAGAAGCTGTTACTTCCTCATTGATTGTCAACCCTGAAGAGATTGAAAGGAAACGAGAGAGGTAGAAAGAGAAGGTGGAGAGAGAGGCCTGTGTCTTGAGCTTGATGACCTTTTACTACAGTTGTAATTAAAGGTGAAAAAAATTATTAAATCTTATGTAGGTGTTAACTGTCTGAGATTAGACAGGAAGTGTAGGGTAGATAGATGGACGTGATAGGTGATAGGGAAGAAGATCAAATGATGTCAGCGAGAGAGTTGGACCAGAAGTGCACTCCCTTCACCCTTGTTGCAAGAACGGTTACAAGAATTTACTTTATAAACAAAACGTCGCCATTTTGTTTTGGCTTAAAAATCTTCGATGAATAGGTTCTTACGCGTTCGGGTCTCTCATGTCAAACTTTCATCCATTTGCTTTCCGAATCACCTCATCCATTTGACACTTCCAACGCAATCCGTCTTATTGGTCAATAATTGGCCAAAGAAAAAGGCGGGTACTCGAGTTTTAACTGACTAATAAAAATGGCGGAATCGATGTTCCCTAAAATTAAGCGTGTCGAAACTTCTTTCTCTTTTCTAAGTTCTTTTCACAAAAACAAGTTCAAGTCACGGCCTTTCTCTCTCTTTAAATCTCGTCTTCTGCTTTTCAATAGCAGAAGTCTTAGTTCAATCACTTGAGTATCCAACCAGCCTAACGTGATTCGTTCTGGGTTATAGTCCTCTTTACGAAATTGATGACTATATCAAATTTAAGAGAAACTCTCGGAGTGAATTTTGTTTCATAAGTATTGCACGCTTACCGAGGTACGAAAATTCGCCATGACACACTCGCAGGGATGCCAATTATTATACCACATTAAGCAGTTTATAGGTTTGGATTAATGATTTATTTCAAAAGTGATGCACAGATACACAGTTTATGTAAAAAAAAATAGTAAATACTTTTATGGGGATATTATTTCATAAATATTGCACACTTCCAGCTTCTTTCATGCCCAATTTCGTTTTGAATTTAATTCAGATTTCCATTGTTGCGTTGATTTGAAATTCATGGGTTTGGAGTTAGGCGATTTATAGTATCATCACCAAACATATCTCTCAGGTACGGAGTAAGTTCTTTTTATAGCGAATAGTATCTCGCACGAATCAGTCACCAATTATAGCCGAAACCTGAATCGCAAACGATTTGTCGTTATTCACACTCACGGAGAGGTTTTCGAGAACACTTTCACTCGAAACTTTTGTTTTCGTGTAAAAAAAAAATTTTTTCTCAAAAAGTCGATGACGAAATGATCAGGCATTGACATTTTTGGATCAACCATAATTTTCCTCACGGGTTACCGAAGTCAAAGACCTCCGAAACCCTCGAAGGCCCCCAAAAGCCTTTTGTTTTGTGCGAACATAAAAGAAATTCGAGATAAACATAGCCCATTGACTGACCCACTTGCATGGAGATTTTGAAACCTGCCGAATCATTATAATAATATCAGAGATCGCCATGTTTACCAACAATCACAGTCGATACAGAAAAAAAATAATCGCCGGAGGAGAGGAGAGGGGGTTGCGGTTTAGGATCGGTGACTTAAGTTGTGCTTTTGGAACCGAGCTGTGCGGTTGTTACGGTGTGATTCCGAAAGTTTGCCAGAATGACTGGTGGAATACATAACAACCGACTGTTGGGTTTCTACAAGAAAAACCAAAGTAAGCGGAAGAGGAATCAAAGAGTATGGTTGAAACATTGGTTGTGGTTTGAGGTTGGAGTGTTTCTTAAAGAGCCGAACACAGAAACAGGTGCCTGGTATTTAACGTGTGCAATATTTATGAAATGAATCGTTGTTAAGATCGTGTAAATTGAAACTTTGAAACCGGAAGGACATGCGTACCATTGTTTGGATTCTTCTGAGGAACAACTCTTGATTTTGTTCTTGTTGTTGTTGTATTATTAACACACGAAACACTCGCTCTGTTCTTGTTCTTCTCGGATGTGTAGAAGAAAATTTTTTTTTCCTACAAAAACTCGTTTATCAGGTTGAATCGAAAATGTTTTCGGCGTAATTCAGAAAGGACGACCTTGTAAAAAGGTTTCAGATCACTCAATTATAATTTGTGGACAGGTCTACCTCGACCTTTGCCTTATTTTTTGGTACCTGTTCGAGTTGGCCATTTTTTTGTCAGATTTCCCTTACATTCTGAATTTCCGGTTTTTGGCTACGATGGATTTGAATTTTGTTGGAAGAAGTTGAGTTTGGTTGGAAACGGCCCTTCTGGCTCCTTGACACAGGTCTAAAGTGCATCTCATAATGAGTTACAGTCGAAATTGTAACAAGCAATGTTGGTTTAGTGTGACGTCTTCTTACATTCCGCATAAGTAATCAAAGCCCAGGGAATTTATTTGTACACCTTAATATAATGTCAACTGTGCATTATTTATGAAAAATAATTATGCAGTATTTATTTATTTGATTTTGAGTCCCATTTTTCAGTCTTGGATTTATCAGGATTTGAACCCACGACCTTCTGTAGTCAGGCCCTTTAACCACTACACCGTAAACCTCCCCGATTGTTAATCTACAATAAAATAAATATCGTGTAAAAGTGTGCATTATTTATGAAACAAATTAAAAATTAAAGGAGGGAATCAACTAAAGGTACATACAGTTAATAATCGCATAATCATCGATGCGGGTTAAACCTATCCAGCTCTTGTCTACAGAGAAAAGTTTGTCTCCTCCATGTAATTACAATATAAAGACATGTCTTCTTTCGTTTCCAAAGTGACTCAAGCCTAAGTCGCTAACCTTTATTTTAGTTGATGAAATAGGAATAGCGTAACTTGAAATAGGCGCGAAACCTGATCATACATAACAATTGCAATTAGTCTTTAAAATTGATCACGTGATCAACGAAAGAGTGATATTCATTATTATTATCATTATTATTATTATTATATTGAAATTCATTTGTAGCAATTATTTCTCGGGTCGTTAATCACATATGAATAAGTTCCTTTCAAGATGGTTTCTGCTTCGTAATTCTTATTAGAAACTTATTTTCACGTTTTCGTAGTTACATTTGTTTCCATGACGCCATAGGATTAGAAGTAATTTGAAATATGACACGAAGGGTCACGTGACATCTTCTCAAATTCTCCTTTGAGGAAGAGTTAAAGATACGCGGAAGGAATGCGTATGTGGACACATTTCTTCCGTGCATTCAAACACTATGACCGCGCAACCAGAGGCCTCTCACAGACATTTTTATAGACATATATAAGAAACAAAAATAGTGTGCAGTATTTATGGAAAATAGTGAGAGAGGAGCATCTAAAAAAAAAATTCTGTGTAGATAAGTTTGTATGAAAAGAATTGTTGGTAAGAGTGTGCATTACTTTTGAAAGGAGGTCGTACCAAGAGTGAAAAGCTTAAGAAATGAATCCTTTATAAAAGTGTGCATTATTTATGACATGAATCTGAATGAATTTAACGTTTTTTTTAATGAAATAAAGATAGGCCTGTGTGCATTATTTATGATTATATTATTTATGAAATAAGCATAGGTCTGTGTGCATTATTTATGAAATAAACATAGGCCTGTGTGCATTATTTATGAAATAAACATAGGCCTGTGTGCATTATTTATGAAACAAGTATGTTGTGTGCATTATTTATGAAACGAGTTATTGATAAAAGTCTGCATTTATTTTGAATTGAAACCACGATGAAAGTGTGTACTATTCAAATTTAGAAGTCGTTTTAAAAATGTGCATTACTTTTGAAAATAATTTGTCACGAATGTGTGCATTACTTATGAAATGAGTATCATCGAGTTATGACGTAAATTCTTCATATAACTGTTCATTATGTTAGTTATATAATCACGATTAATATCTTCAATAAATTGGAGTTAAAGTTCTCCCAAGACAGTATGACTTTTATTATAAAACAAATTCGTAGATATCTAGAGACAGAGATACAGAACAACTGACAGACAGACAGTCAAGAATTTTTAATGAACAAAAAGGGTTAAATGTTTAAAATTAAAAACGAAGTAATTAGTTTAAGTAGGCGGGTAAGGGAGGCTGAAGAAGTTATCTTTATCTAGGAGTGGAATAGGAGTTGTGATTAAGATAACTCTAGGCCAAGAGAGTATTAGCTCATAGAAGAGAGAAAAGTAGGAACATTGTTGCAAGAAATTTTAGTCGGAATGGCCAGGCAATGGAATGTTACTTGCGTAACTCCTCCACTAACTCATTCCCATTAATCTGACTCTCGTCTAATTTAGAAAATTTTTCTTATTTTTAATTAGTTTTCGGTGGCGGTAACTAATTGGTAATGGAACAGTCCATCTTCAATGTGAACTCGATACACTCTCACCCAGTGTGTGTCTGTAAGTGTTATGTATGTGTGTGTGTGTGCTGGGGCGAAATGTTTACTTTGCATATTTAACTTTGAGACAATGGAACCCCGCGAAGGCCTGATGACCCCGTTTCTCATGCGAATCATATGTTGCCATACGTGTGCTCACTGCTTATGTAACTCGGTTCCAAGTTTATTGCCAATTTTTGTTTGCTTACGAATTTGTTTCAAATCGAATTTGGATGTTTCGTGCCTCAGTCAAATGGGGCCCTGTGACGTCATGGAAATGATCCCCAAACGCAATCTCGTCTTGTGGATCGTCAATTGTCCTCATAGAAGTGTGCATCACTCATGAGATGAATTTCTAAACCTGCACACAAAGAAACCTACCAATTCACCGGCAGACAAGTCAATCCTATAAATATACTCTTATAATTTTAGTATAAATTAGCAAAATAAATAATAATATAAAGCAAAATGAATAATTAGTAATAATAAAAAATTAAGCGTAAATTGATTGTATATTATTCACAACCATATTATATGAACTATATTTATACAGTATATTGTTATAGATATAGTATATATGGGCTGATAAACCTAACACTAAAAAACTTTTTATATTAACGGCTTACCGTGTAACCCTGACTGAATGCCACCTCTTCCTTTATTACGATATGACATGTTCTGGTGCCACGTAAACTTAATACTAATTTTGTTTTTTGAGTATATATATTATAAATTCTTCTTAGAAATGGATATTATTATTAGAATAAATTAAAAGATCTAAAACTTCGTTTGTGCTTCTCTAAATGGTTTGTGTTTTAGTCTTCTAGAGGGTTGATCGATAGTAGTGTGCATTATATATGAAATGAATTCTTCATAATGCATTAGTCATTAAATAGGTTTGTCATAATATTGTAGAGTACTTGTGAAACAAAGTCTTGGTCAAAAAAGGTTCGCTGTTATTGATTCTGTGAATAAATTATGTTAATCATTTCGCGTAACTTGAAATACCGAATTTTCTGACGTTCAAACTATACAACGCTTAATGATCACTGGTTTGAAGAAATGGATGCAGACGTTGTTGGTATCAAATCCAGGGCGGATTTTCATTTCCCGGGTTTTCCACAATTCCGAGAACAGCAGATGACGTGTCGTGTTAATTAAGTTTACAGGAAATTGTTTCGACATAATGCAAACTGACTGAGTTTCACGAAAAAACTAAAAAACCGGAAACTGGGATTTTACGAAAGAACCGTTGGATGTAGCGGGTCAGAGGCTGGGGATGGATTTTTGTAAAAAAAAAACTGTAAACCGGAAACGGAAACTCATTTCTCGTGATTATCAACTAACGTTACATTCCGTCATCCGTTAGGAGATGGGATATGTTTGTAAGATAAATCGGTGAAGGAGGGAAAGACGGAAGAGAACGACGAGTTTGGTGTTGAATAATTATCAATAAATAAAATAAAATAAAAGAAGAGATGAAGAAGAAGAAGAAGAGTTCGATTCGGATTACGAAATGATGGGTTGAACAATAAACGTGAGAGATTTCCAGAGGAGAGAAACAAAAGTATAAAAGCGGGTAAGCGGGGATTAGTCTCCACATAATACTGTGACGTCATCGGTATTAACGAGCGCTTCCAGTTCGAAAAGTGAAAGTTGAGGTGGGTAGCCGACGTTAATGACCTTCGTAGCAACCGCACATCGCGAAAACTTTCTTCTTCCACGGATTTCTTTTTCGTTTCATGCTCATCCATCCAGTTCTGAGGAAGGTTCCTTCACCATTTCTATCGGTATATACCGGTAGTTTGTTTATCTATGGCAGCAAACTGGCTTCAGTCCAAAATGGAGCCTTTGTACGTTTGACCGAATAATGATCTTTGATGGTGATGACGTCATAATGGTGAGTCCATGTTTATAAGACCTTATTCTTAGTACCCATGGGCCAGAGATCGTGTGCGAGATGTCAAAGGTCAGTCAGGTTGGTTTCGAAGTCGTATCTTCTGTTTTGAAACGTTCAATTATGTTTGAGTTATTGATGGCTTTCATTTGGGTCTATTAGTTAATAACTGATAACCTTACTTCTAACTAATTGGAAGAAGTTATTAGCCTGACGCCATTCGGATGCTGGGTATGTAGTTAGTAAAGGACATAGACCAGTTTAAAACAAACTTTGCGTTCGTACAGTTCGTACTTGAGTCTGTTCCTCTGAGTCTGAGAAGTCTCTCACCAACAACTATGATCATGATAACATCAAAAGTATATCTACTTCTGGCTGACATTCCATCGTTGTCTTCTTATTTATTTCATAAGTAATGCACACTTTCTAAGAGAAGTCCATCTCAAGAATATCAAACTCCTTTTGCGAAGAACCCATTTCAAAAATATTGCACACCTCTAAGGCTGATTCCTTTCATAATTAATGCACAGTTTTAGAAGGATTCTCGTTTCAAAAGTACATTTATTCATTAGTTTGTTGTGTTAATCATGAACTGATAGTTCTGACGTTATTGTATCGTGCTGTGGTCTCGTTTTATGCGATTTCTGGTTTTGTCATGTTGTCTTTACTTATTCCTTTCGTTCTTTGTGTTTTCTGTTTTCTATACAGTTGGCAGCTACTGTGTTTTAGGGGGAGGTGGGAGGTAGAACCAACATGTAGCCTGTTCTGTTTCAAAAGTAATCGACTCGTTTACGGACTGATTTGAGCTATAATCCATCTCTTCTGCTTAAAATTGAGTTCAAAGCCATCAGGTTCATTTCAAAAGTACTGCACACCATTAGCAAGAAGTCGTTTTATGAATTATACTACTCGGAACGAGATCACTTGCAAAGTATTGCTGAATTTGACGAAAAATTTTTCCATAAATAATGCACAGTTTAATATAATTATATATAAACTTATACAATATATAATTACAATATACTATACTATAATTAATTACAAATTATAATACAACATATATAATTACAACAATAATATAATTAATTCAATATATGAAATGGAAGATATTGTATAGCTAAATATCGCTTCCATTGTAATTAATGTGGGGGGCCAAGGTTAGTTTAAAATCGATTTACGCGTTTTGAAGTTATGCGAGGAAATCTCCTTAACGCATATATTATCACATCTTTTGGTGGTTATGTTAATTAAGAAATATTTTGGCTTTCAAAATAAATTTTCCATTTTATGGTTCCTCGAGCATCACAAACACTACCACTCTCCCCCGCGCCGCCTCCACTACTTCTTCAGGTTGTGGGTCTCGGTCAAGATGGCATTTCGATTTATACTGATTTAATCAGAGTAGGAACCTATAATTTGGGATGGGAGTCCTCGATGGACTCCAAATCCAGTTCGTTTTTGGACAAATTATTTTATTCTGATTGTTTGTGTCTCGTTTGTGACCTCTTTTGACCTCATCCAATAGGAGAGAAGAAACGTTTGCTTCATATTCTTACCTCCGCGATTGCTTCATTTAAGACTCCGCTTGTGAAACTGTGCCTGAAATTTTTTGGACGTGGATGGATAAGGAATTTCCTAATCACTTAAATTATTCTGCTTTCTTTTGATTTTTGCTTCGCGGTGAGAACATAGTTGCGTACGAAGGTCTCCATACCCCCCCCCGCCTTTGTACTGCTACCTGAAAGGAGGAGAATACCAATGAACCTGCTTGGAACCGGGTATCTTGGACGCTATCATGATCATCGGGTGCTAAACGCTTGTTGCTTATCTTTCTGGAGAGAGATTTAAGAACAAAAAGTAGAAGTGATGAGAGGAAAGATGAAAAGAAGTAGACAGAAGGTGAGGATGGGAGTAGGGAGGAGGGGGGTAGTTATGACTCGAATGCGGAAACGGAAAGTGTGAGCCGTGAATTAGAAACAATTGAAACAAATCCCGAAGTGAGGACAAAACGAATTCCAAGGTGTCGCCTTCCATCATCACAATAATTTTTTTTTATTAAAGTGAAAGCGCTTTTCGTGTTACATAATTAATAAGAAAACATATTAACATCAAGCCTCGGATACCTGAGATACCTGATGTCCGCGGTAGTGACATCATAGAACAGGGCTCGGCAAACCGTGGCCCGTGACGTAATTTTAATGGCCCGGAAAGATATTCGAATTTTGTTTTTGGGAGGGGGGGTTTCATTTATAAATTCTCTATCATGCTCTCTCTAGATAATATCATCTCTAGATAATAGTGGTAGATATCTGTGATTAAATAAACATTCGGGGACTTTTTTTATGCGAGGAATTAAGAATCAACACAGCCAAACACATCGCATGAAGAAACTCGTTAGCAAAACGAAAAAGTTTTTAAGTTTCAAGCGAGGTCTTATATATTTCATAAGTAATGCACACTGTTATGAAGGATGCGTTTTGTTAATTACGCTAAAATTTTTTTGGATGGTTTAGTTCATAAATACTGCACATTTTCGTGAGGTTTTGTTACTCTTGAAATCTTTAGAATGAGTTACTGGTAAAAGTGTGCAGTATTTATGGAATGAGCTCTTGATAGAAGTGTGCAGTGTTTATGAAATAATTTGTTGATAGAAGTGTACAATACTTATGAAATGAGTTTTGGTAAAAGTGTGCAATACTTATGAACTGAGTTTTTGGTAAAAGTGTGCAATATTTTTGAAAGGAGCTCTTGGTAAAAGTGTGGAGTATTTATGGAATGAGTGCTTGATAGAAGTGTGCAATGTTTATGAAATGATTCGTTGATAGAAGTGTGCAATACTTATGAAATGAGTTTTTGGTAAAAGTGTGCAATATTTATGAAACGAGTTCTTGATGGAAGTGTGGCTTAATAATTATGAAAAAAATTTTTCCTTAGAGATGTGCAATATTTTTGAGATGAGTTTCTTGCAAAAAGAGTTTGAACTTTGAGATGAATTTCTCTTAGAAGTGTGCATTACTTATGAAATGAATTTTTTTAAACAAACGACTACAATATTTACGAGTTTCATTCTTCTTAAAATTGTGCAGTATTTATGAAATAGACTTTAGGAGGGGGTGGAGAAAACAAACCCTGGGCTATTTATAAAATAAATTTTTTGTCTAAGAGTGTAAACAAAAACCAAAAGTCCTAACGGAAATGCCTGAAAACAAAACTAAATAAACAAGTTATGGGTACAGGAAGTGCTTTCTCTAAACGGAAGAAAACGAAACGGTAATACAGCGGAAATGGAAATACGGAAATAGTCAAAGAATTACTTCTCCAAGTTTTCCATGCGAAATTATCTTACAAGTTTGCCTGCAAAAATGTTTTTTCTTCTTCTTCTTCTAGAACCTTGTTTATTGAAGCAAGTTTTATTAAATGAATTCAGTGGCAGCCATATTTTATAATCAATTCCTGGTTCTTTCTTCTTCCGATTCCGATTTCGCGGATTTTTTTCACATTTGCCTGGAGGCAACACATTTCGCGGTAAAAAGAAAACCTTCGCTCGACCAATCAAGTTTTCGTTTCCTTTTGCCAATTTCTTCTTAACTCAAAACTGGTTGTTTTGTTCTTGACTGATGAATACTCTGAAGGCTTTTCGGAAATGAAACAAGTTCAAACCGCCAGTTTGTTATATGTCAGACAAACCGAATCATAAAATTCACGGATTCGAATTACGCGAACTCAATCACTCGATTCTTGGAAAGGGACGCTAACAGAGTCTAAGAAATCGTATAAACAGGTCCTGTTTTTATGCGTTTGGAACTTTAGGCCCACCGATCACACCAGTTGACGTGCATTATTTTTGAAATAAATTCCTAGAACGAGTGTGCATGATTTTTGAGATGGATTAAAAGTTCCACGAAAGTTTGAAAAGCTTGGGAGAAATTATTTAAACACATTTCGAAAGTAATGCCTAGCCACTCCGATCTAGATTTTGTTTCATAAATATTGCACAATTTTATCAAGAACCCATTTCATAAATATTGCACACTCATACAAAGAACTCATTTCATAAATATTGCACACTTCTATCAACAAATCATTTCATAAACACTGTACACTTCTATCAAGAGCTCATTCCATAAATATTGCACAATTTTACCAAAACTCATTTCATAAATATTCCACACTTCGATCAACACATCATTTCATAAATATTGCACGTTTCTACCAAAAACTCATTTCATAATTACTGCACACTCATACAAAGAACTCATTTCATAAATATTGCACACTGCTATCAAGAACTTGCTCCAAAAATAAATCCCAACGCATAATTAGAGAGTAACAAATTGTTCTACCACGAACTCACGATTTTTGATGGATCTCATTTCAAAAGTAATGCACATTTATTTATTAGTTTGTTTATAGTTATCAACTGATAGTTCTGACGTTGTTGTAGTGCCTCATGGTCTCGTTTTATGCGATTTTTGTTTTGTCTTTACTTCTTTCTTTCGTTTGTTCTGTTTTGTGGGAGCTGTTATGTTGCCATAGGGTAGAAGTATCAAGTACCAACACGTAGCAAGTCGTAACGGATTTTTGTTTGTTTCAGAGAAACCTGGGAAAAAGTGAACGTGAAATTCAATTCGAACGGAACAATCAGCTATCAATTGAAAAAGACTTTCATATTCGATCCGGACAATTCGATTGGCTCGGAGGATGACATGGTAGTCATACCTAACATACCCATGTTGGTGAGTGTCATTAAATTCGGAGCAAAAGTGACTTTCCGATGAAAGTAGATGGGGACGGAGTGAAATTTTTTTTCTCTCTTTTTGTGGATTCGCGAAGAGCGGCCATATTGAAAAGACGCAATCAGCGACTTTGGTAGCGTTCTCCTCTTCTCGTAGTTCATTCCTCCGGAGTCGGAGTGGGAAAAAAAAATTTTTTTAAACGATTCTCGTCTCGAATTGGACTTGAACCTTCTCGTTCACCTTGTACTTTCCAGTTTTTTTAGTTCCTTCCAGATTCCTCCCAAGGAGGAAATCTTTGTTTTGCGTCTTCGAAGGTCAACAACCGTATGATTTCGTTATGTGTCAAGTGTTCATTGTTTGGATTGCCAAAGGTCTTTTGAATATTTTAGTTTCGGTCACAAGACAGTCACCTAAACAAGTTGTTTCGTTATTATTTCTAGAGCGCGACATCTCAGAGTAAACACGCAGCACGTTTCCTAAGGCTAGCCATGGCCTCCATCATGGACATCCTTAAAATCAAACCTTTCGTCGAAGTATCCGTAGGACAATTGCTTTGGGGCTATGAAGACCCACTACTCAAGCTGGCTAAGGACGTTGTTCCGAAGGAACAGAAACTTCCTTATGAGGAGTTTGGTTTGTTGTATGGGGTAAGTCGACCCTGACCTTTTGAGGTTCCGTCAAGTTCCTGACTATGATTAATCGATGATGTCATCATTTATGTTTAAATTGTTTGGTTTATAGAAAAACGGAACTGCAAAGGACATAATCACGGTTTTCAGCGGGGCTGGAGACATCACAAGACTGAATTTGATTGAGAAATTCAACGGCTTCACTCACTTGCCTCACTGGAAAACTGAAAAGTGTAACAGGCTCAACGGTTCCGATGGTTCTTTGTTCCCTCCTCACATCGATAAGAACGACACCCTGTATGTGTATGAGAAAGATCTGTGCAGGTTGTTGCCACTGAGGTGAGTGCGCCAACATTTTTAATAAAATTCATGTTATTAACATAACTATTTATTGAAATTTATTAAACATAAATTCTTATCCACTTAGGTTTGAAAAGGAAGTAGAAACAAATGGCGGAGTTGCTGGATACAGGTTCACACCTTCACCTGATGTGTTTGCTGACAGAGAAAGAAACCCAGAAAATGATTGTTACTGTCCAGCTGGACCTCCATGCGCTCCTCACGGTCTCTTCAACGTCTCACTTTGTCAATATGGTACTGTATCCAATCTTCAGGCTCGTAGGTACAGAAACGACTTAGAAATCATCTCAACATCGTTTTGGTTTGTTTTTCAGACTCTCCCATCATGGTTTCCTTCCCTCACTTTTACTTAGCCGATCCTAAGTTGAGAGAAGCTGTCGATGGAATCAGTCCACCAGACCCAGAGAAACATCAACTTTACATCGACGTGCAGCCTGTAAGTGTTTGACATGGGACCTTTGACTTGGAAAGGTTCATTTGGATTACTCAAGGCCTTGAAATGTCTTCTGATTCCTAATTCTGTCATTATTGACTTGTAATTTTTTTTTCTTTCTAGGTTATGGGTGTTGCTTTAAGAGCTAGAGCAAGAATACAAATCAATTTGGCAGTGAGTCAAGTTGTAGACATCAAACAAGTAGAAAACTTTCCGGATATAGTATTCCCAATAATGTGGTTTGAAGATGTGAGTAGATGAGAAAATATTTACCCCATTTTGTACCACCGCCTTCTATGTTTAGTCTTTCTAAGAACGGTTTTAAGCGTTTCTGGGTGTTTTGTTGTGACCTGGCGGAGGATCAAGAGTTTAGGTTTTGAAACAAAAGACAGCCAAATTTCTCTTATTTTGGGAACAACCTTAAATTATTTAAGGGCTGTTAAAGGTCATCTGTCAATCAAATTTTGTCCCCAATACGACGACCTACCTATCATGACGTTACACTCTCTTTCAGGGAATCGACGGTCTACCAGCGGAAGTAACAGATCTTCTAAGTCTTGCGACGAAAGCTCCTCCAGTCGCGAAATCAGCCATCTGCTACAGTTTATTCGCCGTCGGTGCACTTTTGTTCGTGTTGAGTTTGGCTTGCATCATACGATCCAGTTCAAGGCAAGAGAGTCTTAACCTAGAGGGAACGAGTCACTACGTGAAACCGGAAAAATCTAAAAACGGTCATTCGAACGGAGTAAATCCAGCATTCGAAAGTTCAAATTTAAATTTAAGTTCAACTTAATAGGTTGTTAGTACGGTCTTATGAAAATGGACTTATCGTTCACTTTCCCAATCGTTCCCGCGCGCTTTTTTAGTCTGTCTTTCTTATACTTTTTCGTTTTTGTTTCATCCATTTTGAAAATTTTCTTACTTTCAAATATGTCCATTCAATCATCCCATTTATCTGAACGGAGGAATTATTTTTGGAGCGTGCTTGGATTTTGTTAGTGTCACTAGTTATTTTAAACGCACAGTACTTAAATTAGCCGATCGGTAAATGGGTAAGAGTGATAAAAAGCGCAATCAGAGGGGCCTCATATAAGAAAAACGAGAATAAGAAAAATTTCAAGTCGGCAGCCAAGGCCATAGTCGTCGACATTCATCATCACCAACGTCATCATCATTACCATGATCATCATCAGTGCTCATCGAGGACCAAAAATTTTATCGGATATTTTTTATAGTATATTTAAATTTTTTTTTGAATTTATAATAAAATCTTAGACACTTATTTAAATAATTTTTATGTATTTGGTTTTAAATTTGGTCAGATTTTAGCAGAAGACAAAACACAATTTTGTTTAGGGGAATGACTGTGACATAATTAAATTTGATGAAATATCAAACAGGGCTTTAAAAATTTGAACAAATGTTATCAATCAAAATTATTAGTATATCAAATTTATTAAGACATAAAGGAAAAATGTTATTGTTATGTTTTTATCAAAAGGCGGCTAAAAATAATTTTTTTAAAAAAATATTATTCATTAAACGAATGTGCGAATATTAATTTAATAAATATTTTTTATTATTAAATTTATTACTTTGTTATTATTTTTAAATATCATCAAAATAAAACATTATCCTGGGGTAGAAATGACCATCATAATATGATATTTTATTTATTTGGTAATAACCGCAAACATTTTTTGTAAGCTAAGCCTTCATTTGAATTGGCCGCCATATTGAATACCAACTTTTTCTTAAAAATCATTTTGTTGTAATTTTTGTTTCAAAATTTTCCCTCTTGAAAATAAGAGATTCCATTCCATCAAGTTGAAATGATGATTAGTAAATTGTTATAAAGGCGGTATTGAAGAAGTCATTTTAAAATTGTTTCTGTAAAGAAAATTAAAAAAAGAAAATTGAATCTGAAAGGGGAATCGTGCCACTTTTATTTGCCAAATCATCAGATTTAATAATTAATTTTTTTTGGGGGGGGAGGGTTTTATTTTTATATTTTCCATATGCTTCTTAGTTTTATGGTGTGTTTTGGAAATCAGTGCAGTTGCGTCATCTTTAATTATACTCAATTTTGTTGAACAGTTTGGTACTTTTATTAGGTCACTGATTTCAAAATGAATAAAAAATTGAAATGCTGTTTTGAGGGAAATTTTCTTCTAAAGAAACAGTATTAGTGTATTCTGAAATAATAATTTAGAGAAGAGAATGATGAAAGAATAACCTAACTGGAGAGAAAGAATTATTTTTGATTAAACATCAAATTAAAAAGGTTTGTGAAAGGAGAGGTTTCTGTTTCAAGATCAAATATAGAATTGTAGAAAAATTTTATAAATAGAATTTTTAAATAAACTTTTTTATAAATATCAAATATATTGTTCACACCTTAAAATGTTGTATACCTTAAAATATAAAAAGGTTTAAATATAAGGGTAAATAAAACAAAAATTTTTAATGAAACAAATTAAAACTAACGGTTTTCGATGAATACGTCATCAAAGTAGTTCACACTCTCCTCAACAGATAGCGCCGCTTGAGGTGTTCTTTCTAACGGTTTTTTCACAAATGTGAGTTGTTTTGGTTTTATTTTGAAATATTTTGTGTAAATCCTCTTAAATAAAATGAATCTACTCAGAAAACTTAAAACCAACAATTTTAAGTATGGAATTATAAGTTGTAACTTAAAAATGGTGAGTTATTTTGTTTTTTTCTTTAAAAAACTACCATTAAGAACGTTGCAACCATGTGGCTAGTGAGCAGCAATCTTGAATTTTCTTTTTTTATAATTATTTTTACGAGTTAGATATAAATGGTGATAAATCCTCACAAATCATTATAAATGTCGTGAATTTGTAAGTAGTGTGACACAGCAAATCCGGCTTATACAGAATTGATCAGTTCATTATAATCTGAACATGTTATTAAAAGGCTTGGCGTTGGTACTTAACCATAAATCTTCAAGTACTAATTTTTTTGCTCAGTGTTTTCTAGCTTTAATGATTTTAATTGATTTAAGCCTACTTAAGACCTCTCCTCATTAAGTGTATGAGTACACTCCTCTTTCATTTAGGGATTTGGAAAAGGAAGGTTTGCAAGAAAAATTTTATTTATTACCACACAAATCATTCTGTGTGTTTGCATGTGGGTTGTTCGATGTTGCTTTATTTTTTGTTGTAATTTATTTATACTTGTTATAAGTTGTGGTTAGAAGGGGTCTTAACGAATACCTTGATTTTCATAATTCCTGATGGTTTTTTATCTGAATTTAGATAGTCTACTCTTTATCATACTAACTTGTGTTCAGAGTGCTTGAGTTGTGGAGCATGATGATCGATTTCAAATTTCTTTGAAGATTTTATTCTTTCGGTTATGTTTATTGACAAAATATCACCTTTCAAGAACTCAACAACTTATATTATTACTTTTGGTAGTTTTTCAAATATTCTTCCATTTCTTAATTAATCAGTATGTTCAAACAACTTTAAAATTTATTTTTGTATCATACCCTTTCTGTCTGAAAAATCTTTGGAATCACATTTACCATTCCAGTAACCTAGCATAAAGCAGAATACAACTTTCATTTAGTATTTCATGAATAAAAGTTTAAACCAAAAGTCATGCACATGAGAGATTCATTTCGATAATATTCAGATTTTTAATAGAATTCATTGCAAAGTTCATGATCATCTTCATTAAAAGTTTATCCCAAATAACAATTTATGGAGAACTTCTTTCATATATGATGCACACTTTTTGAGGGAATTCCTTTCAGAAATAAGCCAGACTTTTTGATGAATCCATTTCATAAATGTTGCACACTTTTTGACTGAATTTATTGTAAGAATCATGCACTATATTAAGAAATTATATAAATAAGGCCCATTTTTATGAAAATGTCTTTTCAAGAGTGGTGTAGATTTTTAGGAGAGTGCTGTTGCAAAAGTAATGCACAGTTTTATAGAGATGTTTTGTGAGGAATTTGGCCAGACTTCAATTCATTAATAATGCACAGATTTGTGGGTGGTTTTTGGTTGACAAGTATCAGTTTTATAACATCACATATATATTAGAAATTTATATATAAGTATCTCCAAATTTATACTAATTTATTTTAGACAAAATCTTTTGGAATCTTATCCACTCTTCCAGAACACTCTCAGTGGTTCCACTGCTTATAAATTTTTCATCTCCTTTT
Organism: Columbicola columbae; assembly: GCA_016920875.1. Classification (NCBI taxonomy): domain Eukaryota; kingdom Metazoa; phylum Arthropoda; class Insecta; order Psocodea; family Philopteridae; genus Columbicola; species Columbicola columbae. Next base: position 6,567,877 of record JADMLL010000011.1, on the reverse strand, counting down.
ACTTATCTGGTAGAATCAAAATTTATACTCATTCTGTTAACCGATGAATTTCTTTACAATATTTTATAATATTTATGTATTTTGTTTTGTTCATTTCCTGATTTTTATTCAATGCACTGCCTGCTTTCCTTTTTTTAGTATTTTCTGCTAATCAGAGTAATTTTATTTATTTTTGGGGAACACTTTCTTATACAAGGAAGTATGTAGGATTGAGATGGTTGAGTCCTTGTATAAAAATCTTTGGATCATTTGATAGTGTAATTAACCATGTAATGACTGGCCTTTACTTGTCAGAGAATCAAGGTGGCCAGGGTGGTGATAACGATGTGATTCCTTACCTGTCAGTCCAGAGGTTTAAATTATGTAAGTAACATGACCAAAATTACGGATATGTATAAAATAATTTATGTACATGGATGTAGAAAATGTATATATTATAAAGGAAAAGGTTTGAATTGGTGCGATATTGGACTTTGCTATATAAGAATCATGATGACGAAGAAGGCACTCCACGCCTTACTCACCGCCTACTGGAAATAATTGATATAATGGACTTGACCGTTTTTGTTAATAGTTATCAATTATAGTTCTTATCATGTGTCGAGTGGTTCTGAGTCTGTGAATCTTTAGCTCGAGGTTGTTATCTAAGAGGATCTACTACTCCATCTCAGTCTTGTCTTGTTTTGTCTTCTCTAGGTCAAATATTTGAGCGAAAATCGTTTTGCGAGTGTCTGAAACTAATTTTTGTTAACTATAACCCGCCTTTGGATCTATTTTATTTATTTATTTATTTTAATGGGCAAATATTTAGAGTAAATTCATAATTTCCCGTCAATATGGTCTCGGTTTCCTTTCAGACAGAGTTCCGGTTCTTTTGTCCGACCCAAATTTTTCAGTCTGTAAATATTAAATTACTTCAAATTCGTATCGAACGCCTTAGAACTTATGTAACACTACAAGAAAATTATTTAGACTTGAGAGATTTTAGGAGAGTTACAAGAGTTAGCCGAAAGTTATTAATAACTTTTTGATTTTTAAGACATACTGTCTATTCGTCGGTCTATCCGTCTGTCTGTCTACACACTGTCTATCATATCTATAATATCTACGATATACTGTCTATCTGTCTATAATATCTAAAGTGTCTTCCATTGTTAGATGTGTTCTGTATTGTAACCAACCCAATAACTCAACATATACTAAATTATTTCCTGGCTTTCCTATTTTAAATAATTAATTGTGGGCACTTATGGCGAGAATCTATTTCATAAATAATGCACACTTTTGGGAGGAAATTATTGCATAAATACTGCTTACTTTTTACAAACAAGTCATTTTATCACCCACAGTGTTATTGCACACTTGAAGGAAGAACTCATTTCATAAATACTGCACACTTTAAGGGGGAACTTTTCATAAATACTGCACACTTTAAGGAATTTCATAAATACTGCACACTTTGGAGAAATTTCATAAATACTGCACACGTGAAGGGGGAATTCATTTCATAAATACTGCACACTTTGAAGGTGGAAATTTCATAAATACTGCACACTTGAAGGAGAAATTCATTTCATAAATACTGCACACTTGAAGGTGGAATTCATTTCATAAATACTGCACACTTTGAAGGTGGAATTCATTTCATAAATACTGCACATTTGAAGGGGAACTCATTTCATAAATACTGCACGCTTTTGGGTGGAACTCATTTCATAAATACTGCACACTTGAAGGTGGAATTCATTTCATAAATATTGCACACTTGAAGGAGGAACTTATTTCATAAATACTGCACTTTGAGGAGGAATCTATCTCATAATTAATGCACTTGTGCGAGGATTTATTTCATTTTAATCAGGTCTCACTTCCAAAGTAACGAAATTGTTGAGAGATTCCTCGTACCCAGAAATTTTTAAATTGGCTTATACTATTCTGTCAAAATTTGGTGGGAATAGGTTCATTCTCTTTTAAGTTATGCTCCCACATACAAACAAACAAACAAACGAACAAACAAGCCCACATCCATCTTTCTCCATAAATATTTAGATATCTAGAGTAAACATGACCAATGTGGAATTGTCTAAAGCTGTGGTCTGATGGCGGTTTTAATTTAGACTTTCCTGTACTATCCATTGCTTAATTAATTATTGTACAAAGGGATTTAATGGATGGAACAAGTCATACTGGAAGTGAGAATACCAATTACAGAGACTGTCTTTAAATAGGAAATCACATCGGTGAGGACGGAAACAGTTAATTAGTGACAGAGAAAAGCATGAAAAATTGTTTTCCCGGGGAAGGGGGTGGTGGAGTAATGTCAAGGAACTGTATATGAATATTTCACAATTCTATTTACGGACGCCTTGGATTGTTTATTTTGGAAATGAAGGTTTTCGCACAAAATGAAGAAAAAAAATTTGGTTAACCAATTAATTGTTCGCCATGAACATAATAAATATTCAAGGATTAATACAGTTCTGAGGTCTTTTTATGTTTCATTGAATGCTAATTTAGAAGTCAAAAAACTCGTAATTGTCTCTTCGGTCTTTCTCTCTTATGTTACCGCTCTAGGGGCAGACATCGGTTAATCTACACGTGATGTTGGTAGCATACAGATTTGGAGACTACATTGCTTGAACAAACCTTTCGCCTAGTACAGTATCGTCTGCTCTTAACCTTTCATTCCTTGGATCATCATAACACTTTTGTGGGTCTCGGGGCGTCTTTATTTCTTTTTTAGGTTACCTTTGACTTGTACGAACAAGTTCCCTTCTAGTTTTCTTGATCAGGAAGTGTTTCGAAAATCCGGTTTGACAGTTGACCTGAGTTCAGTCGAGCCCAGATATCTGCAGAACCTTACCAATCTCTGGTTACATTTCTGTTTTTGTTTATTTCATAAATAGCGCACACTTTGAGCTTGAGCCCAAAACTTATGCATACTTTTATTAAACCTAATTTCAAAAGTTGTGCACACTTGTGTAAGGAGCTCTTTTTAAGAATATCGTTTGCTTGTAGCACTTATTTCTGAAGAATTAGCTGAACCAAAAAATAATGTCGGTGAGTTATATATTCCCGGAGATTATTCATAATCACCCACTTAGTTTAGTTACTGTGATAATATTTATCACATCTTCCGGCTAATTTGTAAAATATTAAATCGCAGAAAATTTAAAATAAATTAAATGCGTGCATTATTTATGAAATGAATTCTTGATGAGTAATGTGAACCAGAAAGAAATGTCGTATTTATGTTACGGTAAAGTGATAAATTTATCATAGGTATATATAGAGTGCCATTATTCATAATCACCGACTTAGTTATTGTGACAAATTACTGAATATTTATCACATACCGGTTAGTTTGTAAAATATTTAACTCGTAATATGAGCAGACTTTGTTTTAAAATTCTTCGTTAAAACTGGAGGTTTTTATAAAATATGCGGTAAATGTGATAAATTTAATAAATATATTCACGGTAAAAGTGATAAATTAGATAATATGTGTATATATATAATCATTAAAAATCACCAATTAAGCTTGGTTAATGTGTACACTTTCACGAAGGCTTCATTTCAAAAATAATGCACAAATTTGTCAAAAAATCAAGCAATACAGATTCCTCGATTTTAGCAGTAGTGGATTTCTTAAGTATTGCACACTTTAAAAATTTTTTCTAACACGTTTCGCTGTTTATTAATTTTATTATTTATTTTTTATTCAATATACAGTATATTCATCTCGTAGTCTGATCAAAGTCCCAATTTTAAGTTGGAGATTTTATAAACTAGTCGGTAGTAGTGATAAATATTCCATAATTTGCCACTTCAACCAAGTTCAGTTGATGATTATGAATAATCACCGGAGATAATATGTATATTATCCCGATTTATCACTTTTACCAATATTAGGCCCTACTTTCTGGTTCACATCATAAATCGAGACTGTCTTGAACAGAGAAAATTATCGGAAATTATTTTTAAAGTGTGCAATACTTAAGAAACTCATTTTTGCTAAAAGCGTGAACTCATGAATGTGTGCAATGGAACGTTTACAAAAGTGTGCAGTACTTATGAAGTGAAATCTGAAGTAATTGTGACATAAAACGATTAAAGTGTGTAGTATTTATGAAATGATTTTCTATCAACATTGTGCATTATTTTTGAAATGAAGCCTTCGTGAAAGTGTACACATTAACCAAGCTTAATTGGTGATTTTTAGTGATTAGATATATCGCACATACATTTATTTATCGTCTAATTTATCACTTTTACCGTGAAGTATAGTTATTATATTTATCACATTTACCGCATATTTTATAAAAACCTCCATGTTTTAAGGAAGAATTTTAAAACAAAGTCTGCTCATATTACGAGTTAAATATTTTATAAACTAGCCGGTAGATGTGATAAATATTCAGCAATTTGCCACAGTAACGAAGTCGGTGATTATGAATAATGGCCGGGCACTCGATATATATCTATGATAAATTTTTCATCTTTACCGTAACATATATACGACATTTTTTTCTGGTTCATTTAACATTACTCATCAAGAATTCATTTCATAAATAATGCACGCATTCATTGTAATCCTTATTTCAAAACAAAGTTTGCTCGTATTGCGATTTATTGAATAGATATTTTATAAACTAGCCGGTAGATGTGATAAATATTTATCACAGTAACTAAGCTCAGTGGGTGATTATGAATAATCTCCGGGAATAATATAACTCACCGACATTATTTTTCGGTTCAGCTTATACTTCAGAAATGAGTGTTACAAGCAAACGATATTCTTATAAAATTTATCACTTTAACCGTGGCGATAGAATATACGGTATTTGTTTCTGGTTCACATGATATTACTCATCAAGAATTCATTTCATAAATAATGCACATATTTATTTTAATTCTTATTTGAAATTTAGTCTGCGATTTATATATTTTACAAATTAGCCGGAAGATGTGATAAATATTCAGTAATTTGCCACAATAACCAAGTCGGTGATTATGAATAATGGTCGGGCACTCTATATATATCCATGATAAATTTATCACTTTTACCGTAACATATATACGACATTTCTTTCTGGTTCATAACATTACTCATCAAGAATTCATTTCATAAATAATGCACACATTTACTGTAATCCTTATTTCAAAACAAAGTTTGCTCGTATTGCGAGTTAGGTATTTTATAAACTAACCGGTAGTAGTGATAAATATTCAGTAATTTGTCACAATAACCAAGTCGGTGATTATGAATATTGGCCGGCTGCTACACATAACATTACTCACATACTCATCAAGAATTCATTTCATAAATAATGCACACATTTATACTGAATCCTTATTTTTAGTCACGTTTTCTTTTGACAGTCAAACTAAAATTTTAGAAAAAAAAATATAAACAGCGCAGTTTGTCGACATTTTCTAGAGATAACTGTAATCGTTTTCAATGTACAGGCGGTGTTTTAAGTGACCGTCAAAATATAATTATATAATTTAGTCAAGGAATTCAATATAATGAGTTTTTTTTATTATTATAAATTCTTTTGATTTCGCGGAAAATTTTCTAAAATAAACTTTCTTTCAGGAACGAAACCTTCGCGTATGCATTTTTGTAGAAACCGTTTTCGAAAATTAATTTAATGCAAATGAAAAATTTTTGTTCAAGGATTGTTTTCGTTCGATCATTCTCAGTCGAAAACAAACGAGGTTAATTAAAAAATCTATTCAGATAAAGATATAGAAAAAGATTTACTGCTAAGGCCGATTATCTATTCAGTTCCTGACTCTCCATTTCCTGTTTCCCTTTGTCCGTTTCGAATTTTTTGTTCCGGAACCCAACCCAACCACCATATGGGTGCTCGAAGATCACTTCCCAGTTGTAGTTTGTTTTTCTAAAAACAAAATGGCGGACGTTGGGTCTAAAAATTTTTCCAATCGATTTGCCGGGGGTATTTTAAATTTATCAGGTCGTGACAGTGACATTAGAATTCTGTTATTACAAATTTCCTTGACTTTCATAAGTCTAAGAACGGAAGCTGTTCGGTATAATTAAGAGAACGGTAGAGTTGACCGTTATTTTCGGGTTTTGGAGATGGTTTTGATTTTTGGGAATGTGGGCGGGGGCTAACATTGAGATGTGTTAAATAATTTAATTGAGGTCATCAACATTGCTAAATATTGTCGTTCGGAACGGATATCCGCTTTTTTTTTTAATATTAGGAAATATCATTTTAAAATTGGTTCTGTCAACAAGAGATCAGTTCTTGGAATGGAACGAAGGTCCGAAAATGTTATTTCGTGGGCTTTGTTTAATCTACTGGATTATAATTGAATTAATTAATAAAATGTCATCTGTGTATAAGTAGGTGTTGTTGTATACCGGAAAAACACAGACCTGTGATCACAATTTCAGCCCAACTCCAAAAATATTATTAATTGAATATAGCATCCGTTTGTATATCTATCTAGATTGTCTTTGGTCGATAACTAAATCATTAACCCCGGAAATCTTGGTCTGATTTCCGGTTCGTATCCTCCATCATCAATAAGAATTTAGGTATTAATACAATAACTCAACGACTTTTATCCAATTGCGCAGTTTTGTTTGGTGTTCATTTCATAAATAATGCACACTTTTGTGAGGAATTCGGCGGTGGGTTAGGATGGATTTGATTGAACCACTCGTTTTTGTAGATATTGCAATGATGAACTCATTTCGTAAGTAATGTACGAATTACCGGGGAATTTATTTCATAAATATTGCACAATTTTTATTAACATATTTACCGGCTTATATATCGTATATTAAAATTTGATTCGAGGGGTTTTTAAACGCTGTCTCGTAAGATGACTTCTCACTGGGTTTGATTAACGTAGAAAAAGTTAGTCGTCTGTTGTTATTGTTTTGTGAGAAGTTAAAATTTTGTATGGATTTGGAAAAGTTATGGTAACTAATTGTAATAGTTACGTTGTTTAATATTTAATAACATAGTAACTATTGATGGGAGGTACTCTGGAATTAGTGTGCAGGTTTGGATTACAAAAGTTTTTGTGTTCCGGAGTTATATTTATACTTTCTAAGCTGATTTAGTAAAAAGGAGAGATTTGATGTTCTGTGTCAGGTAGGGTTTTGTGCGCCATTTTTAAAAATCACGACAAGTAGATTTGAGGTTCTTTCCTCTTCGAGGTTTTCCGAAGTTTGGTAATTAATTCATATCACCTCCTTCTCTCTCTTAATCATCATTTCTCTCCTTCACTCACGTTATTACTATATATAAATGAGATTTATCTCAAGTTCATCTTTTCCTCTTCTCTGTAAAAACTCAAACTAGATGAGTTTCGTTTTATTGGCCTTAAGCTTCCTTCAAGCCGGCAAATCACTTACAATCTAAAAAGCACATTAACCTTTTTTTTTGCTGAATATACTCACTACCCATTACCGTAGGACCATTTTCGTCCCTACTACTAAAGGCCAGGCATGGGCCTTGTCCTATTGATTCTCCGACTGGTCTATCAGCTAAAAACAACCTAATTCATAAATGTGTTATAACTGTTACTCGGCATATTAAATCGAAACAAGGCCCTCTATCATTTTTGAAGTGGTCTTTGTTTTGTTCTCGTTATCGTCTGGGTTTGGTTTCGGTCCGATTTCGCTATTTTAGCTGATTTAATCCTCAAATTTGATTAAGTAAAACAAGTTTGATGTCGTTTTTACTTACGGTTTACTCACGTTGCAAAACGACTTTTCTAATTTTTATTATAAATGTGGCTGAATAAATGGTTAGTGGAATCGTAGCACAACAATCACAAGACAGGGGCGATTCTAGTTTTTTACATAACCGGCGAACTTGTTTTATAATTTTCAGCGAAAATCGTAAGTTTTTTTTATGTCACCCCGAAAAAAGGAGATCCAGTTTTAACCTCGTTCAGATCATCTTATCGAGAGAGAGGGAGAGGTTGTGTAAGAGATACTGACAGACAGAGTGACATGTTCGATGAGGAAATAAGTAAATTTATGGATTTCCACACGTGTGGTTTTTTGTATTGATGCAATTAAGGCGAGTACATTAAATAAAAAATTTTAACGACAATATTTTTCCCTTTAACGGTCCTTTTTAATTCTCCCGACCAAATCAAATCGGAAAACGTAGTCGAAGTACGTTGTTTGTGAAATAATTAATTCATCTTGGTGGTCACAAAATTCATTATAATTGTTTCAAAGTTGTTAAACGCAACGAAATTAAATTCACTGACTGTTTCTCAATGTCATTATTATTATTCATTATTAAAATAATAATAGGTCAACATCATTGTAATGGGTTATAGTAAATAATAAATTTCTTTCAATAAATTAAAGAATTTTATGTGACCCCCGCATTCACCTGTGATAATAATTAGTTACTTCGAAAGTCGATTTTGAAGCCTTGTTGAAAGTGTCTGCGACGTGTTGGCCTATTTTGGTTTGGAAATTAAACGATTGTTAAGGCCTATAATGATTATCTGACGTCGGAATGGATAATAAAGATCCCTGCGATTGGTTAAATTCGTTTTGTCTTTTATTAATCATAGGAGCAGAAAGGTTTTCAAATTTTTGACTGGTGTATATGTCTATCTAAAGCCCTATTTCCAGGTTTATGGGTTATAATATTGTAGGGAGACCTAGTGTAGTGGTTAGAGTTGTGGTTATGGTCGTGAATTGGAATCCTGTTATACCCGAAAAGGTGAAAAACGGGATTACAACCACCACTACTATGGGTTGTAGTATCGGTTGTAGGTTATAATAGGGATGGCGAACCTTAGCACGTTTGAAAATGGCGGTGGTACGCAACAAAAACAAAATATTTATTTTTAGGAAGCTATATTTATTGATAGAAATTAATTTATATAAATTTAAAATTAATGTCTAGTACTGAAGACCTATCTTAATATGTTAACTAGAATCGTCAAATTATACTTTATATTATTGCCAAAATAAAATTGTTTAAAATAACAAATTTGTTTGTCTTAGTTTATTTTTTTAAAAATTGTAACAGAGACCTGTACTCTAGAGGCTAAAGAGTCTGACTAACCTCTTTCTACATCATGCTACACCTATACTGTTATACTTAGGGGGTGGAAAGAAGACAAAAATAAAATTTTTGAGACACTAGCAGGTCAGAAATTTGGCGAACCTATGGAACGTTAAAAAATTTTGATGACACCCCCAAAAACCAAACTATCATTTTTTGATAGAAATTAATTAATAATTATTAACCTATACTGAATCTATACTTTACTATATAAATTTCTAGTACTGAATACCTATTTTAGTATGTTAACTAGAATCGTCAAATTATACGTTTTATTATTAAAATATTGCATGCATTCTCTCTAAGTATATAAAGATGCGTACTAGATAAAATTGTTTAAAGACGAATTGCTTTTATATGTTTGTTTATTTATACTTATGTATAGCTTTCGCCATGCTAACATTTCCAATGAAATTTTATGGTGACACGTCACGTATTTAAAAATAGAATTTTTATGACTGTGGCACGAACATCGTGGGTTCGCCATCCTTGGGTTATAATATTGTATGGGTTATGGGTTAGTCCAGGTCCTAACTCTTTCCTGGTCAGGTGCTTCTGTTTTTTGTAATAACTCTTCATCCATATGGAAGTTTTAGTTGTAATTCTCTTACTGTGAAGTTGTGTGAGAGGTTCAGCACGATAGTAATGTCCCAGTGAACCTATACCAAAGGTTTCGCCAAATTTCTGACCTGCTGGTGTCTGAATAATTTTATTTTTGGCTGAGTTTTTGTCTTCTTTTCACCCCCCGAGTATAGCAGTATAAGTGTAACAGGATGTAGAAAGAGGTTAGTCAGACTCTAGCCTCTAGAGTACAGGTCTCTGTTACAATTTTTTTTTTTACAAAAAGAAGAAAAACTAAGACACAAATTTTATTATATTTATCTATAATTTGAAGAAACTATAGTATACTATTAAATGGGTTATGTTAGGGTATAAACTAGGTTATGATTTAGGTCGGAGAATGGCGAACCTTTTTGATGTCATGCCACAAAGTCATTAAATGGGTGACGTACCACAATAAAATTTCATTGGAAATGTTAGCGTGGTGAAAACTATACTTAAGTATAATTAAATAAAGAAATACAGTAAAAGCAATTCTTCTTTAAACAATTTTATCTAGTGGGCATCTTTATATACTTCAAGAGAATCCGTGCAATATTTTAATAATAAAACGTATAATTTAACGGTTCTAGTTAACATACTAAAATAGGTATTCGGTACTAGAAATTTATATAGTAAATTATAGATTCAGTATAGGTTAATAATTATTAATTAATTTCTATCAAAAAATGATAATTTTGTTTTTGGGGTGTCATCAAAATTTTTTAACGTTCCATAGGTTCGCCAAATTTCTGACCTGCTGGTGTCTCAAAAATTTTATTTTTGTCTTCCACTCCCTAAGTATAACAGTATAGGTGTAACAGGATGTAGAAAGAGGTTAGTCAGACTCTTTAGCCTCTAGAGTACAGGTCTCTGTTACAATTTTTACAAAAACTAAGACAAACAAATTTTATTTGATTTATCTATGAACAGAAGAAACTGTCAGCAACGACAGGTTTTGACTGAAAATTTTTTCAAATTTATCTATAATTTGAAGAAACTATACTAGACTATTAAATGGGTTATGTTAGGGTATAAATTACGATATGGTTTAGGTTATATTTTTCCCTAGAATAGTGTGTTTGAATATGGGTCAACAACCTGCTGTTCTTTGCAAATTTTTGTGCGCTCGCCAAAGCACCAATATAATTATATTTATATTAATATAATTGGAATTGTATTTTCTTTTTTCTCCCTTTTAAGAATTGCAAAATTTTTGGTTGTCTGACATTACACGCCAATAAAAATTTTTTATATATTTATTTTTAATAATATTTATACTTGTATATGATATAAAAGCATTATTTAAGTTGCGTTTGAATGCGGCCCGTGTAAAAATTTTATTTTGAAAATGGTCCGCCGTCCGAAAAAGTTTGTATGTAACTGTACAGCTGAGATTGTTGATGTACAGCCGAGATAGTTGATGTTCTCATGTTTAATGATTAATATAAGAAAAACAATTTTTGTGAAGGAGAGAGTATGTGTAATAATTATTAAAAATGAGTAGTATATTATATACAGTGATTAGTTTGAGACTGAAAACTTTTGTTTTGACCCCCCCACTCAGATACCTCACAGGCTAAGCAACCCAAATACACCCGGGCGAATTTCGCAAATTGAAGGGAAAAAATTCCAAATCCTGATTAAAGTTCTCCTCACAGAAAAAAAAAATTTCAAAATAATAAATCCGTGGCTCCCCACCACCGACGTATAAAAAAAAAAAAAGAGAACAAACCCAAGTTTTTCAAAGTCAGTTCTAAAACGGCACAAATGAGTGGAGCGCCATAGTTCGGAACCGACAGACAGACTTCGGATCACTCGGTCCTTGTTATCGCGGTAAATCTTAAAGCTAATCGCTAAAGAGGAGGAAAAGCGAGGAAAGAAAGAAAAAGAGAGCCAGACTGACTCATTAAATGTTGTTGTACAGTACCACAAACGTCTCTGGAAAGCCTCTCTCATTGATAAAAGAAGGTAAATGTGTGGTCATGTGTGGTGTAGTGTTATTCCAGCTGTAAACATGTGAGTGTCATTAGATAAATTTCGCGCGGGCTTATGTAACTGGATTCGTTTTTAATTTTTTTGGCTCTAACAGTTATTCTTTTATCAGTTATCTTTAAAGTGGATTTGTTTCTAATAAATTTGGCGCTAAAAATTTTCGAATTCTCTTTTAGGAATTTTTTAACCGTGAAATTATAATTCGAAAAAATTTTTCATACGAGGCTAAAAGAAAAACCGGTTTCGAATTTTTTTCTTAAATGTCTTTCGAGACTATCAAAATCACTCTCTGAATTATAATTATTTTTTGTTAGTTTCGTATGTCGTAACCATAACTCTTATCATCGTCTCAAAATTTTGAATCGTAATTTGAAATTTTTTCGAAAACCGGTTTTGAGGAGTTTGAAACCTGTTTTAAACAAATTTTGGTAAAAATTTTCTTTTGTCTGTTTGCTTACTCCTTCTTCAATTGGACGTTAAAACCACGTTAAATTAATTTTCTGTTTTAGTGTACCGAACAATGACTTTAAGTAATGCGATTGGATTGTTGTGATCTATAATATCAGATAATATATAAGAAAGAAAAGATTCGCGATGACTTCGCGACAGGATGATGGAGGCAAATCGCCAGATACAGAAAGAAAGGTGTTGAACGGGAAGAGTGGAGTAGCGGAAGATGATGGAGCCGATGATCCTCAGTCGGGTCTTCTACCTAACAAAACAAACAATCCGATCATCGGTTATGATGATTTGAAAAGGCAGATGCCTGGGTTGGAGAAAATCAGAAAGACATCACGGAACAACACTCCTCGACCTAAAAAACTGACTAAAGGTGAGTTTGAAGCTTTTGATTTATGTTTGAGAGAGAAAAAGCTGCGAACTTCCGTTTCCGGTGTTGCTTTCACCGTATCGATCATTGCCCACCAATAAAATTTTAATGAGACCTAGTTTTCGGCTCGGGTATATCTCTCCTTGAATTGAATGGCGCGAAAATTTTTTTTTTGACCAACTGTACAGACTGTACGAATTATCTAATGGTTAGGATAATTATCAATTAATTATGGATATCGGTTATTGTGCTTGTTGTCTAGGGAAAAGTCGCCGTAATATCTGGCACAAATCCGAGAAAGTGATTTAATACCTAGAAGCATATTTGGGCAGAGAAAACTGGTTCCACTGCCAGGCGACATTTAAAAAAAAATTTGTGTTTACATTTTAAGGTTCAATACCTCGATAAATAAACCATCAACCTTGACATCCAAGGACTCTGGAGTAGGGGTCTCCAAACTTCTCAGCCCAAGGGCTATACCGAATACTCCTACACTCGCTTTCAAGGTCCTAGCTAGCTAGATAACATCATACCAAGATGCGGTAGTTTTAGTTTTACAATATCATCGAAACAAATTATGACGGATGTCTTTCGCTGTAGTTTGGAGACTCCTGTTGTTGAGAAACTCCCTCCCAGAGGAATCTATTAAAAATTTGGTTTTATTAAATTATCTACCTTAGTTAATTTGTTTTGCTAAATGTTTTCTTTCGAGCTGTAATACTTACTCGGAGGTTTTGGGGTTGTAGATAATCTGTATCAACTTTCCAGTATCGCAGGGAAAAGTCGTTGGATTGCCGAATCCAGCTTTCGAAAGGGGGCTAATTATCTCGAGACTAAGACCACGAGAAAGTTGAAATTACCCGAAAATCGATTTTCTTTTGTAATCTATATCAAGCTGAAGAGATAGAACCGCAAGAATATTTCAGAAGTTGGTCGCCTTGAATTTTTTCCCCGCAAGAATTTTTTTTTTCTCTCTTTTTCATATTTATTAATGGAGTCAGTCTGTGTGTTAAAATAGTGTGTTACGAATTACATTAAGTTTCAAAAGTTGGTAGTAAATGTAAATGCGTTTTTGTGTAAGATGGCCGACTCAAGGCAAATCAGATGGGAATTTTCTCTCTCTCTTTTACGCCTATTTAATTTACCAACTTGCAGTATTTGCAAAAATCAGTGATCCTTGAAGAAGGAAAATAATAAAAGGGCATGGATACGTCCCTGCTAATCGCCCCTGAACAGGTAGATTCCTACTCGGAAGGCATCATGGCGATGATAACGTGGAATCCGGATTTTTTTTTGGCGGGCTTTTATTTCAAAAATATTTTCAAAGGATAGAGAAGGCGGTGGGGAGATGGGGTGCATAAGTCTCTCTGGGAATGGGAAAAAGGAAAAATTTTTCTTTTCGGAATGAAAACAGTTGAAAGAAGGTCGTTTGGAGAGGTTAGCTAACTCTTAACGGAGATAATAGGAACATGTGAAATAATACCGTTGAGGATTACTTCAGCGAAACCATGAATTTAGTTGCAATTTTCTTATTTTTCAACGAGTTTACTTTTGTTCGAACTTGCGTAAATAAACATGGCCGACGATGGATTCCCGTGAAACCGTTGCCGTACTCATGTGTCAGAGTCTCGATTTTGTTCTCACTCTCTCTTTCTCATCGTAACATTCGTCGTCGTATGGGAAAATGATTCTTTGAGATGCACATCACCTACTAGATATGAATTGAAGGATAAATATGATCTCCTCGGGACACTTTCATAAATTTTGCACACGGTATCAGAAAAAAATGATTTTTAAATTTTATAATAAAATATATTTTATAAGATGATAGAGTTACTCATTGGATTACAATAGAATTAAAGGTCTTTTTATACTTCATGAAAATTTTATAAGCGATATTTTGATTATTGATTAGTGTGCATTATTTATGGAAGCAATATATTGGGGTGTAACTAGTAGATATTAACTAGAGAATTATAGTATTGATTTGGGTTAATAACATTTATTGATAATATAGACTATAAACCAGATGAGATGGGAGAAAAAGTTAGGCTAATTCGATAATTAGGTTGATAACATGGCCCAGTTGAGGTTGGTCGGAGTGAGTTAATGCTTTAGTTGGTGACGTAAACTCGAGTGCTGTACCTAGGTTACCTCTTGAAAGACAACACAAAGCCTTCTTTGAAGTCAATATTTGCTCTAAATGCAGAGGCTTCGAGAGTATATGAACCTCCAACTCGAGGTTTTCGTCTCGGCCACAATACAGTGAATCGGGTTTGGAACAATGCCAACTCTAATACCTCAATTAGGGAATCAAATCACATCCGAAAAATCCCAGAGAGAGAGAGGCTCGAAAAACTTCATCTGCCTGAGATGAGTTGTTGGTACTGACATCACCATTATTGTCAGAGACACTTGAGACGTGTGGATTTGGAAGGGAAGGGAAGAAAACAAACCGGGGAAAGGATTTGAAGTGGAAGGAAGTGGACGAAGGAGTTAGAACCAACACTGAACAGGCCGTTTGTGTTTGTCGGGTGACAGGGGGCCCCCCCTGGAGTTTGTGTTTGTCGTCACTTTTACCCAAATTCCACGCACTCCCTAGAAAAACTCGCAGACACTTGAACAAGTTTCTATTTAGGCCTCGACATTTTCTCAAGTGTTTGTCTTAACCTTCTGTTTGCCAAATTTTTTTAGTCCAGGACTTTGGATATTCTGTCCATCGCTCTGCTATATCGCCCCGACTATAATCTTCATGTTTGTTCAGGCTTTTCAAGAGATTTCGCTTCTCAAATGACAAAATTCCCGACCAATCTAAATTTGGGTTTAGTTGAGTCATCCACTATCATGAAGTCTAAGCTAATCACTAGCACTGGGAACTTGAAACTATCTTTCAGTCTAGTCCCAAAGAAGCTGAGTTGAGAGTCAGGATGTTTAGCTTCCATTGACAAAAAAACTTTGGGCTTTAATGAATTATTCCAAAAAGGAACTTCCTCTCATGACCAACTTGAACTTCAATTAATAATTCCAAATACATAACACATCAAATTAGGCTATTTTAAGTACATAAGGAGAAAATCTGTGACGTCATTAAACAACCATCCCGAAAAAAGCTTTGTATAATTTATGTGTTAGTGGTTTATAACTTACCAGCCGTGACCACTTGTATACTATTAGTATGCACGATGCGTGTATCGATATTAACACTGACGCCATATTGTTCCCGTCTGGTTTTGAGTCTACCCCTTGTGATAGGTTAGGTTTGTCTCTGTTGTTACTCGAAAGGTGGGATTAGTTTTGGATCTGGTACCAGAACCGGTTTCGGAGTGACATTGCTTTTGAAAAGCTAAACGCCTTTATTATCGAAAACCGGAAATCAATTATACGTAATGTGTTCGTGGAAAATTTTCGGAATGTTGCAAATATAGATTTCGGTCTGAGGTTTGGTTAACGTTTTGTTTGGAACGAGTATACTTGAACAAATTTTTTGTTTGGTATTAATAGAGCACGTGACGTTTGCAGTGACATTGGAGAGACCGGTTACCCTTTAAGAACCATGATTCGATAGACCTAATGCCACCCTATCAGTTGGAACCAAACTGTCATGTCCGTGTAGTTAGAGGTTATGTAAAAGATGAAACCCTGTGACTGACATCAGGTTGTTTGGGTAAAGGTGACTGGTTGTCACTGGTGGCGGAGTTAGAGCTTCTTCGGTTTTCTAGAGGATTCTGTTTTGTATTTGTGTCACTGGCTGAATTTGTCTTCTTTCTCAGTCTTCTCACCTTTTTCTTGGCCGTGGTCTATATTTTGTCATCGCTCTGCTACACAGCCCTGACTATAATCTTCATGTTTGTTCAGGTTTTTCAAGAGACAAAATTCCTGACCAATCTAAATTTGGGTTGGGTTGAGTCATCCACTATCACGAAGTCTAAGCTAGTCTAGCACTTGGAACTTGACCACTATCCTTCAGTCTAATCCAAAGAAGCTGAGTTGGGAGTCAGGATGTTTAGCTTCCAGTGATTTTCTGTGGCTTTTTGTCACCTTTTCGGTGGAATCCCGTCTCTTTAATTATTTTTGTCGCCATTTTGTTCGGTTTTTATCACTGTTACTCTTCTACCGCTTTCCTGTTGTATCTTGTTTCTTCTCTGTCGTGGATTTCTGTTCGTGTATTTGCCTTTAACCACTTTTC
This sequence comes from Columbicola columbae, assembly GCA_016920875.1. Lineage (NCBI taxonomy): Eukaryota > Metazoa > Arthropoda > Insecta > Psocodea > Philopteridae > Columbicola > Columbicola columbae. The sequence continues at coordinate 6,551,184 of JADMLL010000011.1, read as the reverse complement.
GCTTATTTTGTGGCTTTGCGTAGTCCTTTTTGGTTTGCGTTATTACCCTTTTCACACCCAGTTTTTGTCATTTTTTTGAAAAGCATCTCATTATGGGAGTCACCGAATTTTCCTGTTCTGTCTTGTTTGCACTGTGTTTAGCCACTTTTTGGTTTTAATGTTAGTTGTTTGGTCGAATTCCGTCTCTTTCTTAGTGTCTACTCAAATTTCCTTCCTCTTCGTTGATGATTATTAGTATTTTCTGTATTCTGGACGACACTAATTCCATTTCCGGTTTTTTGGGTTAAATTTCTTGTCAATAAATCGGTGTAAGCTTTCCAAAAATATTTTTGTGTTTTCTAGAAGCAGGGGAGGTTCTTATTAAACGGTCAAAGAATCGCCTGCGACTATAAATTTTATTTAAAATAAAAATGGGAGCGATGTTCCATTCAAACGCAGACCGTAGGTTTCGTTCACCTTTAAGAACCTTTTATAGGCCTGACCCAATTTCATCCTCTGTGCGAAGATGGGAATCTGTTCTGTGCACCTCCGCTAGTCCACAATACAAGTCTGTGACCTCTGCCATGCTACTGGTTATTAAAAGGGCTCCGCCTGTCAGGAATGAAGTGAACAATAGATGCTTAGCATTGTATGACACGGAGGAGGTCTGACACATGAACAAGTGTTATCGTCGTAGCTTCTTCTCGACACAGAGTGACTCGAGAAGAGTTTAACGGGTCGAAAGATGGAACAGTTCCAGGCACGATTATTGAAATTAATTACCGAATTCGGAATTTTATTAACAACGATTGAGGATCGTTTGTCACGTAGTCAGTGTGGAAGTTTCATTTCCTTTTTGAAAATTCACACCAAAACTCTGGAAATGATGATGATAATCATGTTTATCTAATTAACATACAATGACAGCCAAGTGGTCGGAACAAATTGGATTTTTGGTAAAGATTCAAGGTTTTCTGAAGAGACGGACTGTACTTAAATTAGAAAAAGAAAGAATCGAGACTGTTTTGAATGATTAGTGGAAGGATGGAGCGACACAGAACAAAAGAAACTGATTCCGTGGTGAAGTGACAGCGGAAGTCATCATGGTCTATAGAAGTTATCACCAAAGATGGCACTCAGATCTCCGGTAGTTTTTGACGTCATTCCAACACCTTTGATTCTAAGTAAATCCTCGAAACTTATTTTTTAAGTTAAATATGAATTTTTAAATACATAAATAATTTGTGCAATACTTTTGAAACGAGGTCCTTGTAAAAACAAAATTTACGACTTCTATCGTTTCTAACGAAAGTAATCACACCCGATTCGAAATAAATCTTCGAAACTAATTTTCTTGGTTCAATATGAATTTTTTAAATACATAACCAACGTGTGCAATATTTTTGAAACGAGGTCCTTGTAAAAAAACAAAATTTACGACTTCTAAACTGATCTAATACTAGCAAAACTAACTAAACTAATCGCCCTCAATACCAAATAAACTCTCGAAACTAATTTTTTGTGTTCAATATGATTTATTAAATTCATAAATAAGTTGTGCAATACTTTTGAAACGAGTCCTCCTAAAAAATAAGATAAAAGTTCTAAACTCATCCAAATCTAGCTAAAACTAACTACACTAATCACGCTCAATACTAAATAAATCTTCGAAACTAATTTTTGGTTCAATATGAATTTTTAAATTCATAAATTATTTGTGCAATACTTTTGAAACGAGTTCCTTGTAAAAAAGAAATTTACAAGTTCTAAACTCAATTAATAAGCTAAAACTAACTAAACTAATCACACCCGATTCGAAATAAATTTTGAAACTAATTTTTGGTTCAGTGTGAAATTTTTAAATACATAAATAACGTGTGCAATACTTTTGAAACGAGGTCCTTGTAAAAATAAAATTCTAAACTTCATTAATCTAGCTAAAACTAACCAACCTAATCATGCCCAATACTAAATAAATTCTCAAAACTAATTTTTTGAGTTTAATATGAATTTTTAAAATACATAAATAATTTGTGCAATACTTTTGAAACCAGTTCCTTGTAAATAAATAAAGTTCTAAACTGGTCTAAGACTAGCAAAACTAACTGAACTAATCTTAAATAAATCACACTTTCATAAATATTGCACACTTAAAGGACGAACTCATTTCATAAATACTGCACACTTGAAGGGAACTATTTCTAAATATTGCACAACTCAAAATACTGCAAACTTGAAGGAACTGGTTTCATAAATACTGCACACTTGAAGGAGGAACTCATTTCATAAATATTGCACACTTGAAGGGGAACTGGTTTCATAAATACTGCACACTTGAAGGACGAACTCATTTCATAAATATTGCACAATTGAAGGGGAACTGATTAACAATACTAAATAAATTCTCAAAACTAATTTTTGAGTCCAATATGAATTTTTTAAATACACAAATAAAGTGTGCAATACTTTTGAAACGAGCTCTTTGTAAAGAAAAAAGGAAATAAAAGTTCTGAACTCATCCAAACCTAACTAAAACTAACTATACTAATCACTTTCAGTTCTAAATAAATCCCGAAACTTTTTTTGAGTCCAGTATGGATTTTTTAAATACATAATTAAAGTGTGCAATACTTTTGAAATGAGTTCCTTATAGAAAAAGGCAATGAAAATTGTGATCTCTAAACATATTTATGGAATAGGTTCTGTGTGAAAGCGTCCAGGTCTGAGTGAAATAAGTTCGTTGTAGTGCATCATTAAATCGTTTGGTAGGAGTGTGCATTATTTATGAAAAATGTATTAATCGCATAACTAAAAATCGCTAAATGGGCCACCGCGTAAGGAAATGGAAGGTCTTCGTGAATGTTATTCGGTATCGGGCGATAACTTTCTTAACTAACTTGAGTGTTACAAATGATTGTAATAACAGTGTTTGAATGGAGGATGAAATTCTTTCGGTAGTTTGAAAGTTGCGTTCGTCTCCTTTTTCATTGTCAGAATTAAGACGCACTACAACAACAACAACAAAAAACCGCTAATTACAATGTAGTGAAGAAAAACGTTTTCAGTCTGATTCAGGGTCGCTCATCAATTTATGGATATTGTTCCTTTGAATATCGAGAAGAGTCGGTTTTCAAGGTCGAGACCAGCGGGGTTGAACGAATCCAACAATTTAAAGGTGGCAGTGAAGACCACCGAAGATTGATTATCGATTATCGGTTTGGATGCCTCACTCTCTCTTCACATGGCTATGTCCCTGGCCTAGGAACCGATTTCACATGATCCTCACAAGAGTATCAACGTCTCACGCGATTCTAGCCGTGGCCCGAATGTGCAGTCAGACAGCATGACAGCTAGTCCACCCACCTTCTAGACTAGTGGTCACCAACTCCAAACACTGTCACAGGCACTGACATAAATCTTGAGATTTATAGAACTGTGATTTTGCTAAGGGATATGGTCTATATTTCATAAATATTGCACACTTGAAGGAGGAACTCATTTCATAAATATTGCACACTTGAAGGAGAACTCGTTTCATAAATATTGCACACTTGAAGGAGAACTCATTTCATAAATATTGCACACTTGAAGGGGGAACTCATTTCATAAATACTGCACACTTGAAGGGAGAACTGGTTTCATAAATATTGCACACTTGAAGGAACTCGTTTCATAAATACTGCAAACTTGAAGGGAGAACTCGCTTCATAAATATTGCACACTTGAAGGGAGAGCTGGTTTCATAAATACTGCACACTTGAAGCACGAACTCATTTCATAAATATTGCACACTTGAAGAGAGAACTGGTTTCATAAATATAGTACACTTGAAGGAGGAACTCATTTCATAAATACTGCACACTTGAAGGAGGAACTCGTTCATAAATATTGCACACTTGATGAGAGAACTGGTTTCATAAATACTGCACACTTGAAGGGGAACTGGTTTCATAAATATTGCACACTTGAAGAGAGAACTGATTTCTTGAATACTGCAAACTTGAAGGGGGAACTCGTTTCATAAATATTGCACACTTTAAGGAGGAATCCATCTCTTAAATGGACACTTTTTATCTATAATCCATTTCAGAAGTACTGCACACTTGAAGGAGGAACTCGTTTCATAAATACTGCACACTCAGGGAGGTGCTTCTTTCATAAGTATTGCACACCTCCGTGTTTGTGAACAGGTTTCTTGGTGTTCCATAATCAGTTTCTGATCTCGTTTTAAGTGTGTTGAGTCTGTTTGTCATGTTTCGCGTAAAACGAGACCTAATTCCACGTATTTATTTACAAGTTTAGAATAAAAAGTTTTTATGAATTAGGTCAGTGTTACATTTGAATAATAATCCCGGGTTTTCTTCGCGGGGAAATTAAAATGACGTCACAGATGGAGTTTTCCCGAGTGGTGATCTAAATGAGCGATTAGTTCCGGTTTGCGATTTTGCCTCACCTGTGCTATAGTCTTTAGTTTCCGAGGTGTTTCCAACCCATATTACTCATGCCAGCGTCTTTCATGTTTGTTTTAAAACCTTGTCATGCAAATGTTCATTTTTTTCTGTCTCCCCTTAAGCATAAGGAGGCTTAATAAGCGAAGCCAACTTCGATGGACGGATGTAACTGCTAACCAGCCAAGGTTTTTGGGTCTCAGCCTCAACAAAAGAATTAAAAGAAGCCCTTGAAATATTTTCCGCTCTCAATAAGCCGCTCGACCATAAATTGAAAAGCCGCCATTCCATTGAAAACAATCCCATCTTGTTGTGTGTGAGCCTGTGTCTGTCTTTATGAGTAGCAGTCAGTGTGAAAAGGTGTGTTAATGGCTTGAAGCTTTTAAAGATGCTGATGTCAACTGATTGTCATTTTGCCAGACGAAATTACTTTAGGGAAACGCATTCAGGGTCAAGTTTGTGTTTACAATTGAATAGTTTTTTATTTATTTATTTATTTATTTTAATTATTTATTCGTTGAACTTGGTTTTTGTATAGAGTTTGTCGTTTTTTGGGCGCCTTTGTAATTGATCAAAGTCAAGATGACTAAAGGACAACGATTCTTGTCAGTGCCATTTAAGCTCGGACGTGTGATATGGCAACAGCGCTTAGTGACGGATTGGAGTTGAGTTACCTGATGTATCATATCAGCAATGCGAACATCTATTTTGAGACTGATAACAGTGTTGCCAGAGGTATGGGTCTTGTCAGCAATTGTCGTGTTGCTTGGTTGCTTCAGCTGAAGGCCTGTTTTTGGACGGGGTCATTTTGAGAAGTTATGCGATGTTATTAACACTATGACGTCCGCTGTAGGGCTATAAAAACGCAAACTGTTGACTGTCGATGACCCCACAGTGGTGCCGTGAAATATTCACAAACACTATAGGCTGAGCGCTGGTGACGTCATATTCGGAAATTATTGCGCATGCGTCGTTGGCGATCTTATGGTTATTTACACGATTACACTGAAGTTGATATGTTGTGAATTTAAAATATGGATGCCCAGCCAGAGAGTCAGATCCACCGGCACCGAAACCAAAAAGAGTCCCAAATCTCAAGAAATACCAGCGGGTTTCAAGTTATGCGAAACGTTTGAACGAAAAAGGAGAAAATTGTAACTATCTAAGAGTAACATTACGAGGACTAACTTTTAGTGTTACTTAAACTAACAGACATAAATAGATGAAATGGAGAGACCGTTAATAACCCAAACTAACCCAATTTCTATGGTTTTACGAGTCCCTGTGGATGGCCCTTCCCGTGCGAAATCTTTCGTAACCTTCCTTCTACGAGAAATTGCGTCAAATAGGGCGTTTATTTTTGCATTCCGACAGAAACAGGACCGTAACCGGAGAAAGTAGTAGACCTTAAAACCATTTTCCGAACCGTTAGCGCAATAGAACAATTGACAAAATCCCCGCCTCGGGCTTAAATACCCTAATAGCCGTGCCAACGACTTTCAGTTTGTGAAAATCTTCTTCTGGACAGAGGATAGTTAAGCAAGACGCGAGCCTTTTTCCCCCGACACTAATTATACTAATTCGACTTGGAGAAAGAGGGAAAATGATAGAAACCGTTTAACGATAAGGAAGTTGTCAAGGATTCTCGCGGCGGTGGCTTGCGAAATAATTTTTTAATTATTATTATTTGAAATGGTTGCTTATGGGTTTCATTTAAAAAGAGTCTGATTCGATTTGGAAGAACGGGTTTGGAGCGGTGGTTGCCCCCCCGCCCACAGGTTTCGAAAATCCAAAAGGGAACAAACCTAAGTCTCAAGTTCATTCTACCCTTGAGACTTCTGTTACTTAATTCGGAGATGACGTAACTGATAACAAGTTAACAACCTGAAAGAGGTGGATGGGTTGGTGCAAGAACGAAATTTTTGATAAGTTTGGACTGCTTAGATAATATCTCAGTCAACACTCCCCTTGCTGACGTCATTATATAAACAAGGATGAGTTGACACCCAAATCTACTTGTCAGTGCAGCAACCGAAAAACGTGCCATGAGCCCAACCTATAAGAAACCGGAAAACGTGCAGAGATGGGTGGTCCACGTGCACACTCGCGATTCAAGGACGCGAATTTTTTGTTGTTGTTGCAAGTAGATAAATTGTTGAGTGACTGACACTCGAGTTTGGTATTAAGTGAACGGTGGGTAATAAAAGTAATTAAAAACTTGCTAATTAGGGTTGGAAAAGTCGTCGAGTGGTGGCAAAAGTCAAAATGAAAAATTTAAATTAGAGGTTAGAGAGGCGGCGAAACAATAATCATCATTGATTTCGTATTATTTATCTAAGAAAATATTTTCGGTTCGAGTGGATAAAGGAAAAGGATTCAGGTTCTGATGGCTTCTGGAATCTGGATTCCAAGGTTCCACGGTTCATTAATTTCCGAAGGTTAACAATTAGCGATGAAGGTCAACAGAATCGAGCACGTTTCTTGGACTCATCTGATAGGCTGAGTTAAAAGGTTTCTAGCTCCTCAACTCTCATTGCCTTCTCCTTATGGCCAACTCGGATTTGTGTCACTCTAAAGCCACAATAAAGGCGAAGGTTAGACAATGACAGACTTAAATGGAAGACTCGCAATTTATCTTTGGAAAGAATCGGCGAGTTTCAACTTGAACTTATTATCGTGTCCGTGTGTAATTTTTTCGGGTCATGTGTTCCATGTGCATGGTTGAAATGCAAGTGCATGTGCACGGATGAGATGAATTAGGCGGTTGCTCAAGGTTAGTTAAAGCATCAGCCTCAGAACATCGAAATGTGTAACCAGGGAAGAGGTGATCGAGACAAAAATTTTTTATCTTTGAATCGCACAACTCCAAGACCAGTGATTTGGATTTGTCGCGAAAGGGTTTATACATAAAATAGTTTGAGACTTAAAGTTATGCGAGTTTCTATTCTCTATTTGATTTTTAATGGAACATTGCGTTACTTTTGAAATAAGTTTTCCTCAACTGTGCAGTATTTATGAAACGAGTTGCTTCCAAACATTGCGCACTCGTTGTGAAATTAATTTGTTTTAGAAATTTGCGCTGCTGACGAAATGGGTTACTTTCAAAAGCGTGCAGTATTTATGAAATGAGTCCCTCCTAAAGGTGTGCAGTTTTTATGAAACCATTTCCCTTCTATTTTGAAACGAGTGTGCAGTATTTATGAAATTCTTCCTTCAAGTGTGCAGTATTTATGAAACCAGTTCCCTCTTCAAGTGTGCAGTATTTTTGAAATGAATTCTTCCTTCAAGTGTGCAGTATTTATGAAATGAATTCCTTCTAAAGGTGTGCAGTATTTATGAAACCAGTTCCTCTTTAAGTGTGCAATATTTATGAAACCAGTTCCTTCTTCAAGTGTGCAGTATTTATGAAATGAAATATTTATGAAAGTTCTCTCTTCAAGTGTGCAGTATTTATGAAATGAGTTCCACCCAAATCTGTGCAATATTTATGAAATAAAAGTCTCCTTCAGGTGACAGTATTTATGAAATTAGTTCCTCCCAAAAGGTTCCATCTTTATGAAATGAATCCTTCCTTCAAGTGTGCAGTATTTTTGAAATGAGTCCTCCTAATAACTGGCAGTATTTATGAAATGAATTGTCACTACTTGTGTGCAGGATTTATGAAATCCCTTGTTCGTTAATGTGTGGAGAATTGACGCAACAATTTTCTCTTAAAAAAGTGTGCATTACTTATGAAATAAATCGCATCTAAACATGTGCATTATTTATGAAATGAATGCCCCTTTCAACTGTGTAGTATCATCAATATGACTTGGTTACACAGTATTCATACAATAATCATCTCTTAAAAGTGTGCATTATTTATGAAATCATCCATTTTATGTATTCAATGTCATTGAAACGATAGTGATATCCCTTCTTAAAATAGTCAACACAAGTTTACAACATCACAAAAATCTTTCCAAGATGGTATATAATAATTCGTGTAACTACAAATTAAGAAACTTGATCGCACATCCGGTCGAATCTAAAATGAAACGTTTGGTCGTGGTGTTTACCATAAGTTGCCCATCATCTTAGACTAAATGGAAACAAATCTTCGGATGGGGTAGGAGGAGTATGAGTATAGACACTATACTCGCAATAACGGGATTTGAATCTTCTTTCTTCTTCTAGAACTATATTCTACTTGGAGACTTTTCTAATGATTATCTAGTCTGAAAGGTGGAGGATTTTGGTGGTGGTGGTGATAGATAAAATTATCTAGAGAAATGGAGGTGGTGTTAGAGGTTTGAGCGATATCCGTTAGAAAAACAAAAAAATTTCGTCGTAGGTAGTACCGATTTCATTTATTCCCTCGACTAAGGCCACCAGGAAGAATTTGAAAATATAAAATATAGATAATATAAAGAAAAATTCGCGTTTCCGGTTTATCCAAGGCAAGCAAGAAATGACCAGTATCCATCGGGTCAAACGTGTTGGGAGTGAAGCGACAAGTCCCCCAAAGGCAGAAGATTAACCAGAGGAGGAGGAGGAGGAGGCTGGAGGGAAAGGAGTCACAGGAAAAGAAAAAGGCGGTGCGGTTATAATATCATAATGATAATAATATAAATTAGTAGGTCTGTAAAAGGACATGAAAGAAGACGGCCTTACCCGAATTAAGAGAGTGCGTGACTCATTTGGGGATCCCTGGGGCTCATGCGAAGGGATTTTTCGCCAAAACCGAATCCCAGAGACCATGGGATATCGGAGAAATGACCTTGAAAGGTGATCAGGCGATAACGAAGACCTTTCGGTGATTGGTCGATCGAACGGTGTGTCAAAAGCGACCAAATTCAGGCTCAGGTGAGCCCAGAAAGTGGTCTGTTGACTGTCCTGAAGGTTTAGTATCTCTCTCGAGCTTAGGGCTGGGCTGGCAACAGTGGTGTTGCTGATCAATAAATCGGAAACTTCAAGTTGCGCGGATCAAAAGCATGAGTAAACTCTACAGGCCTTTTATTACGCGTTTACAAAATTAATAACGTGTCGGAGCGCATATTTTTCATAAATAATGCACAGTCTGTAGGATCTCATTTTCATAAGTTTCATTTCATAAGTACACTCTTGAGAATCTCATTTCATAAGCACACTTTCAAATCATACAGTCTTGAGGATCTCGTTTCATAAGTAGTGCACACTCTCCCAGAATCTCATTTCATAAATAATGCACACTCTTCAGGATCTTATTTCATAAGTAGTGCACACTCTCTCGAGAATCCCATTTCATAAGTGGTGCACAGTCTGGAGTATTTCATAAGTAGTGCACACTCTTGAGTGTCTCATTTCATAAATAATGCACACTCTTGAGGATCTTCTTTCATAAGTAGTGCACACGTATGTAACTTCGCTAAAAAAGTCTTCCGGCTCTTTTCCCTGCTTAATTAATTCGTATCGGGTCTCTTTTTACGCGTTTAGACAGTATGAATATCATATATTTAACACTCGAGGACTGTTCAGAGACTTTTTTTACGCGATTTCCAGTTCATTTTGACGGTTTCTTGAACACAGTCGCATCGCATAAACCGAAACCAGAGACCGTATCGTTTGTGTAAGTTCATGAAAATTATTTAAATAATAAGGTCGGGAAACGTCGAACTGGTTTTGGGGGTAACTTATCAAAATGGCGTCAGACATCAAGATGAAGGAGACGTCCTGCGAAGAGTTTGAGCAAACGGGTTTTGCTTTAATGCCATTCAGGAAGACATTAGCAACGGAAAGCCAGGAGGCCAGTTTGAGGAGTAGCATCTGTCTGGGATTCCATGACCTTGTATATGTTCACTTTGCATAATCGAATTTTCGCTGAAAATTTATGAAAGTGACGTGTAAAAATGAGTTGACACGTCATCGGTTTTAATTCAGCTGGATCCTGAGGAAAATGATTGGAATTCTCACGTTTGCTGTTGTTCCAGGTAAAATATTCCTAATAACTTCCGGTTTGTTCCTGATCTTCTGCGGCATAATCAGTTTTATCTACACACCGTTTGATGTTATGATGAGAGAGGTACGTACCATCAACTCCATCTGTTGGCAGTGTCTCGAACTATTCGGTGTAAATGAATTTTGGGTTTCGTTTCAGCGGTTGAGAATGCTCCCCGGATTCCCACCCTACGATTGGTGGAAGAATCCTCCCGACGAAGTCCTCCTCAAGGTTTACATATTCAACATAACCAACTCGGAAGAGTACCTTCGAGGTACGGAGACCAAGTTAAAAGTGGAAGAAGTCGGACCGTTCGTGTTCCGGGAAAAACTCCGACATTCGAACGTGACGTTCAACGGAAACGGTACCATGACGTATATCGCCCACCGCTCAGCGATTTTCCTTCCGGAACTTTCACCGAATGTTAGTCTTGAGTCGAGACTGATCGTACCAAATTTGGCTCTCCTGGTCGGTACCTGTCACCTTTTCTCTCCACGTTCGCCTCTGCTCTTTGACAGGTTTTTTTGGTTTTCTTCGTCTTTTTCAGGGAGGAGCTTCCTTTTTATCGGATTATTCTTTCATAACCAAAATAGGGTTTAACATGATTATAAGAAGACTGAATAGCTCACCTTTTGTAGAAATCTCAGCCAATGATTACATGTGGAATTGGACGGATCCGCTGGTCGGAGTCGCGCAAAAGGCGATGCCGCATCTCGTGCCCGTGTCAAACATGGGCATCTTAAACACGGTGAGTTCCTTCATTTCGAGTTATGCGGTGTGTGACGTCACGAATGATTCAAACAAGTTCAAACTGGTTGAATAAAATTAATTTTAAGGTTGATATACTGTCAGGTCTCGTTTTACGCGTTACACTATAGTGTGCAGTATTTTTGAAAGAAAGAAAAATTTTTATCGCCTCAATGTATGTTACAGGTTTACAGTAACTTCGTCGACCAAGTGACAGTGTATATAGGACCCGGGAACGCTCGAAGGTTCTTCCTCATCGACCAATTCCACGGAACCCCACGATTGGGTTACTGGCCGGATGAACGTTGCGACAGCGCCGTAAACTCCACCGAAGGAGTTACCTACCCCCAGTTCATCACGAGGAACGATACCATCAGGTATCTGAGGAAAACGATATGCAGGGTGGCGTCTTTGTTCTGGGCAAGTAGGTAGTCCATTCACAGGATGATCGTTACCGGAAGTAGTGTCAAGATCACGACACACAGAACCAAAGTCTGATTTGTTCTATTTTCAGAGGATGTGGTCCAGGAATCAATGACTGCTTATCGGTTTGAGCTGCCTGAAACGACATTCCACAGACCCAGTACTGACGAGAAGGACTGTTTCACTCTTCCGGGAGACACCCCACTGCCTTCTGGCATAGCTGACATTAGTCCTTGTTACTTCAATTTCCCAATTGGCATCAGCCTGCCACATTTCTATGGTGGCACTGAAGATCTCATGAGTAAATTTAAGGTTGAAGGCATGATGCCTGATAAGGAAAAACACGGAAGTTACGTCATCATAGAACCGGTTAGTAGGTTAAGAGATTAAGGTGACCAGCGGTTTAGTTTCTTCAAGTCAGCACTAATCTCTCGTTCCAGAATACTGGAGTTCCTATGGAAAGTCGAGCTCGGAGTCAGTGCAACCTCATAATCAAGTCTTTGGCGGGATTCTCCGGAGATCTCCATAAATTCAGCAATTCCATAATTCCCATGTTCTGGCTCGAATACGTGAGTCTCCTATTTATTAATCAATAAAGTCGGTTTAATGTACATAAATGAATTTGAGTTTGTTTTGTTAATAGGGTCAAGTGGGCCTTCCGCGGTATGTCAGCTACCTCATGTACTTCATCGTCGTCATTCTTCCGGCTACTCAACACTGGTGTTCGCTCCTGAGCCTTATCCTCGGAGCTGCTTTCCTCTACTTTGGATTCTCCTCCCATTTCCTATACATCTATCGACGTTTTGTCTACAGATACCACAAGTTCGAGAAAATCTCTCTCGGATATTTCAAATGATTGTGATTTCTTTTTTATGCGTTTTGTGATCATTTCTGTGACAAACTTTTTATACGCGATAGTTTTTTGTTCCTAAGCTGCCATTTTACACGAGATAGGGACCGTAGATTAATACCTGTGGGACTGAAATGGTGTTTTCCACCCCCTCTACCCTTTCGCTATGACATTTGTCTGAACCGATGACGTCATATGGGTGATGGTTATATACAGCGAAATGGTTGTGGGGTGTTGAATGTGAAGAGGTCGTCAAGTTTGTGACGTCACTACTGTGATCATTGTTTGAAATAATTTAAGGTGGATAAGGAACAAATATGTAATTTATAAAGTTTTTTAATAAATAAATAAATAAATAAATTTAAGTCTTTTTTATTTTCCTATTTACCCGTGGGGGTGATAAAATTTTATACCCGCACTGATGGATATCGCGTAAGTTCCCCTAAGAATTCGTATAAGTGTTAGGAACCTTCATCTTACAAGATATCCTACCTATCCTACCCCGGTGTATTGAAAAAAGCCTAAAGCACCATCTGGAAGGCGTCAGAAATTTGTAGAAAATAGTCACGAAAAACGTCGATTTTTGAGGCCTGGTATCAGGCAAACATAATGTCGTAGGAGGTTAAAACACCGCCATATATGGTCAGACATCATCCTGCAAAAATTTGGCATCCCTACTCTCCTGTATGTGAAATTGCCTAAACGATAATTCTAAGGATTCAGAAAAAGTTTCAAAAAATCGACGATTTTTGAGGCCTGGTATCAGGCAAACATAATGTCAAAGGAGGTTAAAACACCGCCATATATGGTCATAAGTCATCCTGCAGAAATCCTGACATACCTACATTCCTGTATGTGAAATTGCCTAAACACAAATTCTAAGGATTCAGAAAAGTTTGAAAAATCGTTGATTCCTGGTAGGCAAACATAATTTGTCGTAGGAGGTAATAAAATACCGCCATATATGGTCATACTTCATCCTGCAAAATTTCGACATTCCTACATCCATGTATTGGAAATTGCCTAAACGAAAATTCTAAGGAGTCAAATTTTTCTGAAAAAGTTTGAAAAATCGTCGATTTTTGAGGCCTGGTATCAGGCAAACATAATGTATTAGGAGGTTAAAATTCGTCGTTCGAAAAATTTTTTTTCCATACAATTTTTCCGCCATTTTAAAGATTCACAAGCTCCGCCCCCTGGTGCTATGAGAATCGTGCAAGAAGGGCATATTTGCATGTGTATTGCGAAATGGCCTAAAATTTCCGAAAAATTCTTCAAATTTCAACGATTTTTCGGGGATTTGTATTAGGCAAACATAATGTTTTAGGAGGTTAAACTGCATCGTTCGACGACTTTTTTTTTCGCCACATTTTCTCCGCCATTTTGAAAGAATCACAGCAATGGCGTCCTTACCATTTCTTAAAAAGGGCATATCTGCATATATCTTTTATTTGGAGCTTGAAAATTCATTTCTTATCAATAATGAAGGATATATTTGGATAGGTTTTATTGAAAAAAACTGTGCAATACTTATGAAATAAATTTTTTATTTGTATAAGTCTCAAACCCCGAATCAATAACGACATAAATTATCTATTATAACCAATTCAAATCAATTGTAGTCGGTGACAAAAACCAGCCAATCACGAAGAGGCAGAGAATAATCAATTTTTTGTTCGATATTTATTGTTTCACTTATTAATCAATAAAAAACAATAATCAGAACATAAATCAATAATTAAATTAATAAAAAAACAAAATGGCACCTTAGAAAGAACCATAGATAAATAGATAAAAAAAAGGTTTACATGAATAGATAATAACACGACGGGGACACAGCCTTATAAACAGATAACATCTAAAAATACATAATTTATTTATTTATGTAGTAACAAATATTTTACATAATTATTAACGGTGAAATATAAAAACAAACAGATAAATGAAAACATTCACCAAAGGCACGTATGAACTTATATACAAACACCGACTTATTGCTACCGAATAAGATAATATGTATGTAGATAAAAGTCTTTGTTTAAGCGTTCGAGAACGGTTTGTGGTTCATTATGACAGAATTCTTTCTGCTCGAATTTATGGCGGACATAATTGAGTTCTTCCTCGATATCGTCGCGATTTTCTTCCGGTTGATCATCGGAAATACTTTGATCGATAGATACTTGCTCTTCCCCCGAGCGTTTATTTCCAACCATCCCGCGAGTATGAGACAGTTTATGGTCGTGTAGATGAGAAGACCGATTCCGCATACGAATGAGATGACCACGAAAGCCGTTAGGATTCCGGGAACTATGAATACGACTAGATAAATGAGGAAGTTGATGTATGCTGGAAGACCGTCGAGTGCCTGAAAGGAGGAAACGTGTCATTAGACAATATGCCGGACAGTATTATATGCTTAGTCCTACTTTACTTAGGTTATTAAAACAGGAACACCTCATTTCATAAATAATGCACACTTTTAACGGCAAATGATTGCATAACCTCACATCGTGATTGTGGATTGTATCCCCGTTGCTCTCCTATTTATTCAAGCTAACTGATATATTTGAACTTATCTTGTACAAAATAAAATTCAAAATGGCGTCTGCTTTGAAAAATACAATACATATGGTTAAATATTATAATAAATAAGTGTGCAGTATTTATGAAATGAGTTCCTCCTTAAAGAGTTCAACAATACTGCAACCAATAGCTTCTAAAAATGTGCAGTATTTATGACATGAATTTCTACTTCTAGTGTGCAGTATTTATGAAACCAGTTCTCTCATCAAGTGTGCAATATTTATGAAATGAGTTCCCCTTCAAGTGTACTGTATTTATGAAATGAGTTCCTCCTTAGTGTGCAGTATTTATGACATGAATTTCCTTAGTGTGCAGTATTTATGAAATGAGTTCCTTAGTGTGCAGTATTTATGAAATGAGTTCCTCCTTAAAGTGTGCAGTATTTATGAAATGAGTTTCTCTTTTTAGTGTGAAATATTTATGAAATAAGTTCCTCCTTAAAGAGTTCAACAATACTGCAACCAATCGCTTCTAAAAATGTGCAGTATTTATGACATGAGTTTCTACTTCTAGTGTGCAGTATTTATGAAATGACATCAAGTCTCTTCTGGATCCTTTGCAGGTTATCTTTGCCTTCACCCAACACACATAGGCTGCTATTCGATGTAGTCCTCGTCCCAAGTCTTTGAGAACTGTCTAAGCTCAAAAATACTGAGCCAAATCCTATGTGGGCCATCTTAAAATGTCTCTCCGGTTAGTCTATTCGAGAACAGACTGTTAGGGGAAGGTCAGCGAAGAGAAATTTACCAGTTCAATCCAGACGATGGGGAGAACCAATTCGCTGAACTGAGAGATTTTCGGATTGAAACGGATTTTCTTCATTATGATGTTCGTCTGGATTCTTGTCTGGAACTCCATCGGCATTCCCAGGTTCTAAAACAAAAACAACAGCAATAAATCAAAAACAGCCAAAAAGGGTAGGAAAATTTTAGAAAAGAATTTCTGGAAACACTTACAGGCTGTAAAATGATGTTGGTGCCGTGCTGTTCTCTGTCGGGCGATAGACCTTCAACGTCTTCCAAGAGTTTCGGATCCGCGTCCAAGAAATGAGGAAGTGAAACAGCGGCTGGTATGTCTACAGACAAACAACATCAATCATCCAACGCTTCATCAAAGTGTGCAATATTTTTGAAATAAACCGAAATCAAACACACAACTAATTATACTAACCATAATAACAAGGAGTTATGTCAGAGAGTCCTTTCGGCAGGCACTTGGTCGTGTTTGGGTTGCAATAGCAGGCCTGAGCTGGGTTCACTTCCGGTGGATCGAACACGTTCACCGGAAGTTTGTACCAGTAACCCGGGATACCATTGCTCGTGATACCTATCAAAAAGAAATCAAATTTCAAACATGGAGGAGGGACTCGATCGGCTAATGTGTCAAACTGACCCATAATCACTTCAAAAACGTTGACTGAGTCAATCTGACTCATATTACTAAAGGCACTGAGTCAATCAACCTGAACTACACCTGACCCACCTTCTTTTTCAAATATGAGTGGGATTATCCGACAAAAGTTTTTCCTGTAAACCTGATGAACGATTTTCGGAGACATGTTCCTCGGGAATATGACGCCATCGCTTGCACCTCTGATCAGCTTGCACCTGTCGATAGGTTCAGGTCTCACAGGTCCGCTGCAAGTAAACAGACAAAAGGTCTTAGCCTGCCATAAATCCAACCTTCAACCTAATCACACAACTCAAATAACAGTTACACCTACTTCTCTGGATTAAAGTCTCCAGGTTTGTATCCCCAGGCAGTCAGACCTGGTGATCCGTTCCAGGTATCGATGGTATACTGAGGTAGGTAACCCTTGTCCGTCATGTTCAGCCCGTTGTCCTTCAACCTGATCGTTATTATGTTGTCACCTTCGTCGTACATCTGAAAATAAAACGGAAATCAGGAAACGTGTTCCACACCAAACATAATCAATATGACTCATAAATAACTTCCGATCACTCCTCAAAATAAGCACACAAACCCATCAACAACTGATTTCATAAGTCTTGCACACTTATTAAAGAAAACTCACACCCATAAATACTGACATTTACACAAATAAATTTCTTATTCAACTGTGCATTACTTTTGAAACAAACATCTTCATGTCATATGTGTGTCATACTGTTCCTCAACTGACAAACCAGTTCTTGGAAAAGTGTGCATTATTTATGAAATACATTTCTTTGTAAATACAAAAAGTGAAAATAAGAATTTAACTGATGAATTTGAACCTTTTCTTGTACAAAAGAAAATTCAAAATGGCGTCTGATTTGTACAAATACAATGTATATCATTAAATATTATAATAAACAATGTGCAGTATTTATGAAATGAGTTTCTCCTTAAAGTGTGCAGTATTTATGACATGAGTTTCTGCTTCTAGTGTGCAATATTTATGAAATGAGTTCCTCCTTAAAGTGTGCAGTATTTATGAAATCAATCGCTTCTAAACATGTCCACTATTTATTTAATGAATTTCCCCTTGCAAGTGTGCAATATTTATGAAATGACATTTTTTTTCAGGCACATTTGTAGGTTGTCTAACCCCCCCACCTAACACATACCTCCCTTCAATAAACGAATCTTTAGCTGAGGCTGTGCCGCACTTATGAAGTAAATCCCCCAAAACAGTGTGCATCATTTATGAAATAAAATTTTTCCCTCAAACAAAATAATCTTAAGCACCCAAAATCTTACGACCCAAACTAATACAATAAATAAATAAAATTTGGCCAAACCGCCAAGATACTCACACGATCCAATAGGCCAAAACTCGAAAACGGAATTTTCGTTGCAACAATTTTATTCGCCATCTTGACGAGGGGATCGTTGTAACCCCAGAGATAGTCGTGAACCGTTAAATTCAAAAATGGCTGAGACCCGAGATACTTCGTCAGAGTGATGAAAGCAAAATTCGTGAACATGGAAGAATCGGCGATCATCGAAGCGAGTCCCTGAAAAACAAATGCAAACAACAGGAATCATCAATTACGAGTATTAATTCACCCCCGTCCACCGCCCTCTTCCATCCCGCTTTTCCGACGTTTCGTTTCTTTCCTTCCCCCCTCCTCCTCTCCTCTTCCTCCATCTTGAAAAAGGGGGGAAAAATTTTCCGTTGGAAGCAGAGTTGAGAAATTTATTACGTAAATTAATTTCAATATTTAAATTTTATCAATAAAACAAAAATTTAAATTTAATTCGAAAAGATATGATGACACCATAAAACTGAAATTTAGAAGGCTGTGATTTGGAATATTATCAGACTAACGGTTTTTATCACATGGAGAACGCCCCGAAATTTGAATTTATTCATTTTTTGATTTTTCATAATTAAATTAATGAAATCGTACTCAGTTACTCAATCTAGAAGGCTGTGAACTGAAATTTTCATAAAAACGTTTCCATCCAGAAAATCTAAATTTCGTTCGAAAAATTTTCGCGATAAAATTGATTCGATGAAAGATCAGGTTCCTCGATTGCTTAAAGAGCTTAGTAAGAGTCTACGGACCCGGGGCTACAGTCGAGGAATTGCCGACATTTCCAATTTCCGATTCGAACTGGATAGAGGTCACGGTGGACAACAAACATTTCCTGAAAATTTTTTTTTTCTCTTGGAACGAGATGATCGTTCCCAGGTATTAAACCCAGCCTGAGGAATTCCGTTCTGCCCACATTTGTAAAACTAAATAAAACAAATAAAATTTCAAAATGTCAAGTCCGAGTAGTGACATCCGAGAATTTGGAAGAAAATTCTTTAAGACTTCATCTACGGGAATGGCGAACGACCTTCTACTGAAAATCACTAACCGTAAAAGTATAAATTCAACTGATTTAGGTATAAAATACAAATCTGACGAGTCATATTGACTCACTTAAGTAAAACAATAATTTTGAGTTCTCTAAATTTTTGCAAACACACTAACTCACCTAAGGTAACTTCAGTCTTTAAAGCTTTATCTCGAGTCAAACTGACTCATCAGAAATAAACCTTATTACACCAAGAGATGGGTTTGAGTCAAACTGACTCATCAGAAATAAACCTTATTACTCCAAGAGATGGGTTTGAGTCAAACTGACTCGTCAGAAATAAACCTTATTACTTCAAGAGATGGGTTTGAGTCAAACTGACTCGTCAGAAATAAACCTTATTCCTTCAAGAGATGGGTTTGAGTCAAACTGGCTCATCAGAAATAAACCTTATTCCTTCAAGAGATGGGTTTGAGTCAATCTCATCAGAAATAAACCTTATTACGAGATGGGTTTGAGTCAAACGTCAGAAATAAACCTTATTACTTCAAGAGATGGGTTTGAGTCAATTTGACTCGTTATGAGAAAATACTGATTAATCATCAACTACAATTTTTAATTTTTTCGTCCACCGCCCTCTTCCACCAAAACTTTTCCAAGGTTTTTGAATTTTCTTTTATGTTTCCCCTCCTCCTCTCTTCCTCCATCTTGAAAAAGAAAAAAAAATTTTTTCTGAACCAAATCCTTTCACTAAAGGCAAACCTTTAATTCAAAATGAGTCAAACGAACTCACACAGATATACTACTGACCACTAATACCGTCAGGTTTGTAGCCTAACTGTCCCTTCATACAAATTCTGTTGGGCTTTAATAGAAACTTTGATCAAAATTGGCTCACTAGAATCAGTCAGTCACATCCCAAATTGACTCACTCCAATAACAACTACAAACTGATTCACCTTAATCAAATCCTAAAGTCAAATTTGACTTCCTGGATTAAATTATTGAGCCAAATTGACTAAAACAATAACTAAGTGAATTAAATGGTAGAGTCAAATTGACTCACTTAAACGAAATTCACATAAAATCAACAACCAAAGTTGAAAGTTTGGAACCAAACATCAAAAACTATTTACTGACTACATCACTATTAGCAAGTTACTAAATTTGATCACAACATCCCAGGGAAGATTTCTGTGGAAAATTTTTGTTTACTGAAACTAACATACAAACGAACTCATTAACAAAGACAAACAAACACTTTGAAGTACATGCTAATTACAAAAAAATTTTTTAATTAAGACCTCGGAAAAAGGTTGTAAGGCCATCCCCCCACGTACCAAATTCGATCAAAGTTTAAATTTATTCAAATCACACAAACGGCACGACACGTCACAACTGCGCGTCATTTTAAAGGAACCACAACTCACCAGAAATGGTATATTGGGCACGACGACTTTTTCCAATTTCGGATTGGCCACCGAGAGCTCGGGCACAGCTTTAACAGTTCGTCTGGGTACATACGACAGCGTTCCATTGGGATGAAAAATTGGATTTGTGTTCTCCAAATGCTCTCTGGAAAAGAGAAAAAAAAAGGTTTTGAGCACTGTTGTATTACACAAACAAAATGGCGTCCATTGAACTTAATCCAAAAATCGACTCACGTGTAAACGTAGGGCCCAAGCTGCTGAACCTTCAACTTCTCCTTCCCCGCGAGGAATTCATTGGAATTTGTAAAATTAAATATATAAATCTTAACATATACAGTTACAGGCGGAGCCAACCATAAGTCTAAGACGAAAGTTCCAGGCGCAAGACTTAATTTCTGTAACAGTAACCAAAAGAAAAGTTAGTCTATCACCCCTCTCCTCCTTCTTCATGTCAAATTCATAATTTGTCACAACTTACCCAATTTAGGACTTTTTCTAATGGATCAAACAGTCTTATAAAAATGGCTACTGAAAGAAGGGCCAAGCCTAGACTACTTAGAAGAAATACTGAAAAACAAAAACAACAAATTAATTAGAACAAATTTAATTGATTTCTGCTTTCTGATTGGAATTTTGAGTTTGTTGCTGACAGTATAACATCTGAAAACTAAAAACTAACAAACTCATCAGGGGTAGCTAACCCAACCTATACCTCATCAATTAATGAAATTAGCTTTAGAATTATGTCAGATTCTATAATATATTTTAAGAATTAGATCTAGATTCATTGTAGCTAACTCTTAACTACAATTTGAGGCTAACAATTCAACTCCATCAAATTATCACATCCTTTTTATAATATTCTGATGGAGGTGAATTGTTAGCCTCAAATTGCAGCTAAGAGTTATATATTCTAAGAATTAGATTTAGATTCATTGTAGCTTTTAGAATCTGACATAATTCTAAAGCTAATCTCATTAATCCTCTTTAGTAGTCAACCTATATGGTCTTATTAAAACTAACAACACTGCAGGAGTTACTTTTTGGATGACTCCTCAAACTATGAGATGAACTTAATCTAACCTTATAAACTGTTTATGACTTGTACTATATACAACTAATCCATTAACACCTTGCAAAGTATATAAGTAGACTGGCAATCAATGAATCACAAAACTACTGTCAACCAACCACATTAAGACATTAATCAGATATAACCTAACCTTGTCACTTAAGATTAAATTGTAACAGTAGTCAGATATAAAATCATTTCCGCTCAGACTTGAGTTTAGTAAATAAGACTAAAGGTAATTACCGACCACCTAGAACTAACTCAAAAGATATCCGACGAAAATCTGGTAGACAAATATACGAAATTCAAACTTCGGTCAATTTTTCAGTCCCCGATTACAACCCAAAAATGTCCCGACGTCCAATTCTTTCGATTACTTTTAAATAACCCAATTTAACTCAAAAAATCTCCATCTTGAAGCTAAACCACCAAACTGGATCGTGAGGAAAAATTTAGAACAGTTTCCATCAAACAAGAAAGATAAAAATCAAAAGGGCGACATTTTCTCACAGGAACCAAACCCTTTCGCCAAGATTAAATAAAAAACAAGATGGCGGAATTTCTTTTTAAAATTTCCAGAATTTTTTTTTATTAGTATATTTAGACCAGTTATCCTTAAACAAAAATTTGATTTGACCTAAAATATTAGGACACCAAGTCAATAATAAGTTTATTACTTATAAATTTATACTAATTAAATAAAATTAATAAAAAGAGAGAGAGAAAATGGGGGGAAGAGAGAGACATGGCGGCGTAAGGGAAGCTGCCTCAAAAACGATCGCGAATTTCCAAACCTTGATTTTTATCACGATTCTCAGAATATCAGTTAATGTTATCATTACTATTATTTATTCACACATTTATGGGTCATTGGATATGAGAACGACCGCAACCTCTTTTGAGAAACCCATTAAAATGATTCAATAAACATAATAGATTGAGGTATAAAATTGTTTTTACAACTGTCTTCATCTTTCTGAGCTTATCAAATTAAACTCACAATCAAAATAATGTTATTAAACATAAAAACAAATCATTTATGTTAATTAGCAACTGTCTATATCTGTAAATAATAATTTACAGCTTAATTTCACATTAAAGATGTGATGTTCAACTAACTGGCAGAATCAAAATTGTAAAACCAAGATGGCTGACTCAAAGCCACTCAAAATTCATTTTTGTTTATCAAATCATTTAGTCCCCAAACAACCAAATTATGATATTTATGATTAATCACACTCCTTATTAAAAATTCTTTCAATATCCATAGAATTATGTTGGTTTTATTGATTATGAAAACATAAAAATGAAATTTTTTCTGCAAGCTATTTACAAATCCAGTTGCAGTCACAGCTTGAATCCAGCCAACCACTTGCTTTAATTATTTAAAATGAAATAAAACAGCAAACCTGGTTCTTAATTAGTTTAACCAACTAAAATTAGGTGAACTTTACAAAAACATCATAAATTATGTTTGTCCTGAGGTTATATTCCCAATTAAGCCAACATTAATTCACAATGAGACCAAAATTGAAGTCATTATTAGTCATTAAATAATAGTTTACATCTTCTTTCTTATTTTAGACTTATTAATAACAAGTTTGTCATGATAATAACCTGTCTTTCAATATACTTGACAGTTTTCTATCATTTTTTTGTGATAAATTTGTTTTTTATGTTCACCCCATGAGGGTGCCATAACAAATCTCACTTCACTCTTCTGCGTCTCAATTCTCACTTAACTCAATTCAGACTTTTATTATACGTATAACAATCACTCAAAAGGTAAACAAGTACGAAAATGATAAACGGAAATCGAGGAAAGAAAGTAAACAGTTTCAAAGCGTGATGGCTGTATCATTGCACGAGAAGAAAACGTTACGAAAATCGTGATACAAGGCCCGAATGAGAAACCTGAGGATTTGATCGACGTTTGAGAGCATAACAGAAGACGAAATGAACTCCGATTTTAAGTCGAAATTGATTGAATTCATACTCACATTTCTATCAACACTATTTATTCACGAAACTTTGAGTACACCCTGTTATTAAGTATTCAAAACACAAAACCCGACATGAGCCAACAATCAGCTGGAAGGTTGAGTCTTCTGCCACGCCGATTTCATATCGTAACGGTAATAACGTTCTTTTAGTTCAAATATGGCGGACTTTTTCGCTCTCCGGTTCACCAATTTGCAAATAATCTTTATAAAATTACTATGATGCTTTTATTATTTTCTTTTTCATTGATTTTCTAAAGACAATTATTATAATTCAATAAATACCAACCAAAATTATTTTAATTACACCAAATTTCCTGATGATTAATAACAAAATCATATTTTCTATACGTGCCGTCAAAACCCACTTTCATGTCATCTATAGGTTGCGTGCTAAAAGTCTACCATCCTAAATATAACCGATTTGATTATATAATATTATACATTTTTTGTATAAATTTGAAGGATATCCTACTTTTTATGTGTCAGCTAAGTTATTAACAAACCCCAAAATGCACAATGGTTAGGTTATAGTAGGCCATTTTGGTTGTAACGGTTTTTTTAACACACAAACAAAACAAAAACCTTTCAAACTCTATCTTATATTTAAAGGCTGCTTTTACTCAACCTTCCTTATCTTATTTCTATAATATTTCTTCATCCTCCCCAACCTCACCTACTTCCTGTCTTTTATCCAGACATTGGTTTGTTCCCCAGGTATACCACAAACCTTATATCCTACCAACAACTTATAGTCTCTCATGAACAGGTAGTAATTGGGGATAGAAGAAAATTTATTTAAAGGTAAGAGAGAAGATTAAAATTTAAATTTGAACTGTATTCCTTTCCAACTACAGTATAGTCTCATGAGGATTTGTTTTAATACTGCTATGGATCATATTATAATTATCTGTATTGAATCCTCTGTGCAATGGATACTGATACAAAGCCAATTCTCCAGCTAAATACTGGAATCTCTTATAAAATAGGACTTTCACCTTCATTCTACTCCATTTTCCTCCATTTCTAAGTGTAATTAAAGTAAATCCTTGATCACTATAATAGTATTGATTTATACTATGTTGATTTAGAGATGATGTACCACAAAAACTTCTTTTAAAATTTTAGAATTAACCCCAAAACTTTAGACCAGTGATTTTCAAAGTGGTTTATATCCACCCTCAGAGGTCTATGACAACCTGTAAGGGGTCTATATCAGTGACCATAAAATTTTAGGGGTCCATGAAATGAAAATGTGGGGTCCACTCAACATACACTGATGGTACCCATTTACTTACATTATACTATCTTATAGTATAAAGACAAACATTATTTACAAAAGTATTTACTTCACTACAGTGACAAATTTACAAAAATCAGGTAAGTAGGGGTCTGCCCAAAACCCAAAAAACATGGCGAGGGGTCTACCACCCAAAACTACGACTGCTTTGAACTAAAACACCATTTTAAGCTGTGTTCTGTGCCAAATAATTTTATTTGTTTCAAGTACAATGAACCAGATAAAATGAATGATGCGACCAAATAAAAATCACAAACAGATTAAATAATAATTAAATTATTTTTAATTAATATTTTTATCAGTCGTTATTAATGAACTTTAAAATTACATCGAATAAATTTATTTTTCGCCAATGGGCTTTGTTCGAGAAGCGGAAACGTAAACAAATCCACGGCATTTCTTTGACACGTGGTGACTGTCTTCGGAATAAGGTCCCAGAAAAGGGGAATTCAGGAAAAGTTTAACGAACTCTTTAAAACTATTCGGAAATATGTCACTATTTACAAATCAAAGGCAAAAATTTTTACATCCTAAGGTCTCATGCGTGAAAATAAGTTAATTATAGAGATTATTTTTTGTGGTCAACAACGGCCATCGACCAGTTTTTCTTCTTTTCATCTTCCCTCCCCCCCCTCCTCCTACCTCCTCTTTCACACTCTTCCAAGGTACAAGTTTCGTTTTTCAAGGACGTTCGGATGAAATTATTAAAAATTTCGGAGTTTGGATTAGAAATGAAGGTGAATGAGATTGTTCTGAGCCTTGACAAACGTTGTTTGACCTACGCGTTGTTTTTTTACGAATTTTTTTTTGAACACCGTCAAAAGCCCGCCAAACGGAAACGGTTACGTATCGTTCTATAAAATAAATAATCATTACCTCTTTTTTTACGTTTTCTAATTTCATTTGAAGAATTGAGCAATCCCTCATCGTCCTGCCGGTCCCTTCCGAAGTATTTATCCTTCGTCGTACTCGACCCTTTCCAGTACTTATCTGGAAACCCATCGACTTCATTCTCTCGCAGGCTCCAGTCGTATACGTTGTCGAAATTCAAATCTGATTTAACGTCGAGTCCGCTCAGGAGAGTCTGCTCGCAATCTCCTTCCGCCTCTGATTCGTTATTATTGTCGAAATTTTCACTGGGAAACAAAACAAACAAACCGAAACTTATAAAAGCAGACGATTTTCTAACAGTCATCACAGGTGTTCGCAGTTTTTGAATTAATTCAAATCCCGACTTCCATGTAAACAAAAACAAAAAAAGACTTTATAACGGTTCGCTATCCCGGTTCTACTGGTGAAAATAAAATTAAATGACTCAAATAAATTTATATTTTTGCAAGTTTCAACTGTGAAAACCTCTAATGTTTATCATTATATAATAATAATATAAACTTAATTATTATATAATATAAAAGTGTAACATAAAAATTTATTTGACTGATTTACTTAAATTTGGGACAGATTCAATGGGGGGCCATTTTCAATCGACTTGTGAATTTTATTTATTTTAGGAAATATTCCAAATCGAAACTGTTTCCTGGTTATTTGGATACAGAAAATGAAATACAGTTCCAAATATACAGAAAAAAAAATTGTTAAACCAGGTAGGGTTAGAATTGTTATTTAAGAGCTTCTCACTCAAAAATAATTTCAACATCCTTCCTGAGACCCCATACCCATACATACCAAGTTATGTAAGCGGATTTAACTCTGCAGTCGTTGTCGTTGCACTCAGCACCGTTCAGTTTAGTTTGACAGTCTTTGCAATTCGGGAATGAGCATCGACATTGTTCACTTTTGCACGATCTCGGCCACAGAAACGAAAACCTCGACGTTTTCTCGCATGATTTCAAATTTCTCGTCAGCTTTTGTAGGGTTTTCGCGGAATTCGATCTCTTAAAACTGTTTATTATCGAGGGGATCGTTTCCGGTAAATCGATCGCCATTTTGGCGTCTTTCGAGACAATCCACGAATTATTCTTTAACCCGCGTGATGATTTCCTCGAACTTTTCAACAAATCCCGAATATTTCTCTTCGCGAATGTCCCAGATATCCTTTAGTGTGTTACCGGGATTTTCGAAATGGCTTTCCTCACTCTGAAGCTTTCCAACTTCCGCTCTGGTTGGTGGGAGCGCGACGGAATTCTTGGAATCCCTACAAAAGACAATAATCAAACAAATTAGCCTGATCAAGTACCGCACACCATATTAATACACAAATAATCCTTTAAAAATCAAAACAAAGTTTAATAAACATAACAAAGCTCATGGTGAGCCCAAGCCACCACCGCCACCTCAAAACTTATTAATTAATCAATTCAATAATTACTCAACAATTGTTATTATTAACCAAAGTTTAATAGTAAAATCAAATTTCTAAATAGAAAGAGAGCTTCGCAATTCATTTTCATAAATTGTGTAATTATTATGTTTTTGGTATTGCACCGGTTAAGTGGTTGTCTTGTTATCATCCTCTTGGAGGAAGCTAAAAACTATTCAAAATAGGAAAAGGAAATAGTGAGAGAGAGAGAGAGAAGTGAATGAAAAATGAGGAAATGGCCAAAAAAAAATTAGCAAAAACAAACGGAAAATATCTAGTCATTAAGCAAAACGTTTAGAAAGTTTTTTTGAAGCTGAACCCGCCGCCGCCGCCTTCTCCTAACATCAATTCGCAAGACTGTAATCTTCGCTGCATAATTTTATCTACCTTCAAATTCTTTATTAAACTTTTTCACGAATCGTTTCGATTATTCATTATCAAACAAGAATGTTATGTAATCGTTTAATAAGTGATTCAATAATTTATTGACAATTAATGAAGGAAAAGAGAAAAAATTTTTCTAAATTCAGTCAGCTGGAAACAAGCCACACGTGACCAGAGTACTTGTCACATGGAACTTCAAAGTCCACGGAAAGTTGCAAGAAAAATTAACACCGAAGAGACTTTATCAAGAGGACAGGAAGTGTCTTATTACTAATACTCCTTCCTTACCATCAAGATGAGTTAGCTGCGTCATTGCATAACCTCTCCGATCATAGCCTTCTATAAAACAAAACTCACGAGGTCCCTTTTATGTATTTTCCTCTTTTTTCCCCATTCTCACGATCTCAAAAAGAAACTTGTCTTCTCAAAACCTGTTTGTTACAGCCTCACCCCCACTCACTAATTGGTGTCTAATTGGCTCATTAAACAAATAACATTTTGATATGGTGGCTTTAAGAAAAAAAAATTTTTTTACATCCCAACACTCGGGTTTACAGTTGTTTATTGGAGTATTTATTACCCCTGAAGTGAGTCAGTTTGACTCCACTACTTAAACAAACGACACTTTAATTGAGGTAATCACATTTACTCGACGGGATATATTTACGCGCAATACCCAACATTCACTTTTTGAGCTAATTTGACGCCGTAACCTAATTATGATGTATGTTTTGACTCAACGATTATGTTTGAAAGGAGACAAGTCTACTACAAGATCCTAAAACGGCGACAATTTGACTTTGAACCAACAGACGACCTTATTTTAACAAATTAATTTCCTTAGCAGTGTTGCTAGACTATCTTCAACTAGACTATACACTCAAACCTGTTTTTGTGCGATAGGGACCGCATAAAAAAAATTTCACAAAACACCACGTCCACTATAAAATATAATTTTGCGGAACACAATTAAAAAGTTTGTTTTTATGCGAAGAGCTTTTATTTGTTTTTAAATGTCGAATAGAGAGTTTTGGAAATGGACTACTCACATCAAAAATCAAAAAAAACAAAATGGCCGATCGATCCTACTAATTTTTTTACTGGTAACTTCGTCAATTATGTTCAATTTGATTGAAATTTTTATTTACCCTACACAAAAATCGCACAAAAAAAGACCGCACAAAAATTTGAGAGTATTTGCATTCATTTCTAATAAACAACAGCAGAGAGTCGATTTGACTCATACAACTAACTTCAAAAACCTTTCCAAACAAAAATACATTCAAATCCTTATAAAAGACCGTTGTGCATTATTTATGAAATGAATTAAGAAAGTGTGCATTGATTTTGAAATAAATTATACGTAAAAGAATTGTATGACGTTAATTCTCGTGAGGATTCAGGAGTAATGAACACACTTCCAAAAAGTGTGCAGAATTTATGAAAAGCGGGATTCTTTGGAATTTGTCCCCATTCAAAAATTTTAGGTCTAATAATTAAATAAATAAGACATAACCCCAAAAAATTTAAATTAGTCAAATTTGCTCAACTCCTAAATCCAGTTTTGGAACAACTAGCTCGAGCATCAAGTCAGATACCAACATCAAATTCCATCGACGAACACCCGGTTAGGTTAATAAATTTTTACAAGTTCCAACCTATTACCTATGTCTTCATAAGTTTTCAATAACATCCAACAATACTAATCGATAATTAGCATAAAATTTTATTTAATGAAGTGATTTAAAGTCAAGAATATATCAAGTTCAAGGAAACTGACAATAAAATCAAAATAAATTATTTTCTTTATCGAATGAGCCTAATAAATACGCTCAGGTACTTCCGGGAGGAAATGTTGGTAGTAGTGGCGGCGGCAAAGCTTCATTAACATCCCATTGCACTTCCGAATTCATGTCTTCCTCCCAAAGGTGAAGGCATTTAAAAAAAAATTTGAGAAACCGGGTTTTAAAAATATTCAAAGACGTAGGTCATATTCTAACGGGCTGTTTTGAGGTCGATCAAAATAGAAAACAAAAACGAAAACTTACATCCTGCAAAACAAAATGGCGGCCGATTAGAAACGAATACCCAGAATCATTTTTCCCAAATAACAAAAGGCAGAAAGAAAACTCTTCCTCAATGAAAAGTCAAATCCGAACTGTTTTCACAATTTTTTTAACGGAATCGTTATTGGGTATGGCATTGGAAGGTTATCATTGAGGTCGTTCTTTGACTTCTTTTCTCCTAACCGAAAATCCCAAACGCATTTCAGACAAGTCACCAACACCGCCACCAAGAGTCAGCAGCAAAACCTTTCCTGGTCTTTGAAATCAACCATTTCTCCTAACTAATTCACCTTAATTAAAAATATTTTCAATTAACTGAAAGAAATCAATAAATAAATAATTTATGTAAGTGAAAACCACCGACGAAGAAAACAATAACAGTAAGATCGATGTGCATTATTTATGAAATGGTATGTGCACTATTTTTCGAAAACTGTGCCACATTTATCATCAAGTGTGCATTATTTATGAAACCAGCGCTAATTAAACTCGCGTTTCTGTTTAAAATGTATTCCTACTTAAAACTGTGCAGTAATTATGAAACGAATATCCATTCAAACTGAGCAATAACCATAAAATCGATTCTGTTAAAGGTATACGAAATAATCTGTACACAAAGTGTGCAATATTTATGTAAGTAATTTCGGATGAAACTGTGCATTAATTTTGAAATAAATCCTGCTTAAAAGTGTGCAATAATTATGAAATGAACGCTATCCAAACTGAGCATTAACACACAACCTATGAAAATAACAATGAAAATGTGCAATAATTTTGAAATGAATCCCTACCTAAGAGTATCAGGCAATAATGGAATGAATTTACACAAAAAGTCTGCACGACTTATACAAAATAATCCCCCCCACAAGTGTGCAGTATTTATGAAAGAAACATGAAGTCCTACTCCCCATCATACTCCTACACTCAAAATCCATCGCTGAGGATTCACGAACATCACAACCCTCAGATAAATTTAAATCACTCGATACACCTCAAATTTTAAAAATCATATCAATAAACAATTTAATAAATAAATAAATAAATAAATAAATAAATAACCAATTAATTCAGAGACTGAACCAAAAAACAAACAACCAAAACCGACTTTGCTGACACCCGAACCAATTTCGAGAAATAAATGATCGACGAGAACTTTGATCACCCCTTAAAAATACGATTCAGACAAATTTTTTCAATAGATAAATAAATTTTTTTTGTCGATGTGCATTTGATTTATTAATTAATAAACCAAATTCGAATTTTAAAACAACAACACGAGCCTAAAGTTCGATGATAAATTCAGAAGTTCACAGACTAAGTTTCCTGTTTTCGAAACAATCGAATCATGATCACCGAGCTGACGAAGGAGACTGCTGACATGAGTTTGAAAAACCAGGCGAATACATAAGTTATTGACTCCTTATTAATTAATAATATCGAAACAAATCACAGGTGATGTTTTATGGCTTTAGACACTTCTTATTAACAAATAACAAAAATAAATTTTGACCCCCCCCCTCCAAATACATATGAACTGACCTGATATCATAATTAGCGATTTGAATCGTATCAATCACTTCCGGAGTAGATTTTGGTGACCTTTTGACCTTATTAATTGGGTGGCCAAAAATTTTTTTTAACGAATCATTAACTAATAGGCTGATATTGACCGGTTAATCTTAGACTTATCAAAAATGGCACAAGCTTCCAATTTCGTTGATAAGCTAATCTAAATTTGGAGGGAAAAATCGGGAAACCAATAAATTTAAAATGAAAGGTCTTGTTCGAAGTGAATTTACGAATGAGCAGTCTTCTTAGAATACATTTTAACTGATTTGGTTATTTGGGAGCGTAACTTCAAAACGCATGAATTAATTTCAACCGATTAACACATTAATCACTAAATGTCGTCTGTTTGGGTTAATGGTATCTTCTGTCTGCGATTATTTTATTTAATGATAATCATCAGCTTATTAATACAGTAACAATAACACACAATAATAATCAGACAGCAATGTTAATACTATAAAATCACACGTCTTCCATTTCAAATACAAGAAATATATACTAAATATGATATTATAATATTTGTCCGTCTGTCTGGAGTCAACAGTGCCTCTCATTTTCAATTCCTCTATAAATTAAGACGTAAAATTCCTTCAAGAAAAACTGTTAAATCGCGTAACTCTAAATACAACCAATCATTCTCTCACAATACATAAAAAATGAATTAATCCAAACAATACAAATAATCGTGCATTATTTTTGAAACGTACTCTCCCTACAAACTGCTCAGTATTTACAAAACAAACTTTTAAACTGTCACAGTGTGCATTACTTTTGAAATGAACCCCCTTCCCCTCAATACAAAATTAATAAGCCCTAAAAATATGTAATGTAACATACTAACACACATAAACGACATATAAGATGACCCATTGCTTAAATGATATCGTAACGATGTGAGAATGTCTTTTTACGGCACGAGTTAAGAAATTAATTTTTCGGTTTAAATAAAAATGCGTGCAATATTTATGAAATGAGTTCCTATTGCAATATTTATGAAAGAATGTTTCAAACAACTACGTATTTTTATGAAATGACTAATTGCCCAAAATTCTTGTCTCACTTATGAAATTGCCGTGTACGTAACTCACACTAAAGAAGAATGCGACGTTTCGATTAACTATAAAACCGGGTAAAAAGAGGGCGCACAAAACGAAACCTGACTAGAATTAACTTTAATAAATATTGGGGCATCGCTGGCAAAATTTTTAAAAATAAAATATATGTGTTAGGATACGATTTCTCACACAAATTGTGCATTAATTATGAAATAAAAGCTTCGCTAAAGTGTGCAAGTTTTTGAAACGAGCTCTACATACGATTATGTATAAGGTATAAAATAAATTCTTGGCGGAAATAAATCTTATTTATGAACTGAAGTTTTCTTCGAGGAGTGTGCAATATTTATGAAATAGAAACAGTATAAGTGTGCAATATTTATGAAATAAAGACAGAGTGAACGGGTGCAATATTTATGAAACAAATACGGTGTGAAAGTGTGCAATATTTATGAAATAGAAAAGTGTATAAGTGTGCAATATTTATGAAATAAAGACAGTGTGAAAGTGTGCAATATTTATGAAATAGAACAGTGTATAAGTGTGCAATATTTATAAAGAATAAAATGCAATATTTATGAAACAAGTGTGAAAGTGTGCAATATTTATGAAACAAACACGATGTGTAAGTGTGCAAGACTTTTGAAATAAGCTTTTGATTTTTTAATGACAAATGAATGTCATACAAAAATGTGCCTCGCTTATAATATGAGTAGGAATTCATACTAATATATTTATGGGGTGGGTTCAGGGTTATAATTACTAAATACTTGACAGGAAACCCACCCTCATCTCCATTGTCATCCCCTAAATCCCAGAAACACTTGTAAGTCTAATTGACATAAATCAGTTCTACAATTTTCTCTTTTATGTACACCAAAAATAATTTTTATACTTCAATTCATACCATATATACCATGTTATTACCAGCTGGTAACACCGCTAACTCCGTAATTCATTAAAAGGAAAAACATTTAAACCGGAATTCAGTCACGTTTTTCATCGCTCCTTCAGTGACTCCTCTCCCTCTCCCCCGGACATCCGTTTTCCTGTTTTTCCCGGAAACTTCAAACCGCGTTATTTCCTCGACATAACATTTCCGTTCTGGATTGAGGAAAAAGAAAATTAATTTCCACAATCGATGAAAGGAAAAATAATAAAAAATAAATAAATAAAATAAAATAATAAGTAAATAAACAGGTCTTGGTCGCCTTCTAATATTCACTTTTAGGAAAAAAAAAATGTCCGACCTTCCAAGCGGATGTATCAACCTGGGATAGGTTGATAATTAAAACCCATAATTACAAGACCTGGAAATGAATAACGATCGAACATTATTCAATCGATAAGTTCACGCCTATTGAGACTCTCTTCAATGTCGACATTTCCTCATTTGGGTATTTGGATATACTTTCAAGTTCTGACAAGTTTGAGGTCAATCAAAATTTGCAAACAAATAGCCTCCAGTCAGTCCAAATCAATCAAATTCAAAACTTTGTGATTATTTGCGAAATTAAATCAGACTCGAATATCGTGCATTATTTTTGAAACGTATTCTCTCTGCAAAGTGTGCGTTATTTTTGAAATTGATTCACCCTCCAATATGAAATTAGTTGCTCATTAGCATCAGAGTTGCATCAGAGCCACCATTAATAAAATGAAACCTTCGTTTAAGTGTGCATTATTTTTGAAAATAGTTCACTGCGAGTGTGCATTACTTATGAAATAAACAATTAAACAATCCGTGTGGCGTTTATAAAATGAGTTCAATCTCTAAATAAGCGTGAATCGCTTACGAGCTCTTTTTGCTCCTGCATGTGCAATATTTATGAAATAACTCTGTCGAGTGACAAGAAATGAGCTCAGTCTCTAAACAACAGCGAATCATTTTTAATTGTATTCGATGGTTAAGTGTGCATTATTTTTGAAATGGATCCCCCTTCAATACGACATTAGTTCCTCATGAGCGTACATTAATGAAATAAAACGTTCGCTTAAGTGTGCATTATTTTTGAAAGTAGTTCTCTGCGAGTGTGCATTACTTATGAAATAAACAGTAAAACAATCAGTGTGGCGCTTATAAAATGAGTTCAATCTCTAAATCGCTTACAAACTGTTTTCTCTGCTGCATGTGCGATATTTCAACGCAAAAGTGTGCAATATTTATGAAATGAGACTATGGTGACGGAGTGCAATATTCACGAATAACCCTGTTGGGTGACAGGAAATGAGCTCAGTCTCTAAATAATCGCGAATCAGTTTTAAATTGTATTCGTTGGTCAAATGTGCAATATTTTTGAAATAACTCAGCTGAGCGACAAGAAATGAGCTCAGTCTCAAAACAACCGCGACTCATTTTTAAATTCTATTCGTTGGTTAAGTGTGCAATACTTTTGAAATAACCCTGCTCACCGACAAGTTTATTCTTGATCAGTTAGACAACCAAACAAATAAACGACCTCCAAGAACAGGGCAAGAAAAATTTGGGGGGTAGATAAAAGATCAAATCAATTATTGTTCAACGACTTCCGGTCGCGTGGGTGTAAAACATCCGGTAGGCGCCTTCCTCAAAATCCCAAAACCAGTTTTCAAACGGCAAAACCTTGTAGCACGAGAGGATGAAAATCAAGGCTCAAAACCGGTTTCCCAGAAATTATTTATCCGCGAATATCGATATCAACAAATCGACAAAAGAGCAAACCGGAAAATGAGTTTCCCTAATCGCATAAACTATTAAATTAATAAACCGGAAATAAAGATAAAAACGATACGACGCAAGGGTAATCGGAGTTTTTGGAAAAACCCGCCAAAAAAAAGTCATAGAGTAATAAAACCAAAATCAACGGCTCGTAAAAATTTCTTTTTATTTATTTATTTATTTATGTTTAACTGAACATTGATCCGCGTTTCCAAATCAATAAAACTCTTTCAACATTTCCAAGTGGCGGTTTTAACGATCCTTCAATCAAAATAACGACGATGATAATAATAATTTCGCGAATAATCTATGACGTTAGAATCTTTCACAGATAAAAACAATAATATGGAACGATGAGGTTATGTAAGAGTCAAGTATAAGCGACCTCAGTAACCGGAAGAATGAGATCAAAAGAAGAAGAAAAAAATCAGATACATAGAGTTCAATAATCTTGATGTAATTTAAGATGAATTGTTAACCGAAAGTGTTATTTCCGGTTGAAATGTTTGACTTGGAAGTCATTGTTAACCTTAATTTTAGTCTTTAATACGAAAATCGATTACGTTTGGGAGGGAAAGGGGGGGAGGAAGTTTTTGAACCTGGAACAAGTTAAAAAATCAGGTACGAACATGTTGTTTAGACGATGTGCGTGTGCGGAGTCGTCAAATCAAAATTTTTTTCGTCAATAAACGACAAACTCGTTCCTGGTTCGTCATCTTCTTCTGGTTGTTATAACTGTTTTGAGTTTCGGGGCTGAGGAACTTCGAAATGTTGCGTTTACCAGGCTTTCGCTATCGTTCTTCTCGAAATACCTGACACAAGTGAATGAAAGGCGTGTGCAGTAGTCAACGACCCCGAAGAACCATTTGTGCCACTTATTTCTCTAACAGTCCATCAAAATATTAACCCAAATTGACAGATGAAAGTGTGCAATATTTATGAAATGAGATTACCTCGAAAGTGTGCAATATTTATGAAACGAGAAGGAGTACTACTACTTAACTACTAGTAAAAATTAAAATTCGAATATTTATTGAAGTTCTGTGTAAAAGAAAAATAATTTTGGGGAGAAAACAAAAATTTTTAATCAACCCACAGTCCTCCTCAATGTGCCCTTATTTATGAAGTGAAACGTTGATTAGTACTGTGCATTATTTATGAAACCAGATTAATTCAAAGTGCAATATTTATGAAATGAGATTACCCTGAAAGTGTGCAATATTTATGAAATGAGATTACCATGAAAGTGTGCAATATTTATGAAATGAGATTACCATGAAAGTGCAATATTTATGAAATGAGATTACCATGAAAGTGCAATATTTATGAAATCTTACCATGAAAGTGTGCAATATTTATGAAATGAGATTACCATGAACGTGTGCAATATTTATGAAATGAGATTACCATGAAAGTGTGCAATATTTATGAAATGAGATTACCATGAAAGTGTGCAATATTTATGAAATGAGATTGACATGAAAGTGTGCAATATTTATGAAATAGAGCCGATTTATTTCCACGATAGCAACAAATACAAGCATAAACCAAACCGACGTGACGGTTATATATCAAACCAAATCGACATTAAAGTGTGCAATATTTATGAAATGAGATTATCCTGATGGAGTGCAATATTCACAAAATGAGATGAACTGTAACAGAAATCGTGCATTACTTATGAAATAAACCCTAGGAAAAATGTGCAAAATATTTGAAACGAGTACGACATCTCATCAGTAAGTGGTTGATGAGCTACAAAATCATTTCCTTTAAGAGTCTCGTTCGACGGTTTAGAACTTATGTGTCGAGTAATTTATCTCTTCGTCTGGACTCCATGTCATTGTCACCCATAAATAATTTTTGTTTGTTTTTGGAAAAACAAAAAAACGCGAATCCCTGGAATTAATTCGATTCAGACGAGGAGTCAAGGCCTCAAGTGACGTGTGGCACCCCAATGACAGAGTCAACCGACGTCGAGGTTCTTCGCGATTCGCGAGACTTTTTGACGAGGTTGTCTACCTATTTCCACGAACTTATTCCGGCAGGTGTATGCCGATATCAATGAGAAAGATTTAAGATTTAAGATTGCGAATTTTCAGACGTAAATAAAATGACCTCCGTCCGTCAAAAACTTTGGCAAAAACGTTCTCTCTGGGGTTTTAAAGGAGTTGGCCCCTTTGGGTCATTTCCATCATGACGGGGTTTTATGTTAATTACCAAGAAAAATATCAGGGTAACCCATTTTTATTAGTCCTTTAATATTTAAGGGCTTTAGCATGTTAAGACACGATTTCGTTTAACCTCGCTACGGTACGCTCAGAGATACGTGGATGGGGACATGGCAATCGCCTTTGTTTACCGTCCAAGGAACATCGTTTCTTCACCGAAGACCTTCAACACCTGAAAACGTTTTTTCCTTTAACATGAAAATATCCCGAAGGACCACGCTAAGTGCCCCACACATGGTATGGTCTTGTTACGAGGAGATCATCAATAACAAGATAATCGTGCTAACAGAGTCCTCACTTTGGTTTTAAAAACCCGTTTTGAGAGGAAGTTGTTGAAAGAACTCATTTTCAGTCCATAAATAATTGGCACTTTTATGCTGGATTCATTTCAAAAAGTAATGCACACTCCCTCGAGGACTCATTTCACAAATAATGCACACTTTCACTAAGAGCTTTTCATTTCAAACCCAAAAATAGCCTGGATAAGGAGAAAAACGATGACAGGAAATGCATTTCGAACTACAAATAAATAAATAACTGTGCATTATTTATGAAATAAATTTTTTAAGAAAGCATTTCATATTACTATTAACTCACTTCTTCTTACATAAACTGTATAGACTTCTCTTCATAAAAATGTGCAATACTTTTGAAATGAATTCTGCACGAAAGTCTGCATCACTTTTGAAATGGAATCAACATGAGAGTGTGCATCACTTTTGAAATGAATCAACATGAAAGTGTGCATCACTTTTGAAATGGAATCAACATGAGAGTGTGCATCACTTTTGAAATGGAATCAACATGAGAGTGCATCACTTTTGAAATGGAATCAACATGAGAGTGTGCATTACTTTTGAAATGAATTCTGCAAGAAAGTGTGCATCTCTTTTGAAATGAAATACGGCAGGAGTAGTGTAGTGGTTGAAGTCCCTGTCTTGGACGCAAATAGTCGTCAGTTCGAATCCTCCTCCAGCATCCTCTTATCCCCCAAAAAAGGGCGAAAAACCGGATTAAAACCACCACCACCACTTTTGAAATGAAATCAACACGAGAGTGTGCATTACTTTTGAAATGAATCCCGTAAGAAAGTGTGCATTATTTATGAAATAAAAATGAGCTTTTCATTTCAACGACATCGCTTTCAATTCTCTAAACACTGTTTGTGTTAAAACGTTCTAATTTTCAAAATGACGAGCTTTGAAGACAAAAACGCGTCAGACGAAGCCTCCAGTCGACATGTTTATTTAAAAACTGGAATGAACGATTAGGTCTAAATGAATTCAAGTCACAATCCTAAACCGGCTTGCAAGTCAGGACACGCGAAATAAAAAAATGAATCGCTTGAAAGGGACAGTGCCCCGGCTGAACTCTCGCTTTCTTCATCTCCAGACATTTGCGTCAACACCAACACCGGTCACATGGCCAGTATACATTGTTTACGTTTCAAACTGGAGCTTTGGACTCATTTTCTGGAACTGGGTCTAAGGTGAAGGCCGCTTTCCGTGAAATCACTTCCAAGAAATGAAATTATAGAAAATCAAATCGACTTTGATTCTAGACGCAAAAGGAATGACTCATGACTACTCAGACCGTAACCAGTTTTTCAGTTAGC
Organism: Columbicola columbae; assembly: GCA_016920875.1. Lineage (NCBI taxonomy): Eukaryota > Metazoa > Arthropoda > Insecta > Psocodea > Philopteridae > Columbicola > Columbicola columbae. The sequence goes on along the minus strand of JADMLL010000011.1, from coordinate 6,512,705 downwards.
CATAACTGAAAGCTCGTAACAGACGATATTACTCTAACAGTTATGAAAGCTTTGGAAATAATTTTTTCTTAGTTTTTACCGCTAAATCCTAAAGTCCAAGGAAAGCTTAAGCAATCAAGATGTCCGATTCGTTCTTCACCTCTTCCACGTTCTCTGCCAGAACTGATTGAAATTTACAGTGCCACACAAAAAATCTAAAACTCAACTCTTACGTCCTCCTCCGTGTGCATTATTTTTGGAATAAGCTCTTCATAACCATGCATCACTAATAACGTGTAATAGAGGCTCGTTCTAACGCGTTGGTGATTCCCTGACCGCTTAAATCAAGACCCGGCTGGTTGTATTTTTAATATTCTCAGCTGTCAGAAATTCGCATAACTTCGAGTTCCTTAGATTAACCGGAGATCCAAATTTTTTTCTTCCGTTATTGAGACTCGGGTTTGACTCTTCTAGTTACCCACGATTAGAAAATTTTCTGTTGGATTAGTATAAACCAAGCTTCCGTCAAAGCTGATCAAAGCTCCTGACAACGTCTCCACCCTCCCCGGTAACAAAATCAAAACTCGTGCACACCTATCTAGTCAAAACTACTCGCACTTTCATTTTAATTGATAAACTTGGTAAAAAAAGGCTTTCGGTTCAAAAAAGCGATTTATAAACTCGCCAATTAGCCTTTATTACCGCCCTGGATAAAAATTTAAATTTTTATTCATTTTATTTACCAACATACGAACAGACAGTTATCTAAATTACAACCTTGTTAGTCCTAATTTATGTTACCTATCGTTACTGTTCTTATTTAATAAAAAACTTTATTCGACATAATTTCGAACTAACCAAAAACTGACTCCATAACTCATTTTATTTATTTATTTATTTATTTGGCTACTAATTACACCAAAAAGCATTTGGACCTCTCATCACTTCCCAAACCCATTATTAACATTTTACTCATTACAATCAGATCCTGGGGACATTTTAAGACCACGAAATCTACTTTTGATTAAATTATCCATAAAACAACCCCCAAACCCCCCAAAAAAATTTTATACATCAAGTTTTTGCAATAAGACGATCATCCCCCAAACCATCAAATCAAATAACAATCGACAAACCCGTGTGCGATCACGAAATAAATTATTCTAATCCACGACAAACTTTCCTGCTGTGTCACCGGTTTTGTTTTACATTTATAATCAAAAACATTACCCCCAGGGCGTATAATGCAAAAAAATTACTTAATATCTCTTTAGTATAATTTTATAACGACGCAATAATGATAATAAAAATTAAATAAATAAAAATAAAATCGGTTAATAGTTATAAATATACTCCACGATCTGCAAATCCTTAACTTAATTCGTTTTTATGTTAATTTGATTTCGCTTCTTTTATAAATTAATAACTGCTCGATTATCGATTATAATAATTATTAATATTCATGACAAATAATCCCGGTATATGAATTTTCGCATAATATATACTGTCCTCACGTTTTATAATTTAAATTTTCCTTATACAAAAATAGTTTTAAACAGTAGCACCAAATGGGTTAGTATAGATCACTGGATACCGACTTAGTTTTGTGTTTAGAATCTTTATAACTCAGAATATATACACGCACATATACACCGATAAAATGAAATAGTTGAATGGTTTTACTAACACCGATTAAAACTTTTATACAAAGTTGAATGTTTGGTTTTAAAAAATCATCCCCCCAAAAGAATTTATACAAATTGTAGTGGATTGTGATTGATTGTTTATAAAATATTGTAGTAACTACAAAAATATTTTTGTAATTAAATAAATCAATCAAAACTCATCAATAGGGTGATGGAAGTTTCCTCCAAAGGCAAACCAAAATTTAGAAAGAAAATTCAAACACCAAAATCCACAAACAAAAAAAAATGGCGCCTAACAAGACTAAAAAAAATTTTTAACACAAATAAATTTTTAAAATACTTACAACAATTGTAAGTTAGTGTCGAAGAAGTAACAGAAAATAAAAAACAAAAACAAAAACACCAAAAAACTCTTTTTCAAATCTCTTCACCAACAATAACCAAAGAAGAATGATTCAAGTTTTTTCAGCATTTCACATCATCTGTGGTGAAAATAAATAAATAAATAAATAAATAATAAAGAAATTTGTATGAAAAATCTTCGGCAAAGATTTGCTCGCCATGGTGGGGGGGAGAAGGAGATTTTCGGAAATGGGAGGTGGAATATAATCCAGGAATGACGTGAAAGTAGAATGTGTTCTTCGTAACGTGCGTGAACACTTGCTTCCTTGCTTTTTTAGGTGGGATGAAAATGCAGGTGAGTGAGTTTGAGAAGGGATAGTGTGCAGCTTCTGTAAGGAGCCTATCGAACATTTTTTCTATGACTTAGAAAGACCCTCTCTCTTTTCTGGTTGGCGCTAAACGAGTTCCAATATCAGAATTTTTTTTTTCCTTTCTTCCTCACTCACATTAGATAAGATATTCGCGGTGTTAAACGACGAGACTAGAAATTCTTTTTACGTTTTACTATGTCCTCTTTCTCAAGATCAATCACGAATTTTGTCTTTTCTTCCCCGCACTTGGGAGAAAAGTTATCGTCTTCTTGGCTTCCTGCTCATCATTTACTATCAACTTACTCTCACCCAAAACGATCAGTCGTATATTTCTCACACTACCACACATCCCTGTTCATTTTAATTCAATTCAATTTAATTTAATTTAGAAAATTTTTTTAATTAGCTAAAAGACATCGCCACCATTTATAGTATCAATAATACTCAAAAACTATATATTTCATCTGATAATTAATTTCATTCACTTTGAAAATTTAAGAAGATTACTTTTCAATTTCTAATCACACGGCTAAATAAGTCATTTTATAACTTTTATTCCTTTTTAAATAAATTAATAAGACAAATAAATATTGCAATCATTTTTATTATTTTAATTAGAGGACTATTATTAACAACAGACGTTTTAAGCCTTAACAGTGTTCATTCCCCAAAGGTAATTAATATTCTTGATAATTTTAATCAAAATCTGGTTTTGAGTTATGCTCACACACTTCATAAACAGACAAATACATACCCCGGAGCAATCAATTTAATTGTATTAGGAAGCTTGCTAATTTCAACACAAAAAAAATTTTTTTCATTTTATCGAAATTACTTATAAAAGTATATATCATCTTACAATTCTGTTGGTTTAATTTTGGAAAATAAAAAGACATGCCGTTTAATTGGAATCATGTAAGCGAATTTTTCTGACTAAAATTTCCCGCTTGGATTTAGGAAATCTAAGAAGATATTTATATTTATTACGCTAATTAGAGAAAATTATAATTAGTATTTAATTATACACAAAATATATTTTGATTTAGATGGTGTTCATTCTCCTTATTTTAATTAATACTTCCGTCAAATTTGGTTTCAGTTTGGTCGGGAGTTATGGTGTCATAACACATATATACTCGCGTATAATGTTATTTTCTGTATACTTCTTCCTCGCGTATATTTATGGTTTTATGACTAATTAATCGTGAGAGTGGAGAAAAAATATAAATTAATAAAACTTACCTTGCGAAATTCGACCTATTTCTCACGGAGAAATTTCAGTCATTTTGGGCGAGTTGGTAACACTGCTGAAGTAATCCCCTTTATGACGTTTTCCTTGTTTACTTAATTATCTGGTGATTATTTGTCAATAAGACTTTACATTATTTACCAATAATAATTGGTACCAAAATATATTCGAATGTGAAACCTGAAATGAAATAAATTTTTATGTAAAAATTAAAAAGAAAAAAATTATTTGACAATTTTTACGTCAGTCATGTTTTACATGAATATCAATATCAGTTTCCTTCCATCATTTCTTGGAATCCTTTTCCTCTTTCCGTCTTCCTGCCTCCCTGTATGCCAAGAAGTTGACCTTTGTAAATATCATTAATATTATTTAACGAACAAGCAAACAGAGCGTTGCGTATTACAGTTAAGCTAAATATTGATTTATGTATATATACCATCATTTTTAATAAATATGAATTTGTTAGTTTTGTGAAAGAGTCCAAAGGTAAAATTGTTATAAAAATTTTTTGGAACTAAAGAAACTCAGTAACAGGATGGTTCATGATGTTTCACGACAGCAGGGTAATAAATTGTTATACTGTGATCAATTGCTATATAAAGCTAGATCAGGGGTGGTCAACTATCAATCCGTCAATTTGGTTGGTACTTTTATACTTCCTCAGACATTGAGATCTTTAAATATTTTTAACACTTAAGACTAAATTTTGAATTTGTTTTACTGTTTAGAAGTTGAAACCAGGAAAACTTATACGTCTACAGAGGACTGTATGAATGTATACAAAAAATGGGAGGCGGTTATTCTCGAAGCATATTAACACTAATTAGATGTTTTATACCCAAACCTTATTTGTCTCTTTATATAAACTAACACTAAGGTCTAAATCAGTGATTCCCAAAGTGGTCTATATCGACCCCCAGGGGCCTATGACAACCTGCAAGGGGTCCATGATAGTGGATCTCAACATACACTGATAGTACCTATTTACTTAAGAAATTTTGAAACTTTTGTCTCTTGCGGATTATTCTTACTGTACAGATTTGGTAATTACTGTATCATAGAACCGTACCGCAGTATATACATTATTTATACAAACAAAAAATATTTTTATAAAGGTGGGCATGATTTTTGAAACAACTAGTCGTTAAGATTAATTTTTGATAAATAAATTTCTGATACTAGTGTGCATTACTTTTGAAATGAGTTGTTGATGCTAGTGTGCATTACTTATGAAATGAATTCTTGGTACTAGTATGAATTAATTACGGATTGGATTCTAAGTACTAGTGTGCACTGCTTTGGAAATGAATTGTTGACATTAGTGTGCATTATTTATGAAATGAATTCTTGGTTGAAATGATTTCCTGTTGTATATGTTCAGTATTTCTGAAATGAACTCCCCACAAAATTTCTTAAAAGAAATCTATTAGAGTACCTTATCAATGTGTGCATTACTTATGAAATGAATTCTTGAGAGTAGCCTATTTACTTACATTATACTATCTTATAATATAGACATATACATTATATATAAAAGTACCTACGAAGCAATAAATTTACTTGACTACAGTGAGAAATTTACAAAAATCAGGTCAGTAGGGTGTCTACCCAAAACTACAATACACTCCAAAGGGGTCAACGACACTAAAAATTTTGGGAACCTACCAAAGCTCCACTTGTAATTATGGTTTGACCACCCCCTAAATTAGTCTATAGTTCAAAACCGGGTCAATTAGTCAGACTTCCACATTCTTCTGTGGTGATTGTGAAGTCAGATCTGTCAGAGGATTCGCCGAACACCGATTTTGTTTATGAGAAAAATGATTTGAAGAAGTTAAACTGCTGACGACAATCCTTCCGGAACAAGAAATTTATAAAAAATTGATTGGAGTAGAGCAGAACAGAAGGAAGTTAGAAATCGTGCATTATTTATGAAATGAAATCCTTATAAGCGTGCAGTATTTTGTTAGATGTGTTCTTACAGATTAATTATTTAAAAAAAACTGTGCACCACTTATGAAATGAGTTCCTCATTGGCATGGCTTAAAACGAGTGTTGCCAATTTATTAATGAAATGAAATACGCATTTCCGGAAATTCGTCCCTGGATTATTTAGAGAGAAGGTTAGCAAGAAAAAGTCCTCCGCCAATCAGATTCACCTTTAATTAACATGTCCTCAAATTTTTATTACGTAAGTTTCCGTGAATAAGAAAAGAGAGAGAGAGAGAGAGAATTTCGGACTGGTTCAAAGGGGCTTCTCTCTCTAAATTTTGTGGAATCTCTTCTGCGATGCCCCCTTGACTTTTTATTGCATTCACCTTAACTTTAACTAACTTCAGTTGTTCACCTCAGCCGCATTTTACTTTCAGGATAAACTACCTGTCATAGATCATAAAAGAGCGCTAAAAAAACGACGAGTAGCTCGAAGGGAGTATCAACGATCGTGCCAATGTCATTGCCAAAAAAATATTCCTCCCACTCTCTTTAAATTATCTATCTACTTTGAATTTCCTCAAATAGAGAAGATAACTTTTGAATTATGCAACCGTAGAAACCGGAACGTGGTTGTCATTTTACTATTCCGCCATTTTTTTTTGGGAAACTTCTTCATTTGTTTTGAATATTTCGTTTTGTTTACTCCACTACAGCTTTATGTTTCATAAATCCTGCACAAAAATAATCATTTATAATCCGAACTCGTTTTACGCGTTTAGTCTTTGGAGTTGAGCGACCTAATGCTAACAACCTCCTTTTTATGTGATATGTAGTTCACGTTTTTGGCAACGACTCGTTTCATAAATTATGCACACCATTCGAACCACCCGTTTCTTTTGCAAGGAATTTATTTCATAAATAGAGCACATGATGAGTTCGTTTCACAAGTATCGCACGTCTATTTATTGACTTATACGTCTTAACCAATAGACTTTCGAACGTTGTCCTATTGACTTAATCACGCCTTAGTTTCGTTTTAACTTTTTGGCACAATTTAAATTTGGAACGTGCTCCTTTAAAATTTGAAGTCGGGGTCTTATTTTTACGCGATTTTTGGCTTAAAATGTAATTTTTAACTGTCTATTCCGCATAAAAAAAGACCTGATTTTTAAAGTTATTTTCAATTGTTAATACGGTAAATAGGTTCGGAAGACTATCGACTATCTTCGCAGACAATACAAATTACGTCACAAACCGCCGACTAAGGTAAACACCTCTTCAGAGACATTACAATGACAGACGAAATTTTTACCTCGAATCACTTTCATTCCAAAATATCCTCCGTTTGTTTTGGCGCCGTTTGTATTTTTTTTATGCGGATTCTTATCTACAACAACCAAACAAAAAAACCTTTTGCACCACAACAAACCGTATCTCACCACAGAACACACCAATTCACAATTCAACGATTAAAATCACATCCATTTCCATTGTTTTAATGGTTTACTAACTTATAACTAAAATCACAGTCAGTAACTCATTAATACATAACCACACATCAACACGATTTCGGTTCCTCAACCTCTTCCAAACAAAAGAAATTTTTTCCCGGGTGAAAAACACTCATTTATGACAGAGTCCGCGTTGTTCAGACACTATTAAAAATGTCCTTACTTGTGGCTACGTCCGGTCCCAACATATGTATGTGTCCACCATTAGATTTACGTGATTCGAATCCGCCATTTGAAATAAATCTCAAGTTTGTGCCAACTTTCAGCGAGTCTTTAACGAAATGATAATAGAGAGAGAGAGAGGGAGAGGGAATTGTTAGCGAGTTTCGCAAAAGGTAGAAATCTGTATTAACTTATTGAAACAATAAAAATTGGGTCAAATCTTTATGTATTGTAAGAAAATAAAAGGACCTAAGAAAAATAAGGCGAAAGCGATTTAGCAAAATTCGATTGAAATTTCGTAACTGTTTAACGAAGATATTAAAACTGAAAGAAAGAACTTTAACCTCGTCAAGAATAGATTTAATAATAGTAACAATAACAGTAATTATAAATCATCTACTAATGTACTTAAGAGGGATGTTTAGTTTAAGTGTCTGTCCTCTGTAACAAACCCTAAACCTAGTTCTTCTACTTTACTGACTATATCCTTTCGTAAAACTACCTCTCTTACCTGTCGCTATAACTTCGTGACATTTCCGAATCCATCATCAACCAACGTCCTGAATGAAAAACATTTTGATGGGCGCTGACTGAGAACCTGAGAGGGTTACAAGCACACCACCAAAATTCTTCCTTCTGCCACATCTCCCTCCTTCAAACCCCTGATTAGTGGGTTGACATACCAATCCACGCTGTAGGCATCTAAAAAGGTGATAAATGAATCAGTTAATGCTCAAAAATTATTTCATAAATGATGCACACTTTTTTTTAAGAATTCATTGGGAAGTTACGTCTTTTGTGATGGAGAAGGTTCTTCCTAGTCTTTTGTATTTGCTTTTTGTTGTGAAGAAGTCATGTAATCCATCATTGCCATTTCCGGTTTCGTACAGCGAAGAGATTGACATCTGAACCTTTCCATTGAACCTATACAAAAATTTAAATTTTCTCTCTATAAACTGATCAATAATTTCGGTTATATTGACTGAGACTGCGTTTTCCTAATCCATAAAAATTATATTTTTGTTTTACATCTTGAGAAATGCTAATTTCGTCATGTACGTCTCTAGTACTTCTTCAACATCATTGTTAGAAAGACCTTCACCAGTCAACAATTATTATTAAACTATGTACAACGCGTAGTACCGCCTAACACCAAAACAACGCTAACCGGCATTTGATTAATTTTAATTAAAACTTCCCTATACAGTATTAATATTAATAATAATAGTTTTATTAAGTTATTTATACTTTTAATCAATCAACTGAACAAATAGTCTTCAACTGTTACTGTAAAAAAAAATTTTATTTTATAAATTCTATTGTGACAAGAATTTTTGTTACTGAGAAAAACTCTGTCAAGACCTAAACACTATATTTTAGCTATAAACAATTTATATACAGCTGATTATTTTATTTTTATAGCAAAATCAATGACTTTAACTGTTCAGTTGACTGATATACTTCTCATTATTAATTATTTCTAAGGGTGAGCTTTTTTTGACATGTCAGCAGTTTATCTGGCTCATTATATAAAATTCTTGATTCAGTATATAGTTATTCATGTACATAAGACTTCCACAAAAATGTTTTTATCAAGTTTCAAGTTTTTTTATTTATTTTGGTTAAGATGACAATTCATCTTCTGCCTTTTTGGGTTTTTCTCATTAATCCAAGGCACCGTGTAAATATGTCACAAAGTCATGAACAGAGTCAAGAATAGATGACAGTATATTTATTCAAACTAACCTCTTTCACCTCACTGTCGCGTGAGTTGCTATAAATGAATAGATATAAAAAAAATCTCATAATTAGTAAGCTCATATCGAGCAAAAAAATTAGTATTCAACGCAATAGAGTTGTTGGTTAACAAAAAAAACAATTGGAAAAAAACATATCGAATTTTTTGCCAATAAAATGTTTCATCCATCACATTAACGAATTTATGAATGAACCTAAACCTCGTCACAATTTGACATTGAACTTGTGACGAAGTAAACGTCCTTTTGTCAAGTTTTAATAAACAAAAATTATTGGGTTTTTCACAAACCTTCGAATCAGCACCAACTCACATTTGAGCCTTTTCTCTACTCCCCAATAACACCTAACAGACCCCACTCATACCATTCACTGTACTCCATTCTGTCTCACTACAACCTTCATGATGCCAATATCTCTTAGTTGGGGAAACGTTTGTATTAAGTGCTTCATTTGGACGAGTATAGCTTTAGTCATTAATACTAAAACCATCTTCCAGATGCGTTTTTAGTGATGTTGAATGTTTGTTCGAACAGTTCTGAAAACCCCAACGATTTTAGTGTACTAAAACTAATATTGTCCTTTCGTCAATTCCACGTCTTTGGCGTGAAATCACCTTGAGTTCGGTGAACTAGAAACTGGTCTTTTTTTACTTTGAAAAATATTAACTCAAATAAATGCCTCGAGACAACCTTTTCTAACCCTTGACGGGGAGAAAAACTTCTGGGAATTCAAGCGCGCAAAACGAAACCAACCTACGCAAAATTTTTATTAATATTCATAAACAATTAACGCGTATCAGTACAAGCTCAAATTGTTTTTCATAAGGTCATGAGTTAATTTGACGTAAATATTCCTTTAGAGGAAAAAAAAAATCAATCTTTGTCGAGATGAGTCTCTGCTAAGGGGAAATATTTTTCTCTAATTTGCATAGTATTCAAAGAAGTGTTTTAAAAAACATATTTAAATAAAACTAACATTCGTCAATCATTCCGCTCCTCTTGTACTCGGAAAAACTCTCTGATGGCATTGATTACGTATAATTAAATTTGCATCCATTGATCGATTCCTGAAAGTAATAATTCGGACTAAAAGTTCGTTATATGAAACGTGGCTTTAGCTGGGAACTGAAAATTATTATATTCACAAAAAAACTAAGTAATTTAGAAAATTTAACTTTCAAAAGAAAAATAAATATAAAACTTGAATTCACACAAAAAGATGGCAAAACGTTTTTATTTAATCAATACAGCTAATTAAAGCAAGATTTATAATTATAAATTAGAAAAGAATTTAAATTTTTAATAAAATTTTTCGGTCATTTACAAAGTTTATTTTCTGTGAATATTACACTCCTAATATCGAACCAAAGAGACTATCGGATCATGATGCGCAGGAATTTTTACTTCTGCAGGGTGTACAAAGGCGGTGAAATTTTTTTCTAGGTGCTTGTTCTTCAAAAGTAAATAGAAACTTTTCTTTTAACTATTTAAGATATTTTTTTTATTATATACTGAATACTTGTCATGGCTCTAATATGAAAAGTGTTTAGGTTTCTAATATGATAGTGTTTAGGTTTAATTTTGCTATGAGAAAATCCTAATTTGCGATTTTCTTTATTGAGGAAACGTCTGGCCTTGGATTTTTAAATAATAGAGTTATTTTTAAATGACTTACTTCTCATTACATATTTAGCACTTCTATTACTTTCAAGAGATATAGATTTACCTAAATATTCAGACGAAGAGGGTCTTTTATAGTAGTTAAGAAATAAATATATATTTCTCTTTCAGAATGTCAATTTAACGTGAAAAGAATAGAGGCAAGGAAAAAGGTCAATTGAAATATGACTGATAAAAAAGGAAGCAACGATGTAGAAAAGGCAAAAGAAACGGCTCCGAGTAAGGAAGATGAAGAGTTATCCGCACTATTAGATAGTAGGTATTGTGTACATTGATGTAATGTGTCATGTGAAAAAATGATGAAATGAGATAGTCAAGTCAGTGGTGTCTAGGTATGTACTCGATAAATGGAGTGAGGCTTTCTGTCAAACAAGCACTGAATAATGTAGTCACAAATAATTGCAAACACTAAATTCATTGTATGATTAAATTTCACTCTTAGATTAATGCTTCTGACACTTCTTTGTCCTTCATCTCTTTTATCGATTAATGCTTCAAGTTAAATTTTGAATATTTCTTAATAATTTGTAAAAAATTGAAAATGGAAAATCAGTGACATATTATTGTGCCTTAACTGAGCTCATAAACCACTGACTATTAATATCATTCGATTTTAAAAGGGGTTTACTAATTCCTCTTGCTTTTGTCAGGTGCTTTGGAAGATTTCAGCAAAGATGCTAGTAAATCGAAAGATGGAAGTCAGTCTAGTCAATTAGCCAAGACAGAAGAGAAAAGGCCTGAACCTCCTAGCAGCCTTTGGAATGAAGAATTTATACAGCAAACTACAGCTAGGTTTGAAGAAAACATTCAAGCCTTATTTTCACCAGGTAAGTTAAATTTGAAGTTGTTTCGTCATGTTTATTGTTGAGTATTTAAAGTAAAAAGATGACACCGATTTTTTATGTCTAATATTTTCTGTGACATATTCTGTAAATAGAAAATTGAATTTCAGGTGCAGATGGCACATTTTCTGCTGAACAGTTAGGAGAAAATATTCAGAGATTAGCAGAAGCTGCTACACAGACAGCTGGTTTTGATGCATCTCCAGATTTAGAATTTTCAAGTATTATCGCTCAGACACTAAAAAATTTGTCAGATAATACTGAGAACATTCAGGTATTGAATGTAAACATCACATTTGGTTGGTGATAATCCCAACTTCACCACTAACAAAACAACAATTGCTTAACATGAAATGGTATTCATTACAGAGTCAGCTATCCGAAGATGACTTGATGGGTATGCTGGGAACATTTGGAAGTATATCTGATCCTGGTGGAGATCCTAATTCTCTACTTCCGATAATGCAGCAAATGATGCAAAATCTACTGTCCAAAGACGTTCTTTATCCTGCACTTTCTACCCTTACTGAAAAGGTTAGTTTCTAACACCACACCCTCAAATTTCTGTTATTGGGACAAACCCAAAGTAACGTGTCGATTTTTCAGTACCCACAATGGCTGGAAGATAACAAATCAAAGTTATCTTCTGAGGACTTCCAACGTTACAGTGAGCAGTTCAAACTGATGAAAGAAGTTTGTGACGAATTGGAAACTGAATTGCCAAATGACAGTGCAGAAGTGAGAAGCACAAGATTTGATAAAGTTATGGCTCTCATGCAGAAGGTATTATTGTTATTAATTTATCACCTTTGGAAGAGTTTATGTTCAAATCTATACATTATAACTAATAAAATGTCTTACCGTTTAGATTCAAGATTGTGGTCAGCCTCCTGTCGAACTTGCCGGAGAATTCGATCCGATTTTACGAGTCGATGAACATGGGAATCCTCTGTTACCTGCCAATTTTCCTCAGAATCAGTGCAACATGATGTGATATGTTTGTAGTTAATCGTATTAAATAACCAGCAGTATCTATTCAAATATGGTTCCTCCTTAGTAGAATCTATGTAACACCGACGGATATGATTTTTTAAACTAAGTTAAGTAGAAGAATTGTTTATACTTAAGATTTAAAATAAAACAAAGTTTTTTTTAAAAATATTTTTTCACAGGTCAAGTTTTTATTTATTGCTTTGAGCTATATTTAGTGAAACTATTATCAGAAATTTTGATATTTGAAATGAAGGAATTAATTTGTTTTCTCGATTAATTTTATTTACTTTTCATCGTCCAAAATTATATATATATAAGGCGGACAATATAATTTTATACACGAGTTGGTAAGGATTCTTTAATTATTAATAACTTTGCTTAGAAACAAACAAAACGTTGGTTGTTCAATGTCCTCATATTACTCAAATGGTTGTAACCCTGCTTATATAAATAGATTGAAGTAATTTATACTTTAGTTTTAGTCAGGGAATTTTAGTATAAATAAATTCTAGTGATAGAAGGGTGGAAGTTAAAAATCGTGAAGAATTTTCGGGATTTGTGGAAGGAGCGAACGGAAAAAAAAATTTTATTTGTGGTAATAAACTTAGATAAATGTACCTAGTAAAAGTTTAAATAAATAAATAAAGTTGGATTTAAGAAAAAATTTGTGTGTTTCGTTTTAAATTCCTTCATTTACTCATTTTTTGAATCTATTATTGGTCACATTCTTGAAAGAACAAGAGAATTTTGTCTTACCTTACTTGGAAAGCTGTCGGCTTCATCGGTAGGAGAAGGTCAGGTTTCGACAAAGGATTCTTGAGGTCTGGGTTATGAAATTGCCGACGTAACTAAAACGAAAGAACCCATTTGAACCACAATTAGTAAACATATTAATCATAACTAAGGGATGAACACTGTTTAGGTTTAAGGTGTCTTTCATTAATTAATAATCCCCCAAATTAAGACAACATTTTCAATACAAAATTTACATGTCTTCTTAGGTTGCCTTCAAACCGGCAAAATAATTATAAAAAAAACTTATTTTCTCTTATGATTAAAACCCGAGTGTATGTCTTATTAATTACAAAAAATGGATTAAATAAAATATAAGATGAAATGTACTTTTTTGAGGAGTTGGATGAAAATTTGTTGTAAATTTATTTTATTAATTAATATTAATTAAATTCACTTTGTATACTATATTATAGTATAAAATAAGATTAAAAACAAATCAAAAGTGCACATTTGTTTATTATTCTTTTAAAATACAAATACTTAATTAATAAAAGACATTACTCAAAAATGATTCTGCATTGTTCCACAAAGGGAACGTTAAAAATTTTTATTTCTATATAAAATGAAAGGCTCTAAGAATCCCGTAAAAGGATGAGGGGTTCTACAACTTACCCGTAGAAAAAAGCAGATTACATAGAAAATTTATTTTAAATAGTTTGAGCAACCTTTCTTGTAAAGTGACAAAATTGATTCCCTAATCTGGCAGTTGTGAGGACAATTTTCAGTCATTGTCAAAAACCTAATAAAGAGGTATGGGATGGAAGAGATAACGCTTTCAAAGGGGAGCACAAAATGGCGGACTAACAAAACCTAAATTTAGTAAGCACCTAAAGAACTAAGACTAGTGTAACAATTTTTCTCTTGTCCTGTTTCTAAAAATTTTTGAAGCGAATGAGAGCGTATACGAGTGAAATCATTTCCCGTAACCCTGACTAAAACCTGGTTTAGTTAGGTCACTTTCTTCAGGATTGAATCCAAGGTTTTCGGATCTTTGTCTTTCCTCCTCTTCTTCCTTCTTCACTTGGTCTACTGGTTTTTTCATCACTGAATCCACCCACTTTTTGTCCACGTTGGCCGATGCCGAAGGAACGTTTGAATCAGCATGACAGCCTACGTCCCAGGAGTAAATTCCGCTTAATTCGTAGCGTCCGTCTGGTTTCTGGCAGGCTATTGGACTTCCAGTGTCCACCTGGAATGATTATGTTTGGATGGTTTGTAAGATTCTTTTTACTCTTCTGACATCTTTGTCACTTCTTTCACCAGACTTACTTGACAAAGATCTTGATCTGACTGTATGGGCAAAATACAAGTGAAACTTTTGTTCAACTGGAAGTATTTCCCGAGGAATGTTTCTCTGAATGCATTCTGACATTGTTGATTCTCGATAAAGTTGACAGGGATTGAGTGAAGAGTGCTTCCAGGTACATTTCCTGCGAAATACAAAGTTTTGTTTTTAATAAAACCAATCAGCTGATTAACAACCAATCTGACTAAAACAGCGGATTGAATAGCCTAGTTACCTTGAAGTTTTTCTTTACCCCAACCTGTAACCACACAGTTGCTTCCTTTCGGTCTCTGCCCTTGCGGAGTATCCTCTCCAAGACAGAGAACATCAACGTGTGAGTCCAACTGCAAGGGTTCCGAAAGGACAAGAACTGCGACATCGTTAAATCGAGATACAGGGTCGTAGTTAGGATGCCTTGCTATGCCAGCAACTCTGCGGATTTGAACTGGTTTTGGTTCGTCGCTTGGATTTTCGGTGCCTAACTTCCAGTCACCAGCTTTCACCATAACGTCTTCAGATCTAAGCCTGGAATTAGTTAAACTGTGTTACTATCAAATGTTTTTTAAAAAGTTATTTTTATTAATTATTGATTTGTTAACACTTACTCATTCAGGCAGTGAGCAGAAGTTACTACAGCTCTGTCTGAGAGGATAGCACCGCTGCATATTGGGTTTTGGTCTGATGAGAGAAGAACCTGAGCTTGCCAAGGGAATTCTCCAAAACCTGTTTCAATTCCATTGGGTCCATTGGGACGTGAAGCCTTAATAAACAGTGTTTAATTAAGTTTTGAACATAATCAGATGTTAATAAGATGAGAATTTGTGACTTAAAAATTTTATTTTACCTGCCGTCTGATACCACAGTCTTGTCCAGGTTCGTAACCAATACTGCTGGGCAAAGGTTTCAATCTACCGCCTGCAGGTGATACAGTTGTCACTTCCAAAAATGGGAAACCAGCTGGAGGTCCTTTTGCTTTTGATGTCACCTGTGATATGCCTCCTGGTGATCCTGGGCTAGAGTAATAGCCCGGGGTAGAACCGAATGAAGTTGTGACACCGCCGCTTCCTAAGGTCGGCGATGAGTAACCGGAGTCTGGTAAAGCTCCGAAATGAGACTGCGGTGAGCTACCGGGATAACTTACGGAAGAGATGGTTGTCGAGTGAACAAATGACTGAGGCGTGGAAGATGGAACTGGAGAATGACTAAAGCTTGGCAAAGGTGATGACACCTTTCCACTAATTGGGATCGCATTGTCTTGTGCCGGTGTATACTGACCGATCGCTGTTTTCTGCGGTGTTTGTGGAACTAGTTGTTGCCCTGAAATTGTGCTCGGTTTACTTGGTAAATATTGATTTGAAATACCCTGTGATGGCCTTACACCAGACCCTGGAATGTTAGAACCTCCAAAAGGGGTGGATTGACCAAAACCTGGTTTTGGGGTTGTCTGTGAAAAGGAAGTTCCAGTGGCAGCATTAGGCAGACCTGGTGTGTACTGACCAAAGCCTGGTCTAGAGGTTGTTTGACTAAATACTGAACCTCCTCTAGTCGGGAATTGTTGACCCGAAACCCCGGGTTGTCCAGGTTGTCCTGAAATTCCTGGTTGGCCTTGAGTACCGATTTGTCCAGATGGAAGTCCTTGTCCAAAAACCCCAGATTGACTTGGTCGACTAGAAGTCCCAGATTGTCCTGGATAGCCGCTGTATCCTGGTTGTTGCTGTCCACCTGGTTGGCCAAATCCTCCTGTACTGCCAATCTGACCTGGTTGTCCTGAGTGTCCAGGAGTGAGAGATGCTCCAGTTTGGCCAGGAGTGAAATGTCCAAATCCAGGTCTACCTGTTGTTTGAGAAATACCAGATCCTCCTGAAGGAAAACCTGGTTGTCCTGGTTGTCCTGAATGTCCAGGAGTAAAATGCCCGAATCCAGGTCTAATAGTAGTTTGAGAGAATCCAGATCCTCCTGATGGAAAACCTGGTTGTCCTGGTTGTCCTGAATGTCCAGGAGTAATAGTTGTTCCTGTCTGACCAGGAGTAAAATGCCCAAATCCAGGTCTACCTGTTGTTTGAGAAATACCAGATCCTCCTGAAGGAAAACCTGGTTGTCCTGAATGTCCTGATTGTCCAGGAGTAAGAGATGTTCCTGTCTGACCAGGAGTAAAATGCCCAAACCCAGGTCTAACAGTTGTTTGAGAAATACCAGATCCCACATGGGGAAAGCCTGGTTGTCCTGGCTGTCTGGTTGTCCTGAATGTCCAGGAGTAATAGTTGTTCCTGTCTGACCAGGAGTAAAATGCCCAAATCCGGGTCTAACAGTTGTTTGAGAAATACCAGATCCCACATGGGGAAAGCCTGGTTGTCCTGGTTGTCCTGATTGTCCAGGAGTGAGGGATGTTCCAGTCTGACCAGGAGTGAAATGACCAAACCCGGGTCTAACAGTTGTTTGAGAGATTCCAGATCCTCCTGATGGAAAACCTGGTTGTCCTGCATGTCCTACAGTCGAAAGACCGCTGCTAGGTGCAGACGTAGTCTGTGACAAGAAGGGATTTCCTCTATTTGGTGTAGATTGTCCTGACTGACCCAAACTACCCGTCTGACTAGGAAAGCCGGGATACCCTGATCCCCCGGTAACACCTGGTTGACTTGGACGACCCGAAATACCAGGTTGTCCGTGTTGAACTGACTGACCAGGAGCTCCAGGAAATCCTGGCTGACCAAGACTACCTGTAGAACCGAAATGACTTGGAACACCTGATTGTCCTGGTTGTCCTGATTGTACTGGTCGACTAGATATTCCAGATTGACCTGTTGGGAATGAAGCGCCTATTTGCCCTGGCTGCCCTCGCTGACCTGGCTGTCCTAAAGTACCAGATATTCCAATACTACCAGGAGTATAATGACCTGGCTGTACTGATTGTCCACTTGGTTGAGAAGTTGTGAAAACAGAACTTCCTGGAAGTGGTGTGGATTGGCCAAAACGATCTTTGGCGTTAGATTGACCTGGTTGTCCCGGGAAGGAAGGCGTCCCAAGGCTAGGTGAACCGGGTTGACCTGATTGTCCGGTCGGTCCTATGAACTGACCGAAACCTGAAGTTCCATGGCCTGGTGTAGATTGAGAGAATACAGAACCGCCTAAATGTTGACCAGGTTGAATTGTTGTTCCTTGACTGAAACCTGGTCTAATAGTTGTAACCGAAAAAGTCTGTCCAGTTTGACCTTGTGATCCCGAAAGTCCAGGTTGATTAGGATAGCCGCCAGGCACTGATTGTGACGACTGACCTGAATACCCCGGGCGTCCTGATATTCCGGAAACACCAAACCCAGGCCTTGGTGTTGTCTGAGAGAATACCGAACTTCCTGTTACTGAAGTCGGTTGGACTGAAGTAAAATGTCCGAATCCGGGCCTAGCTGTAGTCTGTGGCGTTAATGCGCTTCCCCTCACTGGAGAACCAGCACCGGCTTCACCTAGTCTATTCCCTGTTGGTGGAAGATACTGTCCGACACCAGGTTTTGGAGTTGTGGATGGAAAAGAGGAGAAACCAGATCCCGTACTTGTTCCAAAAAGGCCAACTCCTGAACCCGAGGTAGGCTGTTGAAGGCCAGGAAAGGCTTGTCCAGTTGGTCCTGATTGTCCTGGATGGCTGGGTTGCCCTGCTTGACCAGTTAGTCCCGGCGTTTTTGAAAAGCCATGCTGACCAGGCTGACCTGGAGTATACTGACCAAAACCTGGTCTTGAGGTTGTGGAAACTCCTGAAAAGGATTGTCCAAATTGCCCTGGGCTTGTAACAGTACCTGGGGCAGCCGTAGTGTATGATGGGAATGAAGTTCCTCGTCCTGGGGTAGCCTGGCCACCATGCAATGTTTGTCCTGAAGTTGGCGCTTTACCCGCAAAACCAGGCTGTCCAGGCTGTCCAGGTTGTCCTGCACTTCCCGGTAATCCTTGTCCTTGGCTACCGAACCCTGGTGTTGAAGTTGTTTGAAATGATGGAGAACCAGTCCCGTGAGAAACAGAAATACCCGGCTGACCAGAACCAAATTGGCTAAGGCCTGGTCTTACAGTTGAAAAGGTGGAACTTCCTCTAACAGGAGCTCCTGGTTGATCAGGTGTACCTGACTGACCAAACTGTCCTGGTGAACCGGAGCCTCCATATCCTCCTGGGCGGCCACTTTGACCAGACAAACCCGGACGACCGGGTTGACCAGATGAACCTGAGACTCCAGGCTGACCAGATGTTCCAGGAAATGTTGACTGTCCTGGCACACCAGGTCTACCAAATTGCTGCGTTTGACCGGAGGGAAGATGTCCAATACCTGGTTGAGGAGTCGTTTGTGAAAAAGATGGCTGACTAGGTAAGTATTTATTAGAAATCGCGGAAGGAGTTGAAGACCCAGATGAGAAGGACGTGCTAGGGGTTGTCGACTGGAAAGTTGTAAAACCAGGTCTCCTTTGCCCTTGTGAAAGCGAATCACTTCCTGAATGGAAAGTTGAAGAGATTCCAGGTGAGCTAGCATGAGGTGTAGAAAATCCGGAAGGACTTGAGGAAGTTGGGAAGAGACCGCCATTATCTACGAGTACATTGTTTTTAACTGGGATTGTAGGTTGCTTTCTATCAGCACCTGGAATTGCGTTAGCTTGGTCTGGAGTGTATTGTCCAGGAGTGGAATAACTTGGTTTCGGCGTGAAGGGTTTTCCTAGATTTTCTGGAAGGAAAGGATTTTTCGAGCCTGATGGTTTAGGATTATAATACTGATGTCCAGGTGAGGGTCGTTCACCTGGAGTGGATATTGTGTTGGTTTGAAGATTATTGATTCCCGAAGGGAACTGCTGTCTTTTGCAGCACACTCCTGTAGAACCGTCTGCGGGAACTCGACACTGCTGAAAAAATTAGGACACATAAATAGTTAGGGAAGGTGCAGTTATACTACAGGTGCAGTATATATACATCGTGCTGAGTGCTTTGATTAATAATAATTGTGCTCGATGAAGCAATAAGTGCAATTACTAGAAATTCTAGGTGCAAAAATTTTAAAATTGAAAACATAACTTACAAGTCTTTTCATGTTGTGCTTCTGTATTAATACAAGGAAGAAAGAATTAAAGCAAAGTGTTAACTAACCTTCCCAGGTTGAGTCTGCCTTTCACCGGTGCACTGATTTTGCGGTGTGCAAGTAGCGGAAGAACCGCAACTAATTAAACCTGTACCTTGTGGGTGATGTTGTTGGCCTGCGCCGTGATGTTGACCATCATCGGGATG
Organism: Columbicola columbae; assembly: GCA_016920875.1. Classification (NCBI taxonomy): domain Eukaryota; kingdom Metazoa; phylum Arthropoda; class Insecta; order Psocodea; family Philopteridae; genus Columbicola; species Columbicola columbae. Next base: position 6,492,907 of record JADMLL010000011.1, on the reverse strand, counting down.
GTGTCCGTGACCACCGTCATGGCCTTCTCCGTGGGTAACATCAGATGGCCAAGGATCCTCATAGTTGGGATCTCTACAGCATTTTCCTATAATTCCAGTTTCAATGTTCTGGCATTCCTGTAAATATTTTACACATATTTATTAACATAAATCAAAAACAGACACCCAAAAGTCCAAATAAAAAGAATTTTAAATAATTAAATCACTAACCGATAATGGCACTTTGTTTTCAGCCTGTTCTCTTGTCAAGGTTACGGGTGTATCACTCATAACACCGTCCCAAGTACAGTAAATTTCTTCTACGCATTTCAATGCCGCAGGACATCCTACGTGTGGCGTGGTGTTGAGGGGTCCTGTATAAGGTCCGATTGGAGCTTCAGTTACTGTAAACAAAACAGTCACGCGTAAGAAATCTTTTAAGTGATTTCAGTGGCTTGAAGTATAAATTCAGAAATTTTTTAATTACCATAATTGCTAGGAGATTGAACGACTGGTCGGGTATCGTAGATGGAACCTCCAATTGGTATTCCACTAGTACCAGGTTGTCCAGGGCGCCCAGCTTGTGGAGTATAACTTGGTTGGACTGGTCTTCCTCCAAAAGATGGTTGTCCTGGCCTACCGGGGAATCCGGGTTGGCCTGGTTGCCCAGAATATCCCGGTTGACCGGGTCTTCCTGGCGTTCCTGGTTGTCCGGGGAATCCTGGCTGACCAGGCTGTCCTGGCTGTCCTGGTTGACCTGAGTAACCCGGTTGTCCAAGCTGACTTGGTTGTCCAGAGTATCCTGGTTGTCCTGGTAGACCTGGTCTTCCTGGTTGACCAGGCTGTCCAGGTTGACCTCCATATCCCGGCTGACCAGGCTGTCCTGGTTGTCCTCCCGGCTGACCTGCTGTCCAGGCTGACCCCATATCCAGGCTGTCCTGGCTGTCCTGGCTGACCACCATATCCTGGCTGTCCTGGTTGTCCTGGCTGACCACCATATCCTGGCTGTCCTGGTCGTCCAGGTTGTCCGGGCTGTCCAGGTTGACCTCCATATCCCGGCTGACCAGGCTGGCCTGGTTGGCCTGGGAAGCCCGATTGTCCTGTTGGTCCACGGTTTCCTACTTGACCAGTGTGACTAGGCTGTCCTCCATATCCCGGTTGTCCTGGTTGTCCAGGTTGGGTTGGCCGCCGAATCCCGGTCGTCCCGGCTGACCAGGCTGTCCTGGCTGTCCTGGCTGACCTCCATATCCCGGCTGACCAGGGTGTCCTGGCTGTCCAGGTTGTCCAGGTTGTCCTGGTTGACCTCCATATCCCGGCTGTCCTGGCTGTCCAGGTTGACCTCCATATCCTGGCTGTCCCGGTTGTCCCGGCTGACCTCCATATCCTGGCTGTCCCGGTTGTCCCGGCTGACCTCCATATCCTGGCTGTCCAGGTTGTCCTGGTTGGCCTGGGAATCCCGGTTGTCCTGTTGGTCCACGGTTTCCTACTTGGCCAGTATGACTAGGCTGTCCAGGGTATCCTGGTTGTCCTGGTTGACCAGGTTGTCCATGACTTTGACGGCAGCAAACTTCAGTGTTCTGATCACACTGTTTGAGCTACATGAAATAAATAAAAAAACGGCTGATGAAAGGAAAATTGGATTCAAGGTAGAATTAAAAGTATAAAGGCATTGATGAATAGCAAACACTTGTAATAGTAAAGTGAGTAAATCGTGATGCGTCGGTAATTAATTAAAAATAATTTGACACGGTATGCTTAAAGTCAAGGACAAGTTTTAGATGTTTTGGGGCTGCGTCATATAAAGATTCATCTTCAAACCTTCAAACTACAAAAAAGACTTCCTTAAATATTTGTCGCGAATAGCGGACACATGTTTGAAGTGTTTGTTTAGTTACTTGAAAGCTGTTACTAAAAGAGTTATTTTAGTAACAGATTTCAAATAAGTTCAGCACTGTTTTGAGTAAACTAAACACTCACGTAATAAGTCAATAATTGACGGATGATCTTTAAAGGATGTAGGCTAACCGAAAAAGAATCAGTATAACAATTCAGATACAAAACAGTCGACTTCTCTCAAATCTTGTTAGGAATCTAAGGCGGGCTCAAAATTTACATAACGATTATCCTAAATTTGGAATTTTAGCTTCTCAGAAAGACACAAAGGAGGAAAGAAGATTATATTCAAGCTAAATTCAAATCAGAGCAAATTAATATTTTCAAAAATTGGGTCAAATAAACAGTCATAAGAGTTCTGTAAGAAGTTTAGCAGAATCTCATTAAAAAAAAAATTTTTTTTAGACCATTTTAGCTGTACTGATTATGCTAAATAGATTTTTAGTCTGATATTTAGTATGAGTTCTAAAACATTCACTGAATAAATTACTAAAGTCTTGAGATTTGTTTAAACCTTAGGATGATGTCAACCATCTTTATCCTATTTGTTAGACTATCAGTTACACAAAGTGACAAACTGTGTCATAAGTTCTGTGTCATCAGGTTTGACTCAAACAATCTTTCAGTAGGATTACAATATACTGAATCCTTCCAATCCCAAGTCTCCTAGAATATTGAAAGTAGGCTAATTATATATATATTATAAATATTGTGTTATCTGGTCACTTGTTTATCTATTTATTTAGCACAGTATGTGTGGTTCTTATATATTATCTACTTGTATGGTTATTTATATAGTGATGAATTTGTGGCTTGTGGTTTATTTATATACATTTTGTTTATTTATTGGTGGGTTCATTATTATTTTTTAATAAATTATTTGTTTTTTATTTATTTTTACCTTTATTAATGTTATTTATTGCTACTGCTTATTTTTAAGGCTATTTTTTGGTTTTTACTTTTTATTGTTTACTGATCAGTTTATACACTTTAGTATCAGTTTAAGATCAGGTGAATTCGTTATTTCTGCTATATTATTACTATCATTATTTGTTAATTATTATTACTTTTTATAATTTTTATTGTTTTATGTGTTATTATTTTTCCCTATCCCCAGAAAATTAAAATTAAAGGCTTGTGTTTGTACTTGGTTGTGAAAATTGTTAAGCCCGAGAAGTATAAACAATAAATAAATAAATATAGCCCATCCATAATATATCCCGAGTTGAGGATTGAAAGACCTCCGAACTAAATGTAAAGAAATTTTTTGTTTAGCTTTGGTTAGATTGTAAGAGTTAATGTATGTAATCACCTTCCTAGCTACTTTGCTTATGGGATTTGAATGTATATATGTATATTGTTTGTTACTATACTTTAGTGATAGTGTAAATTTGGTGATATAGGCCTATTGTAAAGCTCAAGGAGGGCACACAATTAATCATTATTTGTTACTTTTTAGTTATTTTTATTGCTTATGTATTTATTTAGTTTATTTTTTATTTATCCATTTACTTAGTAGATTACATGTGGGCGGTGTATATTTAATTCATTTACAGACGTCTGATGTTTATTATATTAATATTAACATCTACCCGCTAAGTGTGTATTTATTGATTGAGTTATATATTTCAAATCTGATTATAGTATAATAAGCTTATAGAGAAAAATTATAAAAGAGGATAGTATACCACCTTAAGTGGGTACACAATTATAAATTAACAAAAAAAAATTATAAAAATGATATCAGCCATCTTGTATTCCTATTGATTCTAATTAATGAAATTATAAGCTCAATATTCAGTATCATAAACTGACCTCTGAAATCAATTTAGCATAATCAATTTTGTTTCTCACAATCTTGAAAAAGAAAAATTAATTAAAAGAAATAAATTTCAAGATGACATCAGCCATCTTTAAAATTTTCTTGTTAAATCTATTTAAGGAGCTGATTGAAGTTTAAAAATTAAAACAAAAAATGTTTGGTCAGGTTTTGAGATCATAAAGCGTTTGTTGTCACCCTCAACATGATAAATCACATTCGCTGACTAAAGACATGAGTACCACAGTTACGTAACTCAAATTCGCAAGAAGTTCTTCTCTTCTTAAGGTGTTACCAAAAAAAATTGTTAAACCTAAACTTGCGCCATAAATTAGTTTACCATTCACATGTTAAAATTTGTTGGATGAGTGATGAGAGAGAGAGAGAGATAAAAACATATAAGTGAGTCATTTGATCTTGAACAGTTTTCAAAATCAGGCTTCAAAATGTTTTTATGACTTTTCGATCAGTGTGTTGGGCTTGTAGAACGGATCACGTAATAGAGAAGAAGAACAACAACAAGAAAAAAAAATGCAAAGAACAGCCACTTCAATTATTTGAAGATTATTGTTAATAATATTAATAGGACAAAAATTCATTTTTTATAATTGCACAGACCTTGGAAGAGAAGAACACAATGTTTCGACCATCCGGGTTTGAAGTTTTTCCTTTCCAAATCAAACTCATTAATTTTGATTCTTTCATAATTTATTTGTTAGGGCTTAAATTGAATAAAACTATTAACCAATTTCCCTTCCTGACAGCAAGATAATAGTGCTGACAGATATGCGAAATCCTGAGGATGAGACGGCAATAAATCTTGAAAGCAACCAGCTAGGATCTGGTAGGAAAAATTGATTGTACCCCCTATCCACGGTTGTCACGAACAACTTCGTTCCGGGTGTCAGAGACCTTGCACCTCTGGAACCTGTGTTTTCGACCAAAATGCCAAGGAATATGTGCTACTCTCATAATAAATGAAATCCTATAATTCAGCTTACTGTTATTAATAACACATAATTCTTACTTTGTCTAAGGTCTTGGGAGAATAACAGGAAATGAAAAACTGATGGACTGAAATTTGCCTAACAAAGAATTATGTAAGAATTTACCTGAGTAGAATTAAATTTCAAAATCAAAGTAAAAGCCATCACACAATACAGAAGTAAAAATTTAGCAGAGCAGTCAAGGTTAGCCCAAACTAGATAATATATACCGCAGCGCACTGATAAAAAATCTAATCAGAAGAATAATCCCTAAGAACAGGCAAATATCTCGAAAGGTTAACAGTCGTTATAACAACAAAAAAATAAATAAATAAAATAGAAAACGTTTCCTCATCAAAATGACTATAGGTCATGCCTTTGGGAAATTTCACCCTTCCTTGACCTACCACATTATCTAACCCTTGGACTAATCCATAATAAAACAATAAAACGGGAATGAATACACAAAAACTTACCCCTGATCCTGGAGAAGTTGTCTGACCTCCTTGACACTGATGTTTAAGAGCACAAACAAAACCAGGAGTGTTGCAGTTAACCGTGGGGCTGGTTTGTTGAAAAGATGGGCTTGAGCAACCACCGCCATAACCACCACCACCACTACAACCACTCTGACCGGGCTGAGGTTGACGATTGCCAGATGCCTGGGCAACGACACCGCTTAACCATGGATTATCCAAGGTGGAAATAGCACCGGGTGCTCTCTGGTTTGATGTTGGTAGACTTCCATATCCGGAACCAGAAGAGCCTGGACTTACTGCAGGAGCAGTTCCAGAAGTTGAAAATGAGCTGCCAGGATGACTTGCTGACGAGCTGGCGAACGAAGATCCCGGTTGATTTGACGAGGAACTCGAAAACGAGCCAGACACGGTATTTCCGTTGTCTTTATAAGAATAACTGTGAGATCCTAGGCTGTTATCCGGAGAACCAGCACTGGGACCGTTGTAAATTTCGTTGTCCGATTGGAAACCAGGAGGAAACGGTGTTGTCGTTCTCCTCGTTGCCGGACCTTTTATGGGACCATATTGACCCCTCACAAGGGTTACCAAAGTTAGCGCAAAGGCTAACTGGTAAGCGAATTTCATGTTTATTCCTTTCCTAAAATTAATAATAATATTAAATAAACTAGGACGTTAAAGATGAGAGACTAAGATTCACGACTGAGATGTAGGCGTACTTACGATCAGATCACTTCCTCGGTAAAATATCTACAGACACTCACCAGACTTATCACCGACGGCGATTGGAACCTAAAGTAATAGAACTTCTTTTATTATATCGGATTCTAAAAAGTTTGCCATGTCCCGTGGTACACATCATGGGGGCGGTTTCTTGGCAATATCCCATGCTTAAAATCAAAACAAGTCAAGTCTTCCCAGAGTCCATTATTGTAAAGCAGAGCTTAGTAAGCCATGACCTTCTTCAAAGGTGCGTCATATTTATCTTACGATGAAACCTAATTTTTCCCCCACTCAAAACATGCTTCGGTCCTGGATATGATGATTTCTTGTTTACTCAAGCTTTTAGTCGCTTTTCCACATTATTGTCACGGCAGATACAAGTAGCTCAGCATGCGGTACAACTCTGAATTTCCTTTATGATGAATTCAGTCTCCTTTCATGCGAGGAAGAGACTGTTGGATAGATTTCCATGCCATCTACAACAGAAAATTGATCAAATTTATTCACCATAGCCTCTTAAGAAGATGATGAGGGCACAAACTACAATTTTGTCTTTATGTCAACCAAGAATTTGAAATTTATTCCAGAAGACCAATCAATTTACTTAACCCATTAACGTCCACGTATAGCCTACCATAAATAAGTCAAAAATGAGATTTCTGTAAATGTTTATAAAAAATTTCCCGGGAAATTGCTGTCCTAACTTGAGGACACCAAAACCTGATTGGAGCTCATTTTGTTTTGGTTGAAATCTCGGTGATAATTGTTTTATGGCTTTATTCTACGACTTCTTGAGTGCCGGCTAATTTTTCAAGCAGCGATACCTCCAACAGGATGTGAGAAAAATTTTTGACCGAATGCATTTTAGTGAAAATCTGGCTACTCCATCCTGAACTATTCTCCAACTCCTGATTATGAGAAAAGTGAAGAAAATTGTTCGTACTTGCAAAGAAAAGATGGCTGTTGATGTTTAAAAATCCTAAAGTTAGTGCCCTCATTTGAAAACACAGGGCGTTAATGGGTTAAAACCTTTTAACCAAACATTAAACCAAAGACCTCACTACACTACATCAGGCCTTTCAGTACAACAAGTAGACAGAAAAAATTTCAGCCAAAACCTAAAACAATATCTCTAAGCCACTGCTAGCTTCTTGTATCAAAATTTGAATGCCATTTTGTTTTAAATTTCCATAAAATTTTGGATAAATAAGTATTAAAAAAAATTGATAGCAGGTACATAAAAACATTATTTACTATTCCCAATCCTGACTAGTGAGTATTGGTATTGATGACTCAAGATCCAGTTGTTCTGGTTACACCATTCTAGTCAATTATCTGATGACTGAGACTTTTGACTACAAAAAACATCCACAATGTTTTAATTTAAAACATTTTTAAACAAGACATCTTTTAAAAGAGCTATAATATTTAGTTTTATCTTATTTACAAGATAATTCACAAATTTCAGAAGTGTGTGAGTACTGTTAAGTACTTAAACAAAGAACAGGGCCTTCAAAATTATAATATATGTAAATAATTATAATTAGTTCTGCTACTAGAGAACCAGTTATCTGTCAAACAAAAGATCAACCAAATCCCTAAAATGCAGTTATACCAATTCTCATGGAAGTAGGTTTAAATTTTTATTGTCATGACATCAAAATTTTTCAAAATGTCTCCCATAGTTCTACGTTTAATTGTTGTCTCTTTAATGGCTAATTCAAACTGTCTGTTTTTATGACTTTATTTGTACGAATGAATTACCTTATAGCGCTATAAAGAGTAATCCATCAAGTCTTCCGCGAATCGAGGCGGACATAAACGACTCCAGCATGAGACGCGTTGGAAAAGAATGGAAGACGTCATCCAAGAGTCCTACTACCTGCCTAAGTCCTATGACCTTGGGAAAAACTTTGTTTCTGCATTTCTTCGTAACCGTGACTTGAAGATCCTGAAACACTGAGTTGTTGTTGTTGTTGTTGAATCTTTTTTTTCTTCCTTTTTCCTTCATTTAACTTTTTAAACGAAAACAGAGAATCGGATTCGCTTTGGGTAAATAATTGATGACGTCATCACCCAACCTAACCACGATGGATTGACTGATTTACCGTTTCAAATGCTTCGAATAAATTTTTCTTTCTTTCAAATTGTGAGGTCAACGAAATTACTGTTAAAAATTTGAAAACAGATTCATTAGCCTATATTTTTAGGCCTCACAAGTTTATTTACCCAAATCAAAAATTTATTTATTATAAGGGACAATATAAGAGCCTGTTCAAATCAGTAAAAGATCTTTTTAACTTTCAAACTTAACCCATTAACGCCCTGCGTCCTCAAATGAGGACACTAACTTTAGGATTTTTAACATCAACAGCCATCTTTTCTTTACAAGTACGAACAATTTTTTCACTTTTCTCATAATCAGGAGTTGGAGAATAGTTCAGGATGGAGTAGCCAGATTTTCACTAAAATGCATTCGGCCAAAAAAAAATTTTTTTCTCACATCCTGTTGGAGGTATCGCTGCTGAAAAATTAGCCGACACTCAAGAAGTCGTAGAATAAAGCCATAACACATCTATCATTGAAATTTCAACCAAAAGCAAAATGAGCTCCAGTTAGATTTTGGTGTCCTAATTTGAGGACACGAGGATTTAATGTATACAATTCGTATGCAGTAAGAAAACCAATAGTTTCGTTAAAATTTACAAAAAAGTGGGTAAAATGATGACAGCAATTTCCCGGGAAATTTTTCAGAAACATTTACAGAAATCTCATTTTTGACTTATTTATGGTAGGCTATACGTGGGCGTTAATGGGTTAAGCAAATTGATTGATCCTCTGCAATAAATTTCAAATTCTTGGTTGATATAGAGACAAAATTGTAGTTTGTGCCCTCATCATCATCTTATGAGGTTATGGTGAATAAATCTTTTTTCACATAAAACATTATTTTTCTCACATCCTGTTGGAGGTATCGCTGCAGAAAAAAAATTACCAGACACTCAAGAAGTCGTAGAACAAAGCCATAAAACACTTATCATTCAAATTTAAACCAAAACAAAATGAGCCACAGTCAAATTTCGGTGTCCCCAAGTTAGGACAGCAATTTCTCGGAAAATTGTGTAAAAATTTTGGAAAAATACAGAAACGTTATTTTTTGTTAAGTCAGACTTCAAAAGGGTTTCAAAAAATTTTTCACGATATCTATATCTGGGCGTTAATGGGTTAAACTGAATCATACCTTTTGACGAATCTATTTTAAACGGTTGGTCACCAAGTTACTCAAAAACCAAACCTAAAATTGTAATTTTCCAATTGTAGGAGTCATGATCATCTTATCGTTTGACATGTTGACACAGTACCTCCCTGAAAATATAAATAAATAAGTAAATTATTACTTCTTGTTAGCATAAATAATGAAATTCAGATGCATATTAAATAATTAAACCTACATTAGATTTTTATCTAATTTTTTTTGTCATGAAAAGCAACACCTGAAGCAAGATCACTATTAATTAGACTTTATTGGACTTGATGTTTAAAAACTGATAAAGAAGGAAAAGATTAGATCACCAAAAATGAAGCCAACAACAAATTAAATTCCTTCCTTCCTCCCACTAATTCAAATTTTTTATCTTTATTTAGGATGGTGTTTAATTGTCTAAGCCGAAATTGGAAAAGAAATTTTTAGAGTTCAACATTTGTTGGGTGTTTCCATGGAGAGAAAATCTACAAGGACTCCTTATTTGGGAGCTTCACGCTTATCAAATACACAACAAAGCCGTAGGGATTGGCAAAAAAAAAATGTAGACGAGCATGTCGTGACCAGCAATTTGATACGAGATCAAATACCTTTGTGTATTCAAAAAAAATTTTTTTTTGTCTTTTAAAATACCTGTGAAATTTTTAGCTAACAAATTCTGACGGATTTTTTTATCTCCTGGTTAACTGCCACGTTCGAGACAGCAGTTTGCAGTTTTTTAAGTGTCATAATTTGAAAAATGACAGAACAATGAAAAGCAATAAAAACGAAAGACAAGGAGTAGTGGTTTCATCTTAGATTTTGACTTTGTTGAGAGTTCAATGGTCTTGGATGCTGTGGAAGGTTTGAGATGGACCACCAGTCAGAATGAATAATTTTACTGAAGGACAGAAACAAATCCTATTCATCTTCTAAAGATTGTTTTAAGGTTTGGGTTTTCCCATCTGTGAAGGTTTCTTCAAGAGCAGAAGTATAATTTTTATGTCATAGACATTACACCTTTCGGCTATTACACCTTTCGGCTATTTTGCATAAATTTATTGTACTTAGCCCAACACGCCGTAAATGACCTTCACCCCAAGTCACTTATCCATTGCCAGTGGTTCATGAACTGATTTCAAGTCGGAAAATGTCAAAGGTGAAAAAAATTTTTCATCATCTGAAAGACCTGAGAAAACCAGCCGGAAGTAGATGATTATCGAAGAACAGACGTAAATTTTAATTGCGGTGATTAGTAATACCAATATCTTTTTTCTAACTTGGCATATTTAAATTTTCTCAACACGATTTGTTCTTCTCTATCTTAGCTTTGCCGCCGTTGGAAGGGCCTTGGCCTCCTTCGAGGATCTTCAAGATCCGGGCTTTGGATTCCCATCGGTGTTTGTCAGAAACTCCTTTCTTCTCCTTTTATTTTCCTTTCGGTCACTTAACAACTATATCGACCTCCTTATTTATTTGTTCTTTCCTTTCTTTATAAAGAAAATGTCTCACCACTCGATGGGCGCGTACGTTCCTCCTCTTTTCATCCGTTTCAGTCTTGGTTTTTCCAAGAAACGGTTCAGGTGTAATTACTGTCATAAGTCATGCAAACATTTTTCTGACAAACCCATTCCACAAATTGTGCACAATTTCAAGGAGTCAGCATACTGAATTTCATTTCATAAGTATTGCACACTTTTGATAAAATCCCTTCCACAAAAATCCAAAACTCCTGAAAAACTTTCCACCAACACTTATAGTAAAGATATTTCATAAATAATGCACACAAAAAAACAATTCAGGGCTCAATCCAATCCTGAATTTTTTTAGTCATGCTTATGAGACTAGTTTTGAAGTATTGTGTGATAGTGGAGTCAGCAACTAACTGTTCTGTTATACTGTTATACTACCAAGGTTATGAGCTTTGGAGGGAGGTTTGGAACAGAATAATAAGTTGGAGACAATTTAACAACAAAACTGTTTTATGAAAGCATTAGAAAGACTTCAGTATTAAAGAATGAACACTCCAAGAGATGAAATGCATCTTACAATCATCAGAAACCACCTTAAGACCCATCCAGACTAATTAAAATAATTAAAATCATCACAAGAACACTTTAATAATATTATACTTAAGATTATTCAGGATTAAAAATCCTAGACAAAGATTTTAATTACAAATTTAATGTGTTATTAAAAAATTATACTTAAGGATTTAAATTTCAAATTAACGGAATTTCATGCTTGAGCTAGCAACACTTGTTCCAGGGTCTTGATTTAGACATCTAATATTAGAACATTTAAGGAAAACACTCAAGGAGAAAATACTACAAAAAAATTTATTTATATTTTTATATTGTGATATTGTGTCTAACAGGGTAAATGCTATTTCCTGTTTTTGGTTATGTTATCCCTTTCTGTCAGACTGTACCTACAGGAAGTATTTTGTGACCCAAATTTTGGTTTTCTTTATTTTTGAACAAACCCATATTTATAGTTATACTTACTGATTTCTTCTTCACAAAATATGAGAAATCAATTAATATATGATATAATTTAACTTTGTTTTGCCCTCAGCATCAAAGGTATAAATTAAAAACTTTTAACTTTTTGAAAATTAAATTTAAGCACATAAGATGTATGATCCTACAGACCAACTTCTGGCTTGCTAGGTTATTGGTTCGGTTATCCAGTTTGCTTATATTATTTTTAATATATAAATTGTAAAATAGATGATAAAATGATAAATTAAAATACAAACTGTACTCGAACATCCAAAGAGTCACAGATGTCATGAGAAAAAGACGCGTAGCCTTCTATGCCCATCTGAAGAGGCTGCACCCAGAGAGACTAACCAACCAGGTCTTCAAGTTCCTTAATAAAAAGAGACAAAAGGGGGATTGGTTCAAACAGACATCAGAGAAATAAACCTGACAGAAGAAGACTTCGAAAATGGGGAAGGGGTAAAGAAGAAGAGGAGTAAACACGAATTCAAAGAACAAGAAAAACTAAAAACAGGAACAAAGTGGACCACAGAGAGAAAAGAAGAACACAGCAGAAAAATGAAGGAATATTGGGCAAAGAGGAAGGCAGAAGAGGCAAGAAAGCGGCTGTTGAAATAAAACGTGGTCCTAGAAGGCCGAAACGAAAAAAAAATACAAACTGGTTGGTTAAGTAATAAATTAGGTATAAATTATAAACTTTGGGGTGCATATAAAACAAACTAACAAAAACTAATTAGACAAACATTGTCCAGAATCCAATAAATATATATTAATATAAATATAACTATTATTTGTATGACAACTCTGAACATACAAGTGTAGTTCCCCCAGAATCCAATGACCCTATTGTCTCTGATATATTGGGTATATCTGTCCATACTTATGTGAGTAGTTTTGGATATATTGTGTGATAGTAGAGTCAGCAACTACTAGAGTCCTACTGTCTGGGTTTTGAACTTTGGAGGGAGGTTTGGAGCACCTCATTTCAAAAATGATGCACACTTATTCCTTCAAACAGCTCTTAATCAAATAATCTTGTGTGTGGGTAGGATCATTTCAAAAGTATTACACACTTTTAAGGAGTATGTTTCATAAGTAATGCACACATTCACTTGAAATTTATTTCATGACATTTCTTTACTGTAGTGGATTTCAGGGGGAATCAATTGGATAAGCTGAAGAAAATTTAAGCACCAAAACTATGCTTTATGAAAGTAACATTATGAATATGGATGTTTCAGACAAATTAAAACCAAAATCATTTTTGTAATTAGGTCACAAAACACTTCCTGTTAATGAAAACAATCTGACAGAAAGGCATAACATCACCAATAACAGGAAACAATCATCCTCATAGGTTGCTGATAGTATTTACCTTGTTAGACACAATGTCAGACAAAACAGTTTTGAACAAGAAAATTATTTTCCTGAGAAGGATGATGAAGTAAAAACAAAAACAAAACAAAAGTGTATACCTATTGAGAGATTTATCCTCATCAAAAACAATTAGAATCCACTCTAAATGATGTTAAAAGCTCTTCCTTTGTTTGAAGTACTTTTCCAAACATTTACATTTCATTTCCTGGTCAAAGTTAATATCAAAGGAAGTAGAATGTTCCAAACCATTTTTGATTAGTTTTAGGCTAAACAAAAGGTTCAAAGCAACCCCCTCAACATAAGAATCAAGATTACAAGCTTGTCATGTCTCATCTTAAAAATTTCAAAAAAATATTACAATTCCAGGAACTGAGTATGTCAGATGATTTGTATTATAAAAATAAATTCAGAAAACAAGACGTTCTCTTTTTCTTTCAAATTCCCTTTCGTTTTTTATTAAAAAGTGATTCGCTACAATTACTAAAATAACCATATCCGGTTACATTATGACAAATGGTGTTGGCGGTGTGGGATTTGATTTTGTGGTTGGCGGAGGAAAATGTGACGACAAAAAAAAATTATTTATCTATCTTATCCAAAGTTGGATTTATATCAAATAAAGTAAAAGAAAATATTGCTTGTCTTAGACATCTTTAAGCGATTTTTTGCTGCTTTTTAATTTGAACGATTTATCCTATTTTCCACTTGTTTGTATGATACCATCAAAGCAATTTATTCATATCATCTTAAAATGGTTCTGTGATGTTAGTTGTAAATCACCTTCTGTGAGGTGTTTGCCTTCGATTATAAAAGCCCAAAAAAGTTGAAAATTTTTGCAACAATTCAAATTTGGCACTGGGGTACCAATAGAATAAAGTGATGGAGAGAGTGAGAGGATAATGGAGGTTTTTGGTTCCCAATTCAACCAATAATCTAAAACCTGCAAGAAATCTCAAATTTTGTTAATAGATCTAGTTTTAATGGGTTGTATCTAAGGACCAGTGTCTTAACCTCAGGAGCAAACAAAGGAAGTGGATATGAATTTGGCCAGAGTATAGATTGAAGTTCAGGAGAGATATAAAACAACTGGAAGAGGAGTAGAAGAAAGTACAGAATAGTCAACCAGTAAAAGTGATAAAGAAGGCAGTGGAAGAGTAAAAGAGTGAGGCTAGGAAAATCATCTGTATCTTTTGAAGGGTGAGTGAAATTGAGATTGGGATGCTGCAGAAGGTTAGAATGGACCACACCAGACCGGAGGAACTCTTTAAAGAACCATTCCAAAGCTCTGGTCATGTGACTTCCACATCTTCAGTTGTGACTCTTGTTAATTTATCCGTGATTTTGGTCTATTTTCGTGAATATATTTTACAACTTTTCGATAATGACTCGCTCCAACGATCTTGACATTCATTAAGTAGCCTTAAAAGGGACGTTTTTAATACCACCGGTTAGGCAAGCGAGCGACCAACAACAAAAAAAAAGCTTTGTTCCAAAAACTGGCTTTGTAGCTTATAAATTACTCTCATACACGGGAGATGACCCCAAAAAACATTTCTGACTCCTTTCAAACAGGTTCACGTGAGTGTGTTCACCAAACGAGAATTTTCAGATCCGTATCCAGGGGAAAAACTTCGAAGGCAGATCATATGTGCCTACAACAGAAGGTCACCTAGAGCCATCCCCAGGTGGAGGGGGCAATTATTTCAAGCAAAATCTTTTTATAGAGCATGCATAGAAACGAGGGCGAGAGGTTAGGATTGTTTTAATAATAATATCCGGATCATGACTCCAGTCATAATCATCATGAAAAGATGGCGAATCGACGATTGACGCCCTAACGATGTCGTCATCGATTGAAAGCACTTTTTTAAAAATATCCGCCGATAGTTTGAAGATGAATGAGTGGGCCGTTTTGAATCATACTGTTGCCGTAACTCACGGTCTATTATGTAACAATGTCAATTCTTGTTTTCAGACAAAAGGTCAGGACCTTGAGTAATTGCTGATTAGGTGTTTTTCCCCGCGTGCTTCCTTACACACCACACACACATACAAAACTGTCATCGAAATTTGGAATGTAGGTGAATGGTTATTTATGGAAACGTCTGCGGCATTGTTTTTAAAATTGCGTAACGATACCCAAAAACTGGTAAGGGTGGCTCATGCCGTGGGTTAATAAAGCCGCTTCTGAGAATTTCCATTTTTCGAATCACAGGTGGCAACACGAAGACTTCTAAGTCTTCTCAATAAATAATTCAAAACATAATTTATTAAAAATAATCTCGACTTCCACAGTCCCAAACACATTTTCCCTTTTTTTAGGACATGAAAAATTAAAGTCTCAGCTTCACGTTCTTTATGCTAATTTGAACCTCACTCTTAATCGAACTCTGACACGGAATTTAATTTAAATCCTCCCATTAAGACCGAAAATTTTTCTTTTGGAACAGGTTTGCCGATAAAGAAAGGTGTGAGCTAGGTAAGTGTGTGTAAGTCTGGCTTTTAATTTTCGACACCATAACCGAGTCTCAAATGTCAATTCCCATTGTGTTTGAGAACAGTTTTATTGCAGTACTGAGTAGTCGTTAATTTTTCTTTTTAATATATCAATGGTATCAATATTAGGATTGATAAAGCATAACGAACTTAGTAAGTATCATTTGTGACAAAGATGAATTTGAATTTTTAAAAATCCCACTCAACTAGGTCAATGACAACTATGACTGGAAATATTATTTTTTAAAGTGAAATTGAATTTGATTCATGTGATACCGTAGTCAATAATTTGATGATAAATACCTGATTCGAAGTCTGTTTTTCACTTTCAAAGACACAAACACAATACTAACGGTTACTGTTTGAAAATTAAACAAATAAATTTGTCATTCATCCAAAACCTGTGGACATCTTCACCAGACTGAGGAAGTGTTACCACGAAAATTTGCTTTTGTACTGCTTGGGGGATAAATTTCCCTGCTGGTGACAACAAAATGGCGTCATTGTCAACCGATGTAGCGTTATAACCACTTGACCACAGCCCTCTATTGTTTTCATGCAAAACTGTAGAATGAATGACCGAAATAAGCAATTTATATATTTTGATACCAAAATGTTAGGACGAGTTATAAATGATTTTGCCATGAATTTCATAAATAAAGTGGGTTTTCACGAAAAACTCAATTTGTAATTTTTTTCTCATAAACACACCTGAACCATAACCTGCGCTTTTATGACGAGTTCATTTCAAATGTAGTGCATACATGTAAACGATTTTTTTCATGATTAGTGCACACGTTTGAATGATTTCTTTCAAAATTAATGGAGACATGTAAACGATTTCTTTCAAAAGTATTGCACACAAGTAAACCGTTTCTTTCAAAAGTAATGCACACAAGTAAACCGTTCCTTTCAAAAAGAGATGCACACAAGTAAACGGTTCTTTCAAAAGTAATACACACAAGTAAACCGTTTCTTTCAAAAGTAATGCAGACAAGTAAACAGTTTCCTTCAAAAGTAATGCACACAAGTAAACATTTCTTCAAAAGAGATGCACACTTTAATAAGAATATCATTTCATAAACACTTCACAATACCAAGAATGATCCATTTCATAAATACTGAACACTTTCATAAAGAATCAGCAAACGCTTTCTCTGTATATAATTTTTGTTTTTCAACAAGTGTGCATTAAATATGGAATAACTCATTCTTCAAAGTGTACATGATTTGAAAATGAATCCTCATAACAGTATATAATATATGAAATGAATTTTTCATATGAACCTTCACCAAAATTTATTTAAGATGGTACACTAACAAGAAATGAAAGAACCAGTGCCCATGGCTCTGAATTTAATAAAATGCAAGAGAAATGGACAACACATCACTGCAAGAGGAGTTTTATTAAATCCAATAAATCTTCATACAAAAAATATATTCTATATAAGTAAATACATTTCAAATATATTCTAGAAAACATAACATCCTAACTCTATACAATAAATCGATATGTATACACAAAGATTTCACGTTTTATCAAAATCAGATTCTGAATATTGTGTTCCACCTTAAACAATCTCAAATTCCTTATAAACTTTAATCAATTCAATATTCTATCAAAGTCTCAGCAACAGAATTCAAAATCTTGTTTAAAAATCATCTCCCATCATCCTCGCTTTTCTCACGAGCTTAACGAATCCTTCCCACGTTTTCATCATAATACAGACGCCATATTTGTGTGGAGTTCAATCTTCATTCCTACATGAATGTGACACGATGACCTTGTCGCAGGTTTCGAACAAGATCTAACCTCGAAAAAAGGTTTAATTCCGCTCCTGTAAAATAAGTAAATAGAAAACTAAAACAAAATGATATTAAGAAGGTTAATGACAAGTTCAAGGAGTCAAGCAATTTAAAAATCCTCCGACCACATTCCTGTGTCAACGTGAATCACATTCCTGTTCGTTATAAATGGACGCGTTTTAATCGATTAAACACAACTGCAAATTAATTTTTATATAAAACCATTTTCATTCCAGACAGGTAGTCCAGGATTCAGGATTTCGTTTCACGAAGCCATTGAACTAACTTCTAACATTTCCGAATACGCGGAAACCCAAAACCATAATTTTCAGTTTCAAAAATTATTTCCAAGACCTCGTAACAGGGAACCAACAAACAAAATTCGTGAGAAACCTGATTTCGAAAGCACAACCTGTTCGATCGAGACCCACGATTTTCACTTTTCACTTCCTACCAATCGATTTCAACGTCCTTACCCTTGACAAGAACTATAATTATCTGTCGATTCCAAAAATATTGGAGTCCTCTTCGTTGTGAATAAGAAAAAAATTTGATGGATAATATTTATTAATGTTCTTGAAAATGAATCATTCATCTTAACTAATGACCTTGGCGTTTCGAAATCGTGATTTAAATGCAAAACATAACCGGGGCAACCAGTTTCCGATTCATAATAATTTTAAAGCGCCATAAACATCAATCAAAATCCATTTTTGAAAATTAGATCTTCTCTTCCCCCAAATTCTGTTTTCTATGTTAATCATCTAACTGAATCTATTTTTAGAATAATTGGAATTACTACCTGTTGACTTTAACAATATACAGAGTCTAAAGTTGTTTGGGATTATTATTACAAACACAACTCCAAAAATTTTTGGTTAGTTCGAGTTGCCATTCCCTCCTCTCATCTCCCACCATGACCTATTCCAGGTATTAACATTCTCATCTTCCCACACAACTCCTTTTCTGACACCCCCAACAGAAATTTTTTAACCTTAGCAATACAAAAGGAAGACAGGGGAAAAACCAATCGACAAGTTTCTTGGAAGGAGGTCTTTGTACTCTAGCCAACTTGCACCACCATATTCAAAATAATTCAGTCGACATAAAAAAATTTTTCTAGAAATTTGAAAACCCAAGAATTCTCAGTAATTCAACCTCACTCCAAAACGAGAGCTATAAAAATAATTTAAAAATTCTTAGAACTGTACTGTAAAAGATTCCTTGACGGGTTTTCCCCACCTGATTTAGAAGCTGTTAATAATTAGGTTACAACTCTTAATTAGTCTGAAAGCTTTAATGGATGAGTTAAAGATGAGTGAAGGTGATTAATATACAATGACATGGAGTTTGATATGATTTCGATCAGCTACACCCACCTTCGTAAGTTCACCGAATCAAGAGATACATAACGTATGTGGTGAAGGCAACATAGTGACTCAGATAATCTAAATTACTCCACGTCTTCAAACAATGCCGCCATGTGTATCCTGTTTCTTCCTCTTGTTGTTGACTAGAATCGAAAACAACTCCCAAGTAAGCCAAATGAAAAAGGGTTAGTAACGCGAAGAATAAATTTGTCATAAGTACAAATGGATGATACACTTTGTTGGAATGAGAACATTCCGATTTGCAGCTCTTTGCCTATAAAAATTAAAAAGTTTTTATTTCCTTGTGATTTCGTTCACTCTGAACATAAAAACTAACAGACTTGAAAGACTCACCAATATGCAGGCATTAAAGGCAGTGGCTAATTTTTTTCTTAACTTCACTTCGACATATGAATAAAGACCAAGTGAAAGTAAGACAGCACTTAGCTGAAAATTGAGTCCATGGAGTAATGAGCTTACCTAAAATGATTTTTAAAAATTTTCAGTTGGGGAAAACTTATTTTAATCAAAACTGAAGTATTGAAGTAGAGGAGGACAAAATACTCACAGCATATGTTAAAAGAATGGCAATGAAATTACCATACTTTCGACTAGTGTTAAATACATATTTCTTCAACCAATTATGCATCGGCATGTTCCAATATATAACTACATTAACTAACGATCTTGGGAATTCAACAGAGAGTGGGCTTGTAACACTATCAAATGTCAAACTTGTATAACCAGATGATAGTAATAGTGTAACTTCTGAAAGGTAACTAACAAAGTAATGGCTTGTGCTAAATGAAAGAGCATCCCTGTAAACAAATTGATAACAGTATTAACATCTAATATGTAAAACGAGTCAATAACTATGATTCGTCCTATTATCCTACCTGTATGCAAAAGCCACTTCCACCTATTCGAAGGTATGAAGTACTCAGACCAACAAATTGAAATACTCAAAAACAAGAAGGCTAACAAAAATTTTATAAAAATTCTTTGAATTAGTTTAAAATTCCATCTCCCTTTGTAAGTTTCATAGTCACCGAATGAAATCCAAGGTCCAAAAACACAAGAACTTGGACACAAAATATACCCTGTGGAAATTGAAGCACACAAAAAATCAATACTGCCAAACTATTTGTAAAAAGACATCAATTAACAGAACTATATATATACCTGAATAACAAATTAAGTTTGGAAGTTTCTTGATTTTTCCTATTTCTAAGTCAAAAGCCAGACTGACTGATTTCATAACGATTATCATCTGTGAACCACGGATCCGATGCCATTGCTTTGGATTAACAAGCCACAGTTCACATATGGACAGGTAACAGATGGAAGTAAAGAGGAGGAAAAAGCCTCGATTCTTTCTGTACTGAAAATAAGTTGTACCAAAAAGGAGGACATAAGTGAATAGGAGTAAGGAAATGATATAATAAATGCTTGTCGAAAAATTGCATGCAAACTTAGTAAACCAGTTACTGAACTAATTATGTGATGGATTGAACTGAAATTAACAAGTAGTTGTGTTGATACCCTAAAATAAAAACATTTCATCAAATTCAACTGGTTGAGAAATCTAAACAATAAAGTCTATATTGAGGCATTTACCTATAAACAAAACACCAAAGAAGAACTGGGAAAACAAATCTCGCTGACTCAAACACCGAAGTTTTCAGACACAAATCATAAACCTGTCGTGCGGTCATAGCCTCAACTTCCTCTTCCTCATCCAAGTCCCCATAGTAATTCGGATACTGATCTAACGAGAGGTCACTATCATATAAATCATAATCATAATCCATGGTATTTACCCTTCACCTAATGAAAGTTACTTTCGGTCTAACTGAAATACAAAAAAAAATTAGATCAGGCATGTCTCAAAGAACCCGGTCAAAATGTAAACAAAACTGAAACGTCAGCATTAAGTTATAGTCGTCAGAAAAATTGATCCAATTTTACCTAAACAACTTCGTCTCATTTAGATCCTCATTTGCATTAATTCTTCCATGAAAGGTTTTAAAAATTTAAGAATTAATTGATAATTGTTACAATATTTGATGTTTATTTACATCTACATGATGTTTATTACGTACAAGCGCACTCTTCTGAGATTCGTTCAAACTACGAGCAGTGTTACCAACCGATTTTTACAAAATGAAAAATTCAAAAATTTGAGAATTCATTAAAACGACTTTTAAATGCTTTCTAACTGAAAATTCAGCAACGATACCTTCAAATTTCACCATTTTCGGATTTTACAATCTCATATTAACTATTCGGGGTATGTTTGATTAATAATATATCACACTAACTTAAATAAATTACTAAAAAATAACTGTCAAGCATTCGTTGGGTTTAAGGTTGATGTATAATTAACAATAAATTATGCATGAATAAAAATTAGTATATTTGATCCTAATGATAATATTCTCAAATTCAATCACAAATACAATGCTACACAACGGTTTGAGGTGAGGTTTGACTATGTATCACTTGGCTTTCCGTAGAATACATTCCAGGCGGGCTTAGGTTTTGCTTGGCCGACGAAGTAGCTATTGTTTGTGGATATTCCATAAATCTGTCAAACAAATGTGGTAAAGCAAATCCCTCAGGTTTTGTATAAGCAGCTTGAGTTTCACTTTCACTTCCACTGTAAGTAAATCAAGTTATTTAAGTGAGTTATACAGTTTTAAAATTTTCTTGGTGGTACAGTATACTTACAAATTTGGAACTTTTGGCATTCCCTTGGGTATGAATCTGAGATTGAAATCACTTTTAAACATAACTTTATCTGTCATGTTCTTATCCCTATTATCCAAATCTTGCCCAGCGAATTCGGGATATTTGCACCCGAAACCACGTCCCTGGAAATTGGAAACTTGGTTAACAAGTTGAACGTGGATTGAGGAAATAAATTGAAAATGTTTTAGGTACCTTGGGTATATCCATCGTTTCCTGTGATGTAACTATATTTTTGTTAGCTATAGTTTTCTGTTCGTGTAGAGTAAACGTTCTATGAGCTAATCTAGATGTGCTCAGGTAGATATCCAAATATTTACCGTAGTTTTCGGTGAGAGGGAGTGGATCCCTTTCATCTCTTCCTGTTGTATTCATCTACGAATTGACGACAGTGGTGTTAGATTGTATTCGAATTGTTTTTAAAATCAATTTGTAACTAACTCACCGGGCAAGTTGTCATTTTTTCCAGACTGATCCCCTTTGGAGAAGATGCCAGCTGCTTCATGAGGAATTCGTCTTTATATTCTGTCAAGCCAAACTTTATAGGTTTGGACTGCTTTCCAAACTTTGAATATTCCCTGTGTTGTTTAAGTAATTTTGAATTGATAACATTCACACCATCCTCTACAACTGGCACTCTGTAGGATTCCTCTGTCGAATGAATATTATTATAAATAAATAAATAATTAATTTCAGTGGTTTGTCTAAAGCTTACTTACTATAAGTGCTTTTCAATCCCTCCTTAGGCGTATATATAAATCCCGGCTTGTATGAGCTTCCCATCCTTAATAGTGGCACTTTTGGAAGTGGAAGCTTTTCATAAGTCATCGTTCTTGCAGGACTGTATGGCATTCCGATCTGAGTTGATGTTTTCATATCATTTTTAGATAATTCCAATCTACAGTTATAACTTAAAGCGTTATCAGCCATTTTGAAAGAGAAATTTAGGGCAATAAAAAAACCTCTGAGGTAAAATATAAACGTGGAAATCACACCGTCGACACGTTACCATGGTGATGGTTTCAAATAAAGGGTGCCACACGTCGCAAGGGAAAATCTCTAATTTCTAACTTGTTCTTAGGTTTAATATTAGATAGATTAATTATTCCTGTTGGTAAGTTTAGCTATTCATCAACAAACAGGACTTAAAGTTCGATTTGATTTCATGTTAAACTTCGGCAAGTCACCCTGATGTTAGCTTTAATTCCTTCAACTTCTCAAAGAAGCCTTTCGTCACTTTCTTTCCGGTCGTCCCGATCTAATTCTAATTCTACAGATCCAAAGTTTTGGGGGTGTTTTTGACGAGGTCTTTTAAATTTTCACATTCAATTGTCCAGAATATATCTCCCCCGATCTTTGGATCGACAACGACCCGTTTAATACGAGGCTATGGGTCGAGATTTATAAAACGACGAGTCGGAAGTGATTATGAGAATGGTTTTCCCCTTCAATGAACAATCTGACGATGCCGTCGTACAGTCCATACTGATCATTTAACACGCCCAAACATTTTATAATCCTTGCCAAGGCTAAGCTCCTAGCTCCGACGTAAACGACATTCGTTTCATTTTTTTACCACCGAAGGGGAACAAGTGGTCAAAAGTTCATCGAGATCCACAGTTTGACTTAGTTGCTGAAGCATGACCATCTTATGGAAGTAGCGATCTTTCGATAAATCCTGAGGACGCTCAATCCAGTTATCTGTAGATAAAAGAACGGTTTTAGAATATTTTTTGTTGGTATGATTGCTTTTTAACAATTTTTGGTATACCAACCCGGTTCAAGACTGGGTAAATGACACGCTTCTAATCCTTGAACTCTTGCTGTGTCCGGGGAAAAGATTTCGCCCAAATAGTTCTTAGATTCGGTCCGGATCAAGGTCCCATATTTAGGAGATCCTCTCACTCTGTAAACTAAACGAACGCTTCCGCCATGCTCGTAACAGTTAGTGCTCCAACCACTTATCGCGACAGCTGTTTCATCTTTCTCCAAAACAGGAAAAGTCTGTGCCAGGAAGAATAGAAAGTCAGGAGATGGGATGACGTCTTCATCAATAACTATCAAATGTTTCTTATTCGGGAACAGACGACTGGACATTTCCTTCGCTTGCTTCAGCCTTCTATCAAACGTGCTGGGGAATTTCGTTTCATTAAAATGCATCCCAAACACCTGAGCCAAACCTGAAATAATTATCAGTTGGTAGTAACAAGACCACAGATAATCAGACTCAGTAACATGTTAAACACTTACTTGGGACGTAAATGTTATCGCTTTCGTATAAAATTGTTATCATCGACACGACTATGCCTGGTTGGTGAATCAGACCATCTAAAGATGCGACTAGGACTTCGATGTCAGCACCAGCGAATAGAAAAATCGGAAGGTTATACACTGGGTTCCCCACCAGACTCTTATTAGTCAGCAAAGCCGGCATTATTATTTCGAATCTAGCCTCGTTACAGAAGCCTTTGAATTTGTGCTCCATCTTTCCTTCGCAGAATTGAACTTTTTTCTTGTTTTCCTTTAACGGTTCATCCGCTGTTGTTATCTTCTTGGGAATCGTTCTTGGTATGCAACCTCGAAACTCGATCATTTCGCCCCAGCTTTTCTTCTTCGAATACGTTATTTTCTCATATGTCGTGAAACCTGGAATTTTTATAAATAATCAAATCAAAACGGTCACATAAACCGATTTAAATTTACTTAGGCCTACCTTGAGTTCCCTTCTGGGTGATCATGAACCACTGCGATCGATACTGAAGATTCTGGATTTTCCCGCTTCCCAATTGATTGAACAAAGCTTTGGTTTCTGCGCTCAGTTTGGCAGATGCTTCGTCAGAAGTGAAGATTATCAGTATATCATCGTCTGAGATTTCATCGATCCATTCAGCAATTTCGGCCGACTTATTATACATATACGTGTCGAAATTCCTCACGGATATCACATCGAAGTGAGTCGATTCGACGACAGCACCATTTAAACCTCGACCTTCTCCCTTTACTCTAGGCTTTATAACATACTTCCCAGAGACACAGAGTCGAGGTTCATTGTCTGAAGACGCACCAGTCGATAGGAAAATGGGAAACGAATTCTTCGGACAAGTATGTCGTATACCACAATTCGACTCGATCTGTCTCACCTGTCACAGAGTAATTGATATTTGAAGGAATTCATTCTTAATCAAAGGATTTGAGTGATGGATTTCTTACCTCGATTATTTCTTGATATCTATGCTTCGGTTTGTTTTGAGAATTGGCAGACAAGTCATTGTCCCAATCCATGACATCTAGAACATGCCTCCAACTTACGATGGCTATCAAAAGGATTGATATGGCTATGAGCGGCCATGATTGATTTGCCATTTTTGTTTATCCCGACTAAAAAACTTCTATAAAAAACGATAAAAACGTTTTAAAATGACTAGTAGTGATAAATTTTACCTTATTTTTGTTAAAAAAATAAAACGAAAATTTACTTTGCTTGAATCGGAATAAGCAGACGACGCGCGATCGATCTGTTTAACCGACGAGCTCGTAAAGTGGCTCGCTCTGCCGGATGAAAAATGTACTAACGTCTTTCCCTTTGTTCCTTGCATCCCTCTCAGCCTCTCTAAAGGATTTAAGCATTTCAGCTAAAATCTTCTCCAAAAATCTTCCAAAACTGATTTCTGAGTACAAAATAAGATGTTTAAATTTTTATTATAAAATTATCAAACGCCTCCACCCCTTTATTAATATCCTTTTCGTGTGGAAGTAGTGAATTAGTGACGGAGTCGTCCGTTACTATTAAAACAAATTGAGTGTGCAAAATTTATGAAATAAACCCTTCAAAAGTTTATAGCACTTAATCAAGAAATAGATACATTTTTAGTTAAAAACATTCTAACATATAAGAAATAAGTCCTTTCATAAGTCTGTATTTTCATATTGACACATGAAATAAATTCACAGTGAAAGTGTGCATTACTTTTGAAATAAGCAGGTGTTGGTTGAAATATCTTTTTTATGAATGATAATGTCATTAAATAAAATAAACAAGTTCTTGTAGCTTTTTAGAAAAACAAAATAGACAGCAATAAAATGATTTGAGTCAAAGTGGCTCAGTGGTTACTGACAACAGCATCAAAGTGATCAGCTTTTTTCTGCAGTGTCTTTAAAAATTTTTAAATTAATTCTTCAATGATTCTCACTCCTAGAACTAAGATTATCTAGATAAAGTCCTTTAGACCTACAAATATTTGTGACTGGGAACAGGTACCAGTTAACTAGGAAGTCAAAAAAATTTAAACTTGACAAGATGGTGTCAGCAAATAAAATTTTAATTTTCAAACTTATATTCTCATACAAAAAACTATAAAACATTTTTTAATACACAAGGAAAAAGGAAAATAGTGGATAAAGTAAGTGCTAAAGAATAATATAAATACTTCCAGCTGAGAAGATGTAAAGAAAAATTGCAGCAGGAATTCAATAAAGCCTCCCCTTTTCAAAAACGGCAACAGCACGAAACTTTTGTTAATAAATCTCGTTCGCAGGTAAGGGAGGACAATGTAAGCTTATAAAATGGCCTTTAAGCTCTTTAATCAGATTCTCCTTTTTGTTTAAGGCTTGCAAAAAATTTCAAAGCGAGAATCCTGTCGCGTTCCTGTTGGATACAAATAACAATTTTTAAGAAACTAATTTAGTTGATAAAGCTCTTCTGGATGATCTCTAGGGTCTTTTGTGTTAGGGCCGACTAAGGCTTTGTGTTATTTGGGTGTTGCGCCACTGGAAGCTGTTGTGATTAGAAGGAATTTTGGGAGTGATACAAGAAGTAAAATTAGGATTTTAGGAGAGGAAAACTAAAAACTGGGAAGAAAATGGAGAACAGAATGGTTGGAAAAGCTACTAATGGAGTTGGAAAAGAAGATGGAGGAGCTTAAGCTGGAAGAAAGGACAACAGCTAGGTCCTAGACTGCACTCCAGGAGTTGGAAAGTGGTTGTCGAATTCTTTGTGAAAAGCAGAAGATAACTCTGACTGGGTTCAACTCTAGTTAAAGGATATTCGTCAGGGAAGATGTGATAAAGAAGAGGCCGAGCTTTTCCGGAAATGAACCCAGAAGGGCAAAATCATGCTGTCGTCCTGGAGGATTCGACGGAAAAAGGTAGCTACTAGAATTGAGGAGAATCAGTGATGGACAACCACTAAACCTAAAAAACGTCAAGATATACAGGACCGGCTTGCTGAATATTGGCGCCATTTTGAATTTAGGGTTGACCATGGAGACCAAGACAAGAGAACACGAACAGGAAAAGTTAGAACAAAACGGAGAATCCCTAACACGACTCTGATTTGGTATTATAGCAATAAATAAATGTTTCTTGTAAGACAGACGTCAGCAACAATTTTTGCTGCAGCTGTTGGTATTTTCATTTTTATTCTTTGCTGAATAATGCCACAGCACACCTTTAAATTTCCCAGACCATCCATCTTAAAATTATGAGAGAAACATAAAACATCTTTGACATCCTATTGCTAAATGAATTTTTGGTAAATCTGTGCATTATTTATGAAACGAACTCACTGCCATGCCAGTTCTGTGTTACTTTCCAAACGAATTTATCATGAAAGTGTACAGCATACAGGGATTCGATTTAAATGTGTGCATTACTTATGGAATAGCTCTTCGTGTAAATGTTGTGTGTGTGCATTATTTATGAAATAAGCAGGATTAATTTTTTTGGTATATTTTTATGTGTTATACTTTCAGATGGCTCATCAAACATACTTCCAGGCAGTGGGGGGGATGGTGATCGGGTCACAGGTTGCTGACGCCGGTTTAAACAGAAACAAATCCATTAACACTGAGTGCCAACGATGTCGATTTCGTCATCGCTGTCGCTTTCGCTGCAGTCCCGGATTCCATTTTTGTAAATGATGTCTCTTTCTTTTCCCTTATCATTTTCGATTTCTAGAAAAGCGCTGTAGTAATATTTCGAAGCGATTTCGTTCGACTTCATCGTTTGAATGACTTCATCATCCGCGGATATCCGAAACGTGTTCTTGTCTAACGACTTCAAATCGGTGTCCTTCGTCTCGAAATATTTAGGCCCTCCTGACGAGTCCGCGTTGGCAAACTTCTCACCCGACGAGTCGTAACCATAAACGTTCATCTTGGAATCGTTCGAAGCGGAGCCGTTTGACGTCCTGGAAAAGTCAACCGGCGCTCCTGAAAACAATTTCCCACTTTTCGTTTTTCCGGTTTTACTTAACACGCTACTGACATACTTTGGTTAATAACAAGTCTAACTAAATAAGTTAATAGGAATCAATAACCTAAATAAATGACGACAGGAGAGGGATTGGTTCAGGCGATTCTCTTTCCGCTGCAGACATAGAAAAATCCAAAGCGGAGAAAAGTGTGCATTAATTTTGAAATGAGGATTGCGTAAGAATTTGAATTATGAACTTTCTGAATAAGTGTGCATTATTTATGACATGAGATTTTCGTGAGAATCCTGGATGTGGACTATTCGTGGAAGTACACACCATTCAACCGAATTCAAGCTCGGCGTGTGCATTACTTTTGAAAGATCCCCATTCAAACCGGGCAATATTTACCAAAATAAATTCATCACTTGGGTGTATATTATAGACGTATAGTTAGTTGAAGAACTCGTTTCATAAATATCGCACACATTAATCGGGAATCACTTTCAAAAGTAATGCACACGCCGAGCTTGAATTCATTTCCTAAACGACACACGCTTGCATTGATTTTCAAATAATAATTCAAATCCTCCAAAGGAAACTCATTTCATAAATAATGCACACTGATCCGTCGCCAATTCTCACCAACAACTCATTTCAAAAGTGATGAACACTCAAACCGTGACTCTAATCTCAAGCAAAATTTTCCAGTAATCTGAGTGAACGCAACAGCCAACAGCACTAACATTAACAACAACAGTCTCTGCTGTTGGACTACACTCCAAAGACAGGAATAATTTCGTATGGAGCTCAAAAACCTAACCCCCGTCTCGAAGGTTTATCTTTCGAAAATCGATAGCCTAGGTTTTCCATTAATCAACCCTTAATCGGGGATGGGGGATGAAGAAGGGCGGGGGCGGGGGTGAGAGTAAAAGATTCGGATTTCCGAACTTGTACGAACGTGTTGAAATCATCAATAATTAATTTAATAACGAACTCTCGTCAAACTTTTAGATTTTCTTTAATTGAGGAATGACGTCACTTTTAATCCTCTCAAAGGAGCAAATTAAAATTTAAATTGAGAAAATGATTAATAAAAAAAAACAAAATGTCGGAGAGAATTTTCCAAAATTGACTAGTTAATATAAAAGGTTCGTCGGAAAATGTCTTCCTTCCTTCCTTCCTTTCATTTTTCCTCCGCCATCTTTTTATAAGCTTGCGTTCGCGGTTCGTTATTGATGCTAGAAAGAGATTCGTGTACTAGCCTACAATTCAAATTTGACTAACATGCCCTCATTAAAACTATTGTCTCCGTATCACTCAAACTTTACCGGAGACAAATTTTGGTATATTGGCTTGCATCCGTGAGTCAGTTTGACTCTCAATCTAAACTAAAAGTTTCTTCTCAAAGAAAATTTTTCTTTTTTAAAATTTATTAAAACGAAAACAGTAATTCTAAACAGTTTAACGAGTCAAATTGACTCATCTATAAAAAGCGTTTTTGGTTAACCTTCGCTTCCTTTCACCGTACTCATGTTCCTCATCTTTCGGATGCTGTTAAATGATCTTGAATGGACCCTAGTCGAAAACCGTTTTTGGTTCATCTTCATTTTAATATTAATAACCACTGAGCCCATTTGACTCATAACCAGTTTGATTTATAATCACCAAACCCGATACAAGGACACACAACTCACTCAAAACCAATCAGAAAGCCAATTAGACTCATCAGTACTATAACATGTCAATTTGGTTCACAGTCGATCGGATTGACCTGTTTCATTTACAATCGCCTGAAATGGAAGATGATTAAACTCACGATCGTTGGAGTAGTTAGTCAAATTGACTCATAATCACCCATGAAGTGAGTCAATTTGACGTCATAAGACTTGAATTCTTCGCATTAAAAATATTCTTCCAAAATGAACTTGTATAAATTATTCAAAAATGAAAAAGGAGTGAAGAGACGAATCACAAAGAATTTTTTACAAATTTAAAATGAGTCAAATTTCTCGTTTGAGTCAAATTAGTGTTAAGTAAGAAGCTTTTCAATTATCAAGTCTAAGAACATTAATTTAAAACCTAAACCATTTTATTTGAGTTCCTTATTAAAACTATTGGCCCCGTATGAGTCAAACACTACAGGAGACACGAATTTCGAGTTTATTGGCTTGTATCCGTGAGTCAGTTTGACTCTCAATCTAAATTAAAAATTTATTCCAAAAGAAAAGTAGTTAAACATCATTTACACTGCATGGTTTTAATTTAAAATTAAATTAGCTCGCTCTTCTAACAGTAACTCTAAACAATTTAACGAGTCAAATTGACTCAGTCTGTATATCTAATGTTACTCTACATCCTCCAATTTCTCACAAAAATATTGTTCATACATTTCCACTAATTTTAGCCGTTTACATAACCCACTTACACGAATTTAAGAAATTTCTAAAGAAACAACTCGTTTCATAAATATTGCACACTTTAAGAGAATATTGATTTATAACTTATCTATTACAGTAGCAATTTTAATATTTTTAACAATACATTAAGCCGTGTTCAAAGTGTGCATCATAATTGGAAGGCTATTCTCTATCAAAATGTGCAATATTAATGAAATGAATTTTAGATGAAATATTGTGCAATACTTCTGAGAAAAAGTTCTTCGTGTGAGGTTTGCAGTATGAATTACTGGTGGAAGTATCCCTCACTTATGGTATAAAGGGCTGTTCAAAGTGGCTTTGAGAGAAAATTAGTTTTGGAAGTAGTGGAATTCATTTCATTAATTTTGCACATTTTGATATAAAATTGTGTTAAACAATTTAACGAGTCAAATAGACTCAGTCTGTATATTTGGTGTTAATTTACTTCTCGCAAGAATATTGTTCATAATATTTCCTCGACAAATATTGCCTCATTACTTGCCTCCTTATTTCTAAATGGTGCACACTTTTAACTCTAAC